>SRHC01001897.1:22500-93399 GCA_004794325.1 Pomacea maculata | reverse complement strand
CAATGGCGGGTTCAATATAGTCTCGCTTGATCCAGTCTGAAAGCCACTTCAGATTGCAGTCGCACATCAATGGATTACCTCCAAGTGCACTGAATCAAGAGGACATTTATATCGTTCATGGCTACTGAGCCATAAAAATGAGGACCAGGGTGTTTTTATCTAATAAGTTATGTAGTGTGTCAAAACAGCTGATAATCTTTGATCTGTCAATATCACACAAACATATGTATGCATACAGACTAAAAAACAGACTGATTGACAAACAAGCAGGAAGGCAGACAAAATACAAACTCAAATTGCATTCTTGTATTGACATTTATAAATTAATGGTTACAGCAGATATTTAAATAACTGATTTATCACAAACTTGTTTAAAATTATATATGTATTATTCAACAATATTAAAACAGAATGACGTTGGCAAAGCAGAGATAAGTTTAAAGATCACTTACATGTGTGACAATGCCTCCAGATCATTGAAAGCACCATATGGAATGGTTGACAGATTGTTTCCATGAAGTGATCTGACAAAAATAAAGAAAGGTAGATGAACTGAGCTACTTTTGTTGAACAAACTATTGTGACTACATCATCTTTCTAATGCATAATTTTTAAATTTATTATTTTAATAAAATGCTGAACTTATCTAACAAAAGAACTTACAGAACACGTAGTTCCTTGAGTCCAACAAAGCTGGTATCTGCAATGCACTGCAACTTATTGTAACTGAGTATTCTGTGTGGAAAATAGAAAGACAACACAAAATGATAAAATAAAATATACACTATTTCACACAAGCGGAGTTGGTTTTACATCAAAATTCATGCACACAGACAATGATAACAGGTTTAATACAGAAAATGCTAGGAAAAATTATTTGATGCTCTCATCATGAGAAAGGAACTTTTACAAGTTATGTATGTGCTAATAAATTTATAAATTTGTACTTACAGTGTTGAGAGAGTCGTTAGGTTGGCAAAGATAACTTCTGGGAGTGTCATCAGCTGATTGTTACTCAAATCTCTGTGGAAGAAAGCAAAAGTTATGATCACTCTTTGGAAAGAAGCAAATAATAGTCATCTCTAAATAACTTCAAAGTTTTGAAATCAATGTGTTTAATCCTTGAATTCAAGCTGCTGTTATCCATTCAGCAGCTAATGACTATGCCTCATTTATCAAGTAATGTAAAAGGTGGATGAACTTACTTTTTCAAATTTTATATTTCATTTTAAAAAAGTACAGATTGCAAAAGCTTTTCTGAATGCTTCTCTTTTTAGCTTCAACATAAAAGACATATTATTGTTGTTCATATGAACCTGCCCCCTGTTCGATCACCATCTTGCTATGGTCAGGGGTTTGTGTGTCCATGATCCTTAGAACTATGCCGATGGGAGCAAAAGCTCCTGGCAGGGTCACCCATGTTGGACAGATAAAGGAGTATAGATCAGACAAATCGTGGTCCACCAGTCCTCCAGGTCACAGTTGAACAATGAACTAACAATTCATTCCTGTAAAAAGATGCTGTCAGGGAAACTGAGACTAGAGACAATCTAACAGTGACAGTGGAGAGGCAGACCAGATAATTGGCGTTATCACAGTTGGGGACCAAAGCCACAAGGACATTCTCAGCCTGACAGCTGACATGCTATCACTCAAAAATCTCATTGCTATTCATTGCTGGAATGTGAGAACATTGAACCAAATAAGAAAGTTAGCATTGGACGTATGATAAAATGGAAAATGGAGATACTTCAAGATGTCAGAGTCAAAAGAGTGGGGGCAGACATAGGAAGTGACCATTATTTGCTTATTGGCAAACTTTATCTAAAGCTTAGGAAAGTTAAGGTAGGAGAACAAAGGCATCCATACTTTAATGTGGATGAACTTAAAGACTCAGCAACTCAACAGAAATTTATAATAGCACTGAAAAATAAATTCCGTGTCCTAACAGATGACATTCAAATGACAATAACCAAATTTAACCAAGCAATGAAAGACACAGTTAAAGAGAACATCAGCTTCAGAAAAACAGTGAAAGAGAGCTGGATCACCTTGGAGACAATAAGAACAATTTAGAAGAGGAAAGAGATAAACTACCAGTTGATTAACACTAAGTCTCCATGTCTAAAAGAGAAGTTGGTGAAAGAATATTACCAAAACGACAAGGAAATAAAAAAGAAGAGCAAGAAGAGATAAAGTCTGCAGAAAAGCTTGCTATAAGAACAGACAAAGCTGCAGAAATACAAGGCATGAATAGCTGTGTGAATGGATCAAATATGCAGCTACACAAACAAATGGTGTGACTGGATATGTGTATGTGAACACATAAGCATCCAAGCATGCATGCACATGCACACACACTCATACACATATAAAGCATGTAGTTTTAATTCAAATATGCATCAACTGTTGTTCAAAACAATGGCTTACAGGCGTTTTAAGTTTGTAAGCAGGCCAATTTCTTGAGGAATTCTTTGAATCTCATTGTCATCCAGATATCTGAAAAAATTAATTAATATTATTTTAAATATAGAACTAAAGACTCTTAAATTTATTAACAGAACAGTTTTAATAAAAAGAAACTGCATAATTTTTGGAGGTAACGTTTAATTTCAAAAATAAGAAAACTCACTGTTACTCACAAAGTATTTTTAAGGTAATCTTTTACTCTCTGGCCATGACTGAGACTGCTTTTAGTTTGTTTCATGGCCAGTGAAACACTGAAGATAACGGGTATTAACAAGTCTTCTTACAAGAAATTCTTTCTATACTATGGGCGTCGACAGCTAACGTATCAATAGCACTTAACTGGCTGTATCATACAACGCTAAATACAAGAAAAAGATCAAAGTTTCTCACAGCTCTATGGTGTCCAAGGGAATGTACTTTGGAATCTCTTGCAGATGTTGATGACTGCACCTCACAATTGTTCCAGTACATGTGCACTTTGGTGGGCAATAGGCTCGTGGATCACAACTGTTCTCAATAGTGACTGCGAAAGCCAAACATACTCATTTAGTTGTGATGGTAGCAACATAATATTTTGTTACTTCATATTATTTACAAGTGTACATCAGCTGGCTGACCATTTTACACACATACATGTACATCAATGGATATCTCAACAATTGCATATGTCACACACTCTGGTAATAAAAAAAAAAAAAAAATCTGCAGGCAAAAACTATACTTTCCTGCCATGATCGTAAGATGTTGTACATGATCAACAGAAAACAACAAAAGTACTTAGTTCTAATACATACCCATATTACTGTCTGGACAGCAATGGGGTGTTCCCATGTGACAACCCAAGTCATTATTATCTGGAAAGTAAATGATTTCTTTTTAAATAAAATGTTTACATATTTAAAGTGCTCTTCACATACACCTACAAATTTGTGCTATTACAAGAAATGTAATAAAATGCAGCTTCTGAACCAGTTCCCTAGTCTATTTTGATGTTTGTTATGGAGTTCGATAGTCCACCATCAAACGCCGCGCCCTTCTTCAGGGGACACAATACTCAGCGCCTAAATTTATAGTGCAGACCGCATTGTCTCCCTTCAAATTAAAAAACTCGTTCACGCACAGTTGTTTCTACTTATATACTATTATTTCATTGAAAATACCAAAGCCCTTTAAGTACAGCCTTATCAAATCGACACCGATGGCTTGACAGATTGCACTAATCCATTTTTTTTTCTAGCACTTGTGGGAGTGCGATCTATCTTGGTCGTGATGTTGGGCATTATAAATACCTTTTCTTTTGGGAAAACAAGCCATAAACATGCGCTAAAGATCGAATATGCCTTATGAAAAGATACATTATACATTATACATGTGTTAATAACGTCAAAGGATGAAACTTTAATCAATTTTTTAAATAAAAAACTCCTTTGACGGAAACATCGACCTTTTCTTGCCTTTTATCGGTTCACTTAGAATTATCATAGTCTTTATCCTGCATAGATATTCAGTACTCAGACTGGAGGGAAATATTCTAAATGATTAATTAATATTTGCTTAATTTTTATTACTTCATTTACCTTCACACACAAAATCGTTCGCATTCAGTTCCTGGATGGGCTTGTTCTTCAGGTTGCCGGGTGCCGTGCAGGTGGGCGTTCCTGTGATAATGTTACGTTGGCTCAGCCATTCCGCCAGCCAGCTCAGATGGCAGTTACAGTTGAATGGGTTCACCATTAAGTTCCTGCACACACATAGCTCAAAATTCTAACTCAATTGAGCAATAACTACTTTAGTGGATAACAGCGAATGAGTAAGCTTATGACAGTGAAAACTAATTATGCAGTTTGACAGCTGACATCTGAAAAAAAAAAAAATCATGAGTAAACTACAGACAAAATGAAGCAGAAAGTAAGGTGGAAAATAAACCCCATTCGACTTTTTTAAAGAACAGATATAAACTTAGAAACTCAGAAAGAACAGCCGAGAAGAAGGAACGAAAAACGAAGAAAAGCACAAAATCACACAACACTCAACTTACAAAGTTGAAAGGTAATGAAGTCTGTCGAAGGATCCTTGCATGATACAGCGGATCTGATTATCATACAGAGACCTACAAAGAAAGAAGCAGACACTAGAGCAGGCGATACAATGGAAAACCGCCCACACACAATCATTAACTTCGAACTGACATATTTTTCAAGTGACATAATCAAGAAAAATAATTCTATGACTTTACTTTTATTACGCGAATTCTATGTTTATATAAACAAAAAGTCACATTTTGTGTATTTCTACGTAACACAGGTAAAATTTATTACTTACAGAAGTCGCAATTTGGATGTTTCTGAAAAAGTCGCATTGTTGATACAGGTAATTTTATTTCCTCGAAGCATTCTGGAAATCAAAAACAGAAAAGAGACAAATTATACGATATAGTAGTAAGCACAGTGTCCAGTCTTTCGTAAAACTCTTTTCTCCCAAACCTTTCCCCCAAAAAAATCCAGAAATAAAATTTATAAACACCCACCACAGCCATGGTCAGACTCATAGAAAATCCTGCGCTGCATTAAGGTATCTTTAAGGTTGTATTAGTAACAAACCAGTTGAACATCCCAGAGTAAAGTAAAGCAAGACAGACGGACTGGTTACCAACCTGCCACTGAACCTGCGGACGGTTTCCATCTGACTGGGCGTGTGATGAGTTTATTATCTTAAAGCAGCTTGCAATGTTTTGTCAGCTGATATATAAATATACTTCAAGAAAGGTAGGCCACATTTTAGCAAACGTGGCTTTAATGTCTCATTTCATTTTTTTAATTCGTTAACAAGGGAATCAATTGACTAAACAAATGTTAAATGAAGCAGTGACATATTAGGTCAAACAGGTAAACATCCCATAATTCCTCAGGCCCATTAATATTTGAGATAGTACAGTCTGCGATTTTTAACAAAATCTTTCATTTTTTGTGTGGTAGACAACATTCCCGCCCTCTTTCCCTCTTTTTCTTGTCGTTTGCCGTACGGGGAGACCGCTTAAATGGACGACCTCTGTTCAGAGGGGAGTGGTTCACGCATGCTCCATGCTACAACATGCACATTTGACATTGTTTCCTTCGCCATGTGGGACAGCAACATGGCGATTACCTGAAGAGACCGCCGCGGCTCTGGGGTCTTGTTTTCCGGAGGCAGGCCATTGCTCCATGTTCGGCTGCCGAGCGCCAAATGTCACAGGAGTGGAAGTGATAAGAGCTCTGACCTTTCCCTCCCTTTTTCTCCGGAAAACTACTGCCTTCTGCGGTCACAACCCAAATCCGCAAGGAGTTCGACGTTTGCAAATATACTTTTTATTTATTTATTGTTTGCTTGTTTGTTTTTGGGTTGGTTGAATCAATGGTTGGTGGCTGTTCGTGACTTTTTTACCGAATAATTTCGTCTTCCCACTCTACCCTGCAGGGGATGAATAGTTTCAAAGATTCACAGCAATATAGAGTTTTTATAGACACAAGACTAAAATTTATTTTGATTAAAACAATTTCCATAGCTACCATCATTACGGACTGATCAATTATTATAAATAATGGAAGTACAAACAGAGTGCACTGGTGGCAAGAAACAAATAATTTGTAGAAACTAGACACCTATTTTTTTTTTTTAAAGAAGAGGAGTCTGGCAGCAAACACTCAAAATTTACTGCTATTCTGCCTCCAATAAATCGTCGTCTTTGTTAACAATTGAAGATAGCAGAAAAAAACCTACGCCTTTGAAAGAAGTAGAAAAAAATGCACCGATTCAACTCATCATGTCATCTGTAGTCTTTTGGATTTGTTGTTTTTTTCTTACCCTCCCGCCTGCCCCAGGAGACTATTAGATTTTTCCCAGATAATGCAAGGGAATGGGGTAATGGTCGAAGAGATACTTAAGGGAGAGGCGGATCTCAGAAGATCAGGTGACTGGTGGCAGCAGGCCCTGTTAACAGCAGCCGGCGTGCAGATAGCGGCTGCAGATGTGGCAACGGACGCGAGAAGTTGGCGAGACACAAGCGCGATGACAGATGCGACAAGGTGTTGGTGCTGGGTGTGAGCGAACAGTGAACCAGTTTCCAAAGGTAAATTGTTCCTGTGCACGGCTAAGCACTGGCGGATCTGTCAGACCACCCACACACGCACACCCTCACACTCACGCACGTACAGCTCTAAAATATACACGTGTACCTAATTCGTGACATTGTCATGAAAAATGTCTCCGGTGCTAAACCCTACAGCATTTTAAATAAGATATGAAAATTACAGGCATGAATGAATATAAAACAATACATATCAAGATGAGCAGATAAACTACAGTATTCCCATTGGTGGTGTTGTTGTTGGTGGTGGTGGTGGTGGTGGTGGTGGTTGTGGCGGACATGCGAGTGGTGATGATGTTGACCCGGATGTAGGCAGCTACTGCTGGGGTGATAAAAGTTATGGCAGTGATGTTGGCGATGATGAGAGTAGAAGTAGCAGTGCCAGAGGTACTTACAAACTCTTGACGTTGGCCAAGCCTTGAAACACTCTGCTGGACAGCTGCGACAGCTCGTTGTTGGACAGTTGTCTGCAAACACAAATATACAAATAGCAGTTAACAGACGTTTGTCAGAGTACTATTCCGACTGCAGTGTCCGTAGATGATCCACGTTCCAAGCGAGTGGTTCACCGACACACACTGCGGAACGCCCCAAACGTGTTTGCTTGTTGCTGTAATTGTGGCATGACAACTTTATTCGTTGCTTTAAATAAACTATTTCGTATGTAAATCTTTTAGTGGAATTTCTTTACTCTTTTGTTCCCTCGCCTCTTATATGAGTGTGTCCGCTCGACTCTGAGAGAGAGAGATATCTGGTCACCTCCACAACATCAGCTAATGGCCCATTCTCCAAACCGCAACTGTATGAATATGACTGGAATCTTCGCTCCATATGCGAAGTAAGTCTGAATGAAAGGGCTGCTGTCAGGATTTTTCTGTTTTTGCGCTCCTTAGATGAACTGCCACTCCATGGCAGGCCTCAGGTTACGACCACTCGCTGGGAAACGAGCTCGAGTGTTCCCCATGGGATGCTCAGTGGCTGCGCTGGCTCGAGAGGCTAATCAAGAAAGACTAAGGACCGAGAAAACGGAGGGTCGGGTCTCGTGACGGGAAGACTCCTCGTCCATAAATAGTGTTCTCGGGTTACTATGGCAGCTGTGGACATCGCATCTGACCATGCAGGCAGTGTCCGTTAAAATTCCACATTCTCTCTCGATGACTTTGTGGAGAAGCACGAAGCCAGCAGCCATCGAATGAACAAAGAGTCAAGAGCTTAACATTCCAATCTTCTCTGGCATAGCCTCTTCCGATGATGGAGGCCATAACATACCAGGCATTTAAAGCATGGTTAACATCTTTATTTTCTAAAAATCATTGTACCGATTGCCTTATACAGTTTTCTTTAAAAGAAACCCCTGATACATGAACCGTTTTTACGAAATCCACCCTTCCGAAATGTTTTGTGGCCTGCGTCTACTGTTTGAAGCACAAATTAATCCTGTTGGCGATTTACTGGAAACTTACAAATTATCATTGGGAAGAAATGCACTCAGAGAAAATAACCCAATGATCATCTGCCTTTTTGAAAAAGTGGCAATTTTATGTACACATGGAGAGCAAATTTCAGTGACCAAAGGCAAGTAATCTCGAAATTGCCAAAGGGCTGCTTGTGTCCCTTGTGGAGGGTTAGCCCGGAATTCTGATCCTCTCAAAAGTGTGAGTGCCATTTGACTCGGCTGACCCTCCGACTCCCTCACATGCCTTCCTAACACCTTGGGAATCCGAGGTCCTGCTCCTCATGGTTTTACTCCTTCTTCCGCGGGCGCACGCACACAATGACCCTATAAAGGGTCAAATGTCAACTCCTTTCATCTTGAAATCTGGGCTGCCGAGGGGAGGCATTTCTGCTCTGTCTTCGTTGACAAACAGTTACAAGTTTACTGCACTTGTCAATCAGTATCAAAGTTTTCACAAACAAAGAAAGCAAAATACCGAACGACGGTCTTTTCTTTTACAGTCATCGTTATAATCCACTCGTCACATTTATAAAATAATTACTTAAACTAGATGGCGTTCATTAGAACTTCAGAACTGGAAACTATCTTTTTCAAACCTCTGTAAACTTTGTTGGCTATTCAGACTCCACATCATCACTAACGTCCAGCGCCAACTCTTCGTATAATGATATATCTCGAAACAGAAGTCATGTTGACATTGTACATTTAATTACATCGAGGAAGATAATTTATTTCACATGTTTCCACAAGAAAAATCAAGCTTCGTGCGTTTCCTCACAAAGTATTCCCAACTTTTCCCTGCTAAATGCAATCCAGATGCTAGCAGGACGCTTATTTAACGGCTGTGGAAATGTTTGCTGCAGTTTTTTGACATGTTCTCAGTGAACAATGCAACATTTCTTTCTTTATTGGCATCAACATTAAGTTTAATGTGTTCTGGCGAGCACAGATGTGGAGTGTTTCTTGTCACGGAGTCCAGTGTAGAGATTTCTGTCCTTGACAACTCTGGCGCCAACTTATATTTCCGATGTTGATGAGGATGAGGCTTTCAGGCATTAAAGTGGTTTATGGACTCTTATGTTTATATGAGGAGGAGGCAAGTCTGCACGTGTTTGTAAGCAACGTAGTCTGTGGTACACGTGCAAAATCGCTTCCGTCTCATCGTGTTTATGCGTAGAAAATATAAATAAATACAAATAAATTGGCCATTTGTGTGAGCCTGGTTCTCATGGGGAGAGGAAGGGGTCTGTACATACATACAGGTAACATAAATGACAGGAGATTCAAGGTCTGTGTATACGTACAGGTCAGTCAGTTTTTCGGCGCCATCAAATGCTCCATCTTCGATTTCGTGAAGTTTGTTGTCACTGAGGTCCCTGAAAACAATCGAGGCATAACTCATCTAAAACCCTAATTTTCACCTAAATAGGCAAATATTAGTACAGCACGCAGGCATGCTAACACACGCACGCAAGCAGGTACACACACACAAACAAATAAACAGGGAAGTGGCGAGAAAGTAGGCGCGCTCAGTCATAACTAAATGATTTGCCAGAAAAAAATCTCTCGACATCCCTTCTGTACACACGAACAAGTCTTGTTTATTTACACACGAAAGCTTCTAGGACTGTTGCCGAACATTTTACAACAGTCGACGCAGCGTCTTTTCAATTAATCTTGTCGGGCGAGTCTATAAAATGAACAATCATGCCTGTTTCTTCTTTGGTTCAGGCTTCTTTATTATTTCCCACCAGCCGTCCTTTAGAAAAAAAAAAAACCTCTTCACTTTTTCCCCAAAGAAGAACGTCTTTGTAAATAAAAAGTTGTCCCCTAACAAGCGAGAGATAAAAATGCGCAGTAATCACAAGGAACAAACAGGTAATTTATTTACACTTACCACACGTGATACTGAAGTAAACAGGAATTCTGCACGTGCGTGCGTGTGTGTGTGTGTGTGTGTGTTTGTGTGTGTGTGTGAAGTTCTAATTCTGGGCTGAACATAATGCAGTATTTACAGTCTAACGATTGGAAATAAAATTCAAATTTGGACTCCCCATGGGGAAGAGATGGAGATAAAAAGCAAAGAAGGAGAGCACGAGGCTGAAATGCATATCCCGTATCCTGGTTAAAAGACTGAAAAAGATGGCGACACCATCCTCCGTCTGGAGGCCCAGTGGCGAGTGAACTGCACATTCCACGTCACACACACAGCCAGCCATGCGTCACCTGCAGGTGTGAGTGAGGAGGTTTATGACTATTCCGAGCGTGCCGAGGGCACGGCGGTGAACAGGTAAGACTTTAATGGTCCGATTGTTTCACGCTGACGTCACACAGGACGCAAGGTCAAGCGTGTCGGATGTTTTATAATGTCTCACAACCACAACTCACCGATTACGGGGAGAGACGATTAATATGGGGTAGATCAGATGAAGAGGAGAGCAGGAGAATGTGTGTGGGGGAGAGAGAGGTGGTTGACATCCATCATGTAAAATGACAGCTGAGATATTTTTATAACATTTTTTCTTAACTGTACATTACATCACACTCCAAGAATGCATCCGTATATGGGAAAAAATTATTGTACTGTTGAGAATAAAACTGATCGCACAGACATATAACCTAATTAGGGAAATTTTTTATAGGAACTTAGCAAAAGCCGGGTAGGACCACCGCGTCACGCCTTTCTCACTTCCGTTTTGCTTCATTATTATTACTATTGTTTTTTCTTCTTCAAAATGGAAATAATTACATCACGTAAGTGCACGTGTTTGTGAACAGCTATTCGCCACTTAAGTAAAAAATATTCGTAGAGGTAGCTACTTGCTAGCCTACAAATGAACCAATGGCGTGCACTTTGTCATATACATCTATATGTCCCAGCAAAACACATCAAATGAAGATGTTCTAATGAAGAGGGAGACACATAGACAGGTGTACCGACAAAGAGATGAACAGAGAGACAGGGAACAGAACCAAGGACAACACTACTTACAGAATCTGAAGGTTTGGAAGGCGTTCGAACAGCCCGTCGGCGGGGAGTCTTGTGATCTGATTTGAACTCAGTTTCCTAAAAAAACAACACAAAAAAACAATAATAATAGTTTTTACCTCTCTTCTGTTATTATTAATACCACTACTACCACCAAAATCAGTTACTATCAAAAAGTATAATAACATGATATTTTTTTTTAAATCTTGACAAATTTGAATCCGAAAATGTAAGTCTGATTTCATCATGTTCAATTTGGCTTTCGGCATGTTGGTTAGTTACAGAAAGCAGTTGGAAAAGCTTGTGAGCCTGTTGATGGGGAGGTACTTACAACTCCGTCGTGTACATGGGCACCTCCTTGGGGATGGCATCCAAGCCTCGCCCCGAGCAGTCCACGGACGTTCCGATGCACACGCAGTCCCGCGGACACTCGCGGTCGATCATGCACGTGCCGGCATTGATAGTGCGATGAACCTCAGCACCTACGTGGTCAGCCAAACCGAGGAATATTAAAGTATTTATCCATCGAATGAGTCAAGAGATTAATATGTCCCTGTCTTCAGGATCTTTGCCTTGTAGTGGACACTTTGGACTAGCCCTTGAGATGGAAATTATTCTTAAAGCGGTAAAAGGACTTAAAACTGGAAAGTGATACACGCCATGAGATCTTCCAAAAACCCGAGCAGGGGCTTGTCAACAGTGAAGAAAGAACCAGCTTACCCTTTGTAAAGGACCAGTGGAAAGTCTTAGACTCACCTTTGCATTTGAACTTTTGAGGCTTCACTCTTGTGATCTTCTTGCGCCTCATGCGGCGAGGAGTTTCGCACCTGGCGCCGCTGGTCTCGATGGGGTTAACTTTCAGGTAGTCAGCCAACCATTGAAGGTTGCAGTCACAGATGAAAGGGTTCCGAGCCAGATGTCTGTAAATAAATAACAAAAGTTTGAAAGACGAACAAAAGCGAGATGTTCCTCTTATTAAGTCCTGTTCTGTCGTCTGTCGGACACCATGTTTCTTCTGTTCTTAAGAATGAAAATTTGTAAAGAAAAACAGATGCTAAGCAGGACTGCCTACTACAGGTGGCGGTCCACGTTCATTTTCATTTATTTGAACATCATTCACATACGCACGGACATGTATGCAAGCGCGTGAGAGTATGCGCGAGTGGACCACAGACTACACACACGCCTTTTAGCCAAGTTTATTAATCCCGCTGTCTTTTAAACTCAGAAAGTTCAAAGGCGAGCGTGGCCGGGCTCTGGAACGGCAGTTTCACGCCTTAGAATCGTGGAGGGCGAGACCCATGGCCCTCATCTTTCACTGCCGAGTCCCGGCCTCCTTTGAGGCCCTCGCGCCTCTTTGTCGCCGCAGCCTGGCGCGATGTAAAACGTCGTCGTTACGGAGAGGCGGGAGGGAAGATGGAGTGGGGCAGCGTCTTGACGACAGGCGGCGCCCGTGTCCATGATCTCGGGCAAAATAAACCTGGACCGGCCTGGGATGGACACTTAAACCGGCTTTGCGAACTCTGCCTTTGCCTTCACTTTTACATATTCTTCTCTGGCGGTTAGTGAGTACATTGGTCTGAAACTACTGTATAAACCGGTGGTACGCTTACCCCTAGGGTACCCCTACCCGACATAAATAAGTAAATTTAGTATGGCAACTCTTCGGTTTTAAGCAAGGAAACCAATTCACTAGTTTCGGATCAGTGAGAAACATTTGTTTTGTTTGTCTGAATTTCGTTGCTTGTTCATTTTCGGAAACTTTCACATTTGTCTTGTCTGTTGAAGTTTATTCTGTGTTTTATTTGCTCCTTCCCCTTTTCCCAATGTCAAACTTGCAGCGTATGGATCGTTCTGGAGTCCATTATTTTAATTCTGGATTCGTTGGCTAAATAGACGGTTCGTTCAGTTATGACATTTGTTCATCGCTTTTTTGTTCTGGACTTCTTTATAGCTGACAACTTTTGTGCCACTGACTCTCCATCTCCACACCTTCCTTGACTCTACATTCTACATGATTCATAAATCTCACTCATTCCATTCTGAACAGGAGCGAGCAGGTATCTTCCCTTCCACACACACAGGGGGGTGAGAGAGAGAAAAAAAAAACACACGCGCGAGCACACACACAAAATATTATTTTCTTTTCTTTCAAGTTACCTATTAAGTTCATGTTTTATAGTCAAGTACCATGCAGTGTTTCTTTATCTCCCATTCATGGTTCTGACCTTCTGCCAGACACAGCATCATAAGAAACAGGAAAGAGAGAAAAACCACACGTGACTTCCTGGATCATAAGACCAGAACCACCAAGTGCCCGGCTTTAGTGGCGTTAATGTTTCCATGCATTTCATTTCAGCTTTGATGTGTTAGATAAAGGGACCTTATCCTCTTCACAAGACAAGCTCTGAAGCTTTTATCTTCTGCCAGTTCCATGCAATCTCTGACACCAGAACACATCTCTAATAAAACAACTGGTTTTCTAATCACAGGCAGCTAGGAATAGATCCTCGCCTCAGCTCAGCAACACGAAAAGCCTCTCCTCCATCTCTCTTTCCTCTCTTCCTCCTCTCTCTCTGGTTCACTCTCAGTTCTAATCAATTCTACAAACCCGCCGGGAAATCAGCGAAGTTCTGTCCCTTCTGGAGGTCCCCTAGGAGTCAGCTCTTGTCTATTTCTAGTGATAAGTAGTTCTTTAAGCTTGTAGAGAAAAAAAACCAGAAACCCTGTCTGCCGGTCGCCATTCGACAAACTGACCAGTAGCAATGACTAGAGGGCAAGACAGGTCATCGAAACAGGTCATCACTGTGCACACCTGTCTCTATGTCTTCTTAAGCCCGATCTGACCTCGAGATGACCTAAACCATGAATAAATAACTTTCCAGCATTACAAAGAGGTGCACATAGTGCGGGCGGGCAACCACGAACGTGCAATGACTACGTGTCGACATGTCCGCACTGGGTTGGGGCGACGCCATGACCCCGGGTCACTTGATCCCCTTCGCTTGTCTAAACAGAAGTCGGGATGTCATATTTGTGATGGGGATTACACGACCTTTGGTTGTTTGCAAACAGATTCTTTCTATGTTTATAATGGTTTTAAAGAAACCTGCTTGTTTTCAAATGTTGCCCTCATCCGAGTCTCAATATTCTCCTAATAATAGGAAACGATATTCACCACCACCACCACCGTTCCTAGAAGACACAATATACAAAAAGAAGGACAGTGTGTGTAGATACATACTCCGGGTACTTACAAAGTCTGAATGCTTCGCAAAGGAGCGAAAGTTCCATTAGCCAGGGACTGTATCTTGTTGTCGTACAAAGACCTGAAAAAGAGTAAGTCTAATATAAAAGTTTTGCTGACAATGTTGCGGATATACAGGGATTTAAAAAATATTAGTAAGAACTCCAAATACATACCACATGAATCAACTAATTCTTTGTCTCTCTAAGAACATATTATACGAAGACAAAGAGAGAGAGTAGGAAAAGACACAAAAGACTAACGTTTGTTTTACTACAGAAATTTGACAAAAATCTCGCGAAGATTGGGAGAGCGAGCTGACAAATGTGTCTCGGCCTTTTAACAACTCATTAGAGGTTTGCGGAAACATTTCCACAGACTGTCTGCGGAAGCCGGCAATGAGAGCTTTCTTCAAATCGGCAACGCTTCTGGGAGTCACGTGATCTGTTTCCATCCCTCCATTTCACACAGGGTGCCCCATACAACTAATCTGAACAATTCTGAGAGAACTGTCTCTGAATTATATGGGTTTGCGGGGAAAAACACAAAAAACGAAGATCAGCTGCCACTCCTACCCTAAAATTTTTCCGGTTTGGGGGCTCGTATCATTATCTCAACAAGATGGTGTAGGTCCGTGATGTACAGCTGCACATCTTCATGTTGATTGGAAGATGAATAAGATAATATTTATCGTTATTATTTAAAGTTGCTTTTTAATGTACTTTGAAAAATATCAGCAAAGCGAGTATGACTAATATCACACGGCTATGTCCATGTAGTCCATTGCTTGTGCTTCCAGAAGCTGAAGATTATGACACGGGGAGGAAGGGTCAAAGTTCGTTATACAGAGTAAGGACAGCCACTGAATGTCGGATATGACAGAAACCAAACGTTATCAAGGAAATGAAGTCCCACTTCAGTGGCAGAACAGTATGGACCTGTCCCAAGCTTTCTGCTGGAATCCATCTTTCGCAGCTTCCAGATGTGGAGGCTGATGCGGTCTCGAGTCGTGATACGTGGCGATGCCACTTCCTTATTTACCGTTGTATTTTTTCCTGTCAAATCATTCCCACGCCTGTTTAAATTCCTCAACGGTCAAATCTCTTCCTAAAATAAAAAAATTCACGGTGACGAGTGTTACGTGAATGAGATAAGGGGATAAAAAAAATTAGAAAACAAAATTAGGCTTCATTCATTAAACATCCTGTTACCCCTGTAAGTATAGACTCGTCCAATATCCGAAGAAAGAGTTTCAAGATGATGATTTCGGGGCTGAGAAACATTTGACGGGGTTGCCAATGTTTATCCTTTGCTGCTTTGATCAACAGAAGTGCACCTGCTTACAGAGCCTAAAAGCACAAACCCACGTTGGACTTATACGTCCAGGGAATATAAAGTTAATTTCTACCCCTTCCACCATCTTTGCCACCCCTTTACAAACACCCACCCCTTCACAAACACCCACCCCTTCACCAACATCCACCCCTTCACAAACACCCACCCCTTCACCAACATCCACCCCTTCACCAACATCCACCCCTTTACCACCCCTTTTATGAGCAGAATTGCAGTGAGATGAGTGGCAAAGCAGATTTCTTCCCTGACGTCAGACGGTTTACTCACTAACAGTCCTATTATCTACCAAAGATATAGTTCCTGTCTTTAGCAGTTATCTTTCGGTGCTCACCTGATTTATTGTGCCTATAAATCTTGTGTTTAGAAGATTCGAAGAAACTTTTTTCCCCCGTCGTGAATAAAATGCGCGGAATTATGTTATTACTGGGCTCTGAGGGAGCGCGGCATGCTCGGGACAGACGAATATTTCAGGAGATGCTATGCAGCTTTCTAAATGCACACTGGCAAGTATCACTTAGTTTATCTAGGGAATTTAAAAATTCAGAATTCGGCATATCACGATACTGAGTGGCAGAAAAACCTTGCAGGGGAAAACAAGAAAAATATTTTGAAGGCAAAATTAGGAGAGCAGGGTCAAAGGTTAATGTAAAAAGGCAGATAGGATGACAGGATGAGTTATTGCAGGTGCAAGTGCGACCTTTGTGGCATATGCACACCACAGTTCATCCACGTGACGACCGTCTCATTAAACATGTCAAACAGTTCTGCTTTCATTAAAATCAACAGTTTATTTATTTATATTTATTTATTGATGCATACGAGTATTTATTTATAAACTTTTAAAGCTTGAAATAAACTTGAAAAAACCCGAATATTTAAAATAACAAAGTAGAAGAACTTACGAGTTGTTTGATACTTATCTGTAGAAAAAAAATTATCTGTTTTTTCCTCGAGTACAGAGCAATCATTAATACAAAGTCAGGACTGGGAAATTCAAAAGTTTATTAAATATTATATTTTGAGCTGCCATCTTGTCTAGCGGTCGGTAACCATAGTGAACATTAAATACCCATTCGAAATATAACTGAATCACATTATCAGATAATTACTTACAAGAGATGCAATGTCTGGAGGTCTTTAAATACATCCAGACGGAGGCAGGTGATACGGTTGGCATTCAGCAGTCTGCAAAACAGTATTGTACAGAAAGGGTATTCCGGTAAAAATCTAAGCAACTGCAACAAATTTATTCAAGAAATAGAAATGTTAAAAGCGCACACTGTGTCGAATGAACCATTTACCCATTCCATATGTCTGTCAAGGTCCGCTGTGACGTCCGTCCGTCCGTCCGTCCGTCCGTCCGACCGTCCGTCACTGACTTCCAAGCCGCCCAGGCATTCATTTCTCCTTGCATTGCATTCCCTCCGTCTTTGTTCAACCCGTCCACTTTAATTTTACATTTAAAACATTTATATTTGTGTGCACAGTTCATGAGATCATAAGCGTTGGAACAACTGTTTGCATTTATGTGCATGTGTCTTCCATTTTTTGGCAAAAGTAAAAAAAAACAAACAACTGGGGAGTGTCCATGTCAGACATTTCCCTAACTGACAGCATCAGAAGAACAACAAAAACAAACAATAACAATGTCTGATACAATAAAGCCAGTCATCGTTACAGCCAAGGGAAAAGCCAGTGTATTACAGTGGTTTAAGAATGTGAGTGAACGTGAAGCAGACAGGACGAACCAACTGGAGAAACAAACCTCCTATTCTGGCTTTCTCTCCCCTTTTATACTTATCCACCACTTTCCCAACTCCCTTTTATTCGATAAAAAAAATTAATTAATGGATAAACAAAGAAGAGGGAACCATGAGGTGAATCAAACAGATTTGCCGGAACTGCTGTTGATATTGAAGAAATGACCAAACGAAGCGGATCTCATCCTGCAAGGAAGTAGAGGAGCTCCCTGCTCCACTGGCTCCAGAATGCAGGCTCATCTAGAAGGGCAGGCTTTGATATATCTCTAAATATTGCCTTTGCGTGCTCTCTGAAGTCAGATTCTATCGCCAAGCACGTGTCAGAGGTTGAAAGGGCAGAGGAGGAAACTCTGCCCTCTTTTTATCGCAATATACACATCCAAAAGACATCAAACACCTGCTGGAGATAGTCGAGTTGGAGTTTGCTCCATTCACGGAAGACGCCTGACATCCGTTTCTGTCCGACACGTGAACAAAAAGCTTGTTATCCCTTATCACGTGACATATTTCATGTCCTGGCTGAATTCTTATAGTTTGATTTCTCTGCACCGAGCATCTGTAAGAAAGTACAGAGCTGACTTCAGTGGACGGGTTAAATACAGGGAAGGGTTGGACTGATGAAGTATTTTCAGACGCACAATCCACTTTGATAAAAGTCTAGAGATTCTGAACAGAAAGACAGACGCCGTTGGATCCCGTGTTTCCTCTTCATACATTCCATAAGAAGACATTGATATCTAAGCCCAGTCCCAATGAGTTTTTGAAAGCAAACATCATGAAAATATATTTTGCTCTTGTTAGCAATGACTTCGCCTTTCTTCATTATATGAAGAGGCCGCCATGCACGGATGTGGGCAGGAGCGACTTGCGTCAGGGAGATGTACTCTGCCAACACTAATAGACAAGGGAGAGAACTCTAATCAAGAACATTAACTCTGATTTGCAGCATCTCGCGTGAAATGTAGTGGCTAAGGGAGGAGTACGCATCGTGGAGTATATCTACCTGGCGAGAAACCCGGAAGGAGGGGGAAGGGACAAGACTGTCCCTCGGGTTCCCACCGTGCAGTGGAACAAGTAGCAAGAGTGAAGTATGTGAAATATGGTGTGAAAAAGGCGGCCTCGTTCTCGTCATGACCTCCGGTCATAAACTAATGAGGCGCGAGATGATGTTGCAATCACAAGCAGCGGTGATGAACGCGCAGGGGAGAACGCTCCCCCTCCCGAGTCCTCACAACAGGTGTTCTCTTCTCCAATCTGAGCATCTCGGGAGGACGGGCAGTGATGGAGGGCACCTGGCCGCACAGCTCTGTCTGAAACATCTAAGCTATGTCCATAAAGAATTTTCTAGCCTGGGATGATAGGTTAACGACTCCAATTAAATTATATTAAAAGTTGAAAATGAGAAAACATTTTAATACTTTCGGCAATATGAGAATATTATAAAACTCGTTAGTGATGACAAGATGCGGAGAGAAATCTTATCGGTAAGATATCACAAATGGGTGGGAATTATCGCAGATCTCGTCAGAAGAGACGAAACAGCTTTTATCAAAGTTCTAAGACACCATGATATCATTTTTTAAATCCTATACGTATTTCGTGTATACCTGTTGATATGTTCTCGGCGGCTCGTATAGTTTACAAAAGATTGAAGTTGTGATAAGTTAATTACAAATCTCTCTTCAAAATAAAGAACTGTAAAGTCTTCAAACAAAATATAATTACTGTGTCGAGTATAACACCACAAAGTGTATTTCACTATTTAAAGGTCTAGTAGGGTGGAATATCTGAGTAAAGAAGTGGACCGGCTGTTCACTGGGGGATCATTTCACAAGGGGAGCAAACCCCGGCCCCGCTGGAGTGAGTTCACATCTGCTGCTCTCCATCATGTCTCCTCTACGACTGCTACCTCCGGTACCAGTTACAGGATAAGATGAAATGAATGAAACTGAGTGAGCCCCGCACCTCCATTGTCGATGTACCCTCCTCCACACATCATCACACGCAGAAAGGTCAAGCTTGTGAAAATGTTCTCGAATTCTAGCTCTTCTAATTGTTCATCCTTGATCACGTCCATACATTTATGCAAATTCCTCCTGTCTGTATCTTCTCTTTTATATTCTGTGGTTTCGTCGCAAGTCGTCTTGTCTTCAAGATGTTCGGAAAGGACCAAGTAAAGGAGCGGGCTTTCGCTTTCTGACTATTTGTAATCAACCATTTCAAAGCCGGTATACCAAAGTGAGACGTTTTGAAATTTATGATTTCGGGGGAACAAAAAAAAAACAAACTAGGAGTGGATAACTGTATCAAGCCGCGGCCGCCTTCAGACCGACTTCGCCATCTTTGATAGCAGCACGGCAGGAGGAGTGAAATGAGATAGAGAATGACCGATGATCTCCATGAACTCTCCATGCACGCTTGTGGTGTGTGTGTATGTGTGTTAGGCAAACTATGCAGGAAAGAGGTGTTTGTGTGTTTGTCTGTCTGTGTAGACAACACCCATCACATTCGCAAATCCGTCGTCAATGAAAATCTGAGGCGCCCCAAGAACAGTAGCAGTCTACGTGGACAATGCTCTTCATCCAACTTAGCATTTGCAATTAATATCGAGTAATTATTCAAGATTTGTACTTTTTACCAATTTCAGCCTCAACTGTTTTGACTTATTAAAGCATCAACTTGTTATATTATGACACAACACATGTAAATCACATCTGGTTACGGGTAATCAACTTTAGAAGCTGACACAGAGATTAAAAATATCTGACGATGCTCACGAGAGCAGGAGTACAGAAGAAAGGGGGAGAATGGCCAGGAATTGAAAGAAAGGAAAAATATGATCACTCACAGTAGCTGTAAAGATGTCAACCCATAAAAAACTCCAGGAGGCAGTTCGCCAATCTTGTTGCCGTACAGAACTCTGGAACAAAAAGCATGACACACCGGTTGTCATTTACAGCATGGCAAAAACACGGGTACCCAGACGATAAATATAACATGCCAATGAAAATGATATAAACCATCTCCCGGTGCGGCAAGACGAGTTAGACAGTTTTTCCTGTCTGAAAGATACGAAAATATGACGAGGTCAGCTCAGCGTGTCTTGTGAGCTCTGCATGAAGGAGAAGATGCTTCGGCTCTGTGATTACTTTCGCAATCTTCAGACATCTGGGTTTGCTGACCAGTCACTCCACTGGATGAGTGTATATGGTGGTGGGTGGTGGGACGAGGAAGTAGCAAGAAAAAATCAAATAAAATCACGAAAGAAATGTTAAATCAAATCTTTGACAGCAGCGTCCTCAGAAAAAAAACACGTCTAAATCATTGAAAAACAAAATGTCGCAATTATCTTGCTCTTCATTTATAAATGACATTTCAAGTTTCAAACCCCTAATCCCGCTTCTTTCCTTTAAAAAAAATGTGGTTGAGTACCATAAGACACAGACGCCAGTAACACTATTTCCGGGTGAAAATAATGGAGAAATCTTCATCACACTTTACTTTCGTACCAAGCACCGTAATGTAAGAAAGAAACAGAGTTAGTGGTGTTGGAGGGATGGCGTGAAGAAATAAAAGATAAAATGAAAGCAAAAATGAAAAGCATCAAGACAATAGCAAGAAAAAGGCCGTTACAGTTGACTACTTCAAGGAGAGGCTTTTTAGCTTTAACAAATTCGGTATGGTGACGTCAGAGTTGTACCACTCTACAGGAGGACTATCTATACGGTGTGACGTCATTATGGTACCGCTCCTCAGGCGAACAACCTACACACAATCTAGGGTTGCATTTAGTGGGTGGAAGTTTGCTTCTCTACATTCTTTGTCCAGTGATCTTTACCTGGGGTTGGTGTCCTTAGAACCCACTTAGACAACAATGCTACTTCGGTCGTTCCATCAAGGTTTATTTATTTTTATTATGAATAAAAAATAAAAAAAACAGGCAGAACAATGCAAGTAACTTACAATGAACTCAATTGATGAAGTCCTGAAAAAGCGTCTGGAGCCACATAGGATATTTGGTTATTACTCAGGTCTCTGTAAGACAAGCCAGAAAAAAACAATAGTGACATTCATTAAATAAAAGACAGCTACTGACTTAATGACTTAATCTTTGAAAAATAAAAACCATCAATTAAAAAAAATCTCAAAAGTTGTGTGGCACTATTAACAGTATTGTAACATTCAAAAGTTCTCCACTGTACTTAATTTTTTGTAAGAAAAATGTATCTACAAATGTATCTATGTGATGCTAAACATCGGGACAATTTTGAATAAATAACCGGGCAGCATCAAGTGTAAGTAAGCAAGTCGAGTTTTAAGTTGGCAACAATCATGTCCCCTAATGTATGCAAACCCTACAAACAGAAGACACAGGCATACTTACATTCTCCGTAGTTTTTTCATATCTGCGAATGTTCTTGACGGGATCTGTGTAATGTGGTTTTCTTCCAGTCGTCTAAAAACAAACAAACAAACAAACAAACAACAAACGCACTCATCAGATTTGTGTAATGTGACGCCGTGCTCAGGTACCTGGAAACAGACTTCAAAAATAGAGAAACTCAACCTTTTGGAGGAAATATCCTCCCTAAAACAATTACTGAAACCTACTAACAATATGCGCTAATTACAAAATTTATATATTGCTTTGCCATGAAATACCAACACAGCTCACTGCATGTGCTGCACGTGCGTCAGTGCATCCGTTGTGGACACGGGCGCGCGCGCGTGCTCAAGTGTGTTTGTTTTACAGACATGCACGTGCAGGAACACTAAACGAATTCTCGGTTTAAAGACGTTCTCATTAGCAGCATCGCCAATATGCACCCACTTCCTCTTCTCCGAAGGAAAAGGCGTTGGAGAGCAACAGAATGACAAAAAATATATAGATATAAAAACCGAGTGAGGGAGAAAGGGAGTAAGCAAGTGAGCAAAAAAGAATGAGAGTGAACAGAGAGAGAAAGTAAATGAAGATGACAGAAAAGGGGGGTAGTATAAATTAGATCATCTTTTTTAAAATGTTGCGACAACCTCTTCAAGACCATCATCTGGTGGCCTGACAGCAACAACTGTAGTCAAAGTCATTGCATCTCTGTTCGACACGGCGGCTAGTTTGAACTCTTGTCTACTATGACTTTTCTCTTCGCTCTTTCTCCTCCTTCTCATCGCCGTGAGGGGCTTCAGGGTGTTTGTTCGAACCCGGGGGCAGGTAAGAAACCCGCGGTTCGGAGCTTGCGGGATGCTGCCGCTAGAGGTCCACCGTGTGGTCTTCAAGAAAAGGATGAGCACAAGCTCCGCTGACAAGGCTAGCGAGGACTTCGCGGCAATTTTGTCAAGTTGAGTGGACGGCACCAACGGCCTTAAAGGGCTCGAGCCTGGAACATCTCCATCACCATCAAGAACATTACCACGGCTTCCAAAAGGCCTCGTAACCAGAAGCCCACGTGATCAATATGACGCTTGCCGGGCTTCTGCGCGCCCTGGCGGGTAATGACAATCATGTCCAGAACCATTAGCCCGCGACCAGCTCGCCTCTGTCCTTTTCCTGTGTTTGACTTCCTCTCTCTCCCCAAGCTCTCTTGCCCTCTATCTCTCTCTCAGTTTGCTCTCTCTCTCCTCGAGAGCCGTTGCACGAAATCCTAATAGCCTTAAATCCGTGCTTGTCCACAATGTTCTGTTTTATGTCTCACTCAAGAAGCGTTTCATTTCGTCGGCTGCGATCTTTCCTTAACATGCATTTTCTGTGATTTTTGAAAAGACATTGGAAACAGGATCTGAATCTTGAAGTAGCCCGACCTCACCACCTCCTTACAACACATAAACACGAGCATATTCACACCCGCAAAAAGACTATATATATCAATACAAATATACCGTAAAAGATATTTAAATTAACATATACCCTGTACACATAAAATCACACATATAGACATAAGTTCGAAAGTTGTTGTTTTTTATTAATCGCCAATTAGCTGTTCTTGGCAGCGAAACCAGCCTCACGTGGAGGAGAAAACAACAGCGGCATCACAATGAGAATGTCTCTCGGCAAACATCAATCCCTCACCTCCACCGCCCCAGACTACCTCGCTACCCGCCATCATCAGCAGCTACTAAATCTGCCACCAGCCTCCCCATCCGGCCTCGCTGGCAGCCATAAACCTCGGTGTACACACCGAAACCAAGGCATCGCTAGTTTCCTGCTGAAAGGCATGCTGGTCCTGATGTTGGATCACGTAACTGTACAAACCGTGGTCTGTACCTCCGTCTCTCTTTCTCTCTCTCTCACACACACAGAGGAGTGTGCGTGCATGTCCCAGTACAAAATTTTACAACAGGCGCTGTCTTCGTGTGAGCTTTAAATCCAAACTATAGTTCACAGTATTTTCAACAGTGTGGTCTCCGTAAGTGCACTTACATCTCTGTGGCAGACTCCGGGATGTTGTCGGGTATCTGGGTGAGGCCTTTGTCGCGACAGTCCACCACCCCTTCGATGCAGCGACACATTCGCGGACACATGTTCTCCAAGACACACTCCCGGTTGCGCTCGACATCGTAGCCAGCTGCAACGACACAACAAGAATTAATTAATTTATCGTCTTCCCTGCATACCCTGCTTTTTCTTTCTCTCTCTCTCTCCTCGACGTTCAGTCCCAACGCAACCTTTTCTCCCCACTCCAGCCCTCGGGTTTCGGAACAGTTGAGGCTGCTGCGATGTACAAGCATATCAGACGTAAGTGGTGTCGTCGTCATCATCTTCTTCCTCAACAACAACAGCAACAGAAGTTTTGCTGGGAAACAAAGTGGCACCAACCCATGACCCCCTGACAGAGCAGTTAGCCAGGATCGAGAGCGAAGATGGAAAATTTGTCAGCCAGGAGGCAGGGGGCGGAGGGAGACAGGAGGAGGAGGAGGAGGAGGTACTCACGAATACATTTGAAGTCGCTGTCCTGCAGCTCCGCGATCTCTGCGTTCTTGAGGTGAGGAGGTTGGGCACATTCCGTGAAGAGAGCGAGTCCTGGATTCTTCCTCAGCCATCGAGCTAGCCATGACAGGTGACAGTCACACACCAGGTTGTTGTCACTAACACGGCTGCGAGAAAAACAAACAAACAAAAACCTCAAAACAACAATCAGTAACTTGCTTTTACGGCTTTGACATTCATAAAACCTTTGTCATGGGCAGATTTAAACAAAATGGAAACATACTTGGTTAGACACTTATACTTATTAATAATATAATCCGACAGACACAAAGATCCAATATCAGAATATGTGCAACAAACTGACATGTTTATTGCTTCATGTGCATTTTCTCTATGCAAGCGCACATACAGACCCCACACAGAGAGACAGAAAGAAAAAATTTTAAAGCCAAAATTGAAAATTAGAGAGGAAGAGAAGAAAAAAAAAAGAGCAGTCAATCATACTGTACAGGAAATCAGACAGGAAAAGCTGTCAAGCACATGTATAAAAATCTGAAGTTCTTCAATTTTGCTTCATTTTTTCTCGTTAGCTTCTTGTATTCCTACTTTTCGATCAAAGTTCCCAAACACTTGCCAAACTTATTTTCTGCTCGTCGCAAACATCAGTCAATCCATAAAATTGCATAAGTGCATAAAACATTTGTCTACACTACATACAGCATGTCCACAGTATAATACAGTCATGGGAAGCAATGAGCTCTCACATCAGAAACATAGAGAAAAGTTATTCGCCGCTGAAGAACCTATCATTCTAAATAAAAGTCAAGGAAAAAAAATAATGTATAGTACAAATGCCATGATTACTTCGTTCATAAATAAAACTAGTAAGAAAAACAAGAAGTGCACGCAGACTGACTAACACTAAAGAAACTCTGACAGAAGGCTAAACAAATACAGTCGCCGTCGGCACAACAAGATATTATGGTAAAAATATTCCAAACAGTTCGCCAACATCTCTGTTCACAAGCCATGCAGAAGACACGCCAAATATTTCCCTGTGTAAAGCATTTTTTTTTTAAAAATCACTTTTTTTCTTTTGTTAAACTGGAAAAAATCGTTACACATCGTCGTTGGCGATTTCAAACAACCGCTTTGACAGAGCAGACAAGGATCAGGGCAGACAAATGGCCGTCTCGCCGAGACAGACACTCCACGGTCGTGACTCATGACATGTTTGGCTTGCCATAGTTTCGTCATCAATGCGCGTGCGTATTTATTTTCCCCTCGTCACGATCGGAGTAATCGAGCGAATCCGACATGCACTGACATTTTCCGGTTTTGTATATTATTTCCATGCATACCTAGCAAACCACCCATGACAGCAGTTTAAAGGTTTTGTCGCTCTCTTTTTCAGTCTCTCTCCTCCATGGGGGCGAACTCTCTCTCTCTCGCACACACACACATACACGCACACCACTTCCTATCGCACTTTTCCATTATTGTTTGCCTACGATGCCATCACACGGAAGCACCCAGCGCCAAAAGCTGCGATAAAGGGGAGAGAAACCTGCGGGTCAGGTCATCCATCGCCGGTGGCGCCAAGTCGCCGACGAGAGCGGGTGGCCGAGCGACCGGCTCAACTCATCTCCCCCTGCCCCGACCCGGCGCCCTGGCGGCTGCTCGATCCAGAGGCGCCCCTCCCCAGCATCTTCACCCCCTCCTCCCAACATCAACAATGAAGGATGCACGCGGGGCAGGGATGGAAGTGGGCGAAAAAAATTGCTTCCTAACGAAAAAAAATGTTTGAGAGAGAAAGATCTAAGTTTCTTTAAAAATCGTTTTTCGCAAAAAAATTAAACATGCAGACACAATTTCTCAACATTTTTCATTTTCCAGACTAATACATTCATTTATCAGAATCGCCAGCTAAGCATTACATTATCATTTGGCTATTGTATACTCGAGCTGACTTCTGTTCCAAATAAAATAATTTCTTAACATGACATGGAAATTAATGTTTATCACGAAAAGAAAGTTGTTGTATACGTTTAGTATAAGCAGGCCGTCTACTGATTATATTCACCATTATTGAAGCCAAGTGAATTCATAAAGACTAGTGGACGCCATCGTGAGACAAGTCACGTGAACCAGCTAGCCAATCAGGAGGCTCAGATAGGGTCCCTACATAAATTCGCAGGCAGGGTAGAGGTTCAATCAGTTCACAGAGTGAGTCCCCTGAGTGTCGATCAGGCTCCAAGCACGAAGGTCGAATGGGTTTCATTGGGAAAGGATGTGTATAGCTTTAGGGGGAAGTCTCAGGGGCAGGTTTAAGTCTTCCACTCCGACCCCAATTACCACGGTCTTAGGTCCCTGACCCCCTCCATCCTCCAGCCCTAAGGCTTGAGTTTTTGTTTCCCTGACGAAAGTTTATTCAAACAATGGAAGAACTGAAATAAAAACTCAACGGCTCTCTCCACGAAAAGTCAGAGAAAAGGCAAGTGGGGAGAGGGCAAAGTGTTGGTTGGGGGATGTGGTTTGTTGATGATTACAAGACCACAAGAAACGAGGTATAAAAAAACAAAATTTTTTTAAACTTTGGAATGCTTATTGTTCCATTAAAAAACTCTACATCACGCCAGTTTCGCTCAATAGTGTCGCCAAACCTAAAGGACTGTTGCCAAGAACAACGTGGAAACCTTACTTTCTCTTTCATCAATTGCTCGTGAGCTGCTGCTGCTGCTTATTAAGAAAGAAAGGCTTTATAAAAAGATGTTTTTACGATGTTTTCTTCTCTGGGGTGGCCAGTCTAATTCACCATAGTAACAACACAGAAAATGTCAATAGTTCACGAAAGAAGATTTCT
This sequence comes from Pomacea maculata, assembly GCA_004794325.1. NCBI lineage: Eukaryota > Metazoa > Mollusca > Gastropoda > Architaenioglossa > Ampullariidae > Pomacea > Pomacea maculata. The sequence goes on along the minus strand of SRHC01001897.1, from coordinate 66,214 downwards.
TAACGGCACACGTCTTGGCGGGACTCATGGCGGGTCGTTGGCGATGATCTCGGTCGTCTGACGGTGATGGTGGTCTCCTCCTGGCCAAGACAAACAGCAGGAACATTGTCACGCTCATGGCCAATCCCCTTCTTCCGATCATTAGGCCCAAACCCTCATCGCTCAGATGGCACCGAGGTTGTTTTCTCGGCCGTAAACGACCCGGGGTTGTGGGCACGGACAGCGAGGTTAACTCCAATCCGACTGAACTCCAAGCGTTTCAAGGTCCTCGTTAGGCCACGCTGTTGCTCTTCTGTTTATTATCCCTCAGGTCCGTTCACGGTTTAAGCGCCCACCAAAGTTAGCCAGATAAAACAAGCATCCTGCAACCCTCGGGAAACACTCGGTACTGCTGTCGACAGAGGCGTTCTCCCAACGGTTCGCAGGCTATGCGGAACGAGTGCAATGGATGGTGAGAAACCCAGAGATGCAGTATCCAGATGTTTCGGGTACTGCTTGGACAGGACGGTTAGAGAGTGGAGGTATGATGTGTGACTGTGGATGAGACCAAGAACTACTTCCATCTCTCCTCTAACTTCTCTACCCGTTTCACATTTGTTTGGCTCAGTCTTGCAATGCCAGCTGAAGATGGGTGGGTAATGTGTGCAGGGAAAGGAGGTAGACACTGACCAGCTCAGATCCTCACACATTTTCCGAACTAAAACGTGTCATCTCACTAGGTGATATGTAATGACACATTGTTATCTCACCTGGTCGTCTGCCCTGACACACTTCTGCCCCACTCGGTGCACTAGGACGACACTCTCCCATCCCACCTGATGAGCAGCGACATTTGCCACTAACACTTCCGTCACAACATGTCCACTAAAATGAGACATATGGGCCGTAACTGACATTTCAAACAATGTCATTGAGAACAAACCTGTCGTGTCAGCGGGGAAGTGAACATCCGTGTGGTTACAGCACTTAAATTCAAGCTCGGAGGAGCGCCAGCCTGACACCTGTGCGAGTCAGCCATATTAGGGCAATCGCTGTGGAATTGTTAGAAACAAAATTGACATGATATCTATATATCAAGTAAAGAGTGAGGGAGAAATGATTCTACAGTACACATAGAGGGAGCTTCCGTACCTACTGGTGTGAATATACCTTTGACTCGCGGAGTCTGAGTGTGAAGCAGCCTTGCCGGCAGTTCTCGAGTGTAAGGCGGCCTTAATATTAACAGTCATGAGTGTGAAGAGGCCTTAATGTTAACGGTTGATGAGTAGCTGAGGTAGACTTACTCCTGCATACAACTTGGCTCTGCTGGCGAGAATCGAGGGTCCGCCAAGTCACTCTACTCCCGACAGGTGCCGCGTGATTCAAGCTTTGCCGGCAAATCACTCAAGAAATTTGCCGTAAGTGCCATTGTCTTTCGCCAGGAGTGCATCGTGCGATGCGATAAGATGAGTCGGTCGGTTACTCCGAGGTTCTTCCATTCAAAAAACTCGATATAAAAGTGTGCGTTCTTGCTCAAGTACAACGAAAAAACACCTTATGAAAGTTTTTCTTGTCCTGTTTTCTGCAGATATCAGTGATCTGGCAAACATCTTATTGCCCATAACATCACTCGCATACCGACTGTTTCTTTTTTCTTCCGAGACTGGTATTCACAATGGTAGACACTGAGCGGCAAAAGAGCAAAGGGAGATATGGTAAGGGAGAGAATTTCATTGTTTGGCTGTACAATAACATTTTCCGTAAGAAAACAAGCTTACATGCTGGGCGTCAAATCCACTCGCTGATTGCAAATGTATTCAAACGGGGCGTCAGATTTTCGCCCGCTGTCTGACAGCAGAGACGTCATTAAGTTAGCGACATGAAGGTTTTATGATCGCCCTACCTGTCCCGTCCCCTCAACTACTACAGCCATTTGTCATACCTGGGGCACTAGACGGGGAATGGCCCTAAGACAGAACCCCGACTGAAGTCACTCTGGACGAAAAAAAAATGAACACTAGCTTGTTACTGTTTGAATGAATGACTCATTAGCTGACTGATGATAAAGAAAATATAATCTTCAGAAATTTTTTAGAAACTGGTCCCCTCCCCCCACCGATATTATTTCTAAATCCGTTCGCTAGGATTGTGTTTTTCCAATGATATTTACTTGTGAGTGGTGTGTGTTACACATTAATCACGTCGCTGAAAATGTTAAAGAAAAATAGATAAAAGAGACTAAACTAAAAAGTTACCCCCTCCACATAAAAAATAACCCAATACAGTTATCAAAAATTGAAAACAATGTCTCTGTCTCTTTGGGACAATCCCAGACGATCTGGAAAGCTGCGAAGGAAGAAGTATCCAAACGATAACTCTCGTCTCCTGGCGAGTGAGTCATCCATGACATGTCAACCGTTGTAGTTTAACACGTCAACACATTTCCTCTTCGCTGCATCACCTGACTCATCTTTCTTTATGCTTCAAACCTCGTAACCGCGTGAACCGGATCACCTTCATCTGGACACGCGCGCGCATCCGGAACTGACTTTAATAGACGTGAGCAACTCCAGTGACGTCAGCGCCTGCGTTCGATTGTCAGTTGGCATGACGTCACGACACGACATGGGAGTTTATCATTGGCCATGGAAAGGAACGCAGTTGCAAAACAAGTATACACACTCACACACACGACTATAGGAGTAGGACAACAGAAGACAGAGTATTTGAAGGATACTGAATATTTTTGTTTGTGTGAGAGAGAGAGAGAAAGGTGATACAAGAGAGAAAGAGAGTAAGAGAAAGGGACGTTGGGAGAAGAAGAGCGGAGAGAGAGTAGACAGAAGAAAAGAAAGGGAGGAGAATGAAAGAACAAACACTGGAATCTCTCTTCACACTCTTCTAACGGTGCTGTCGCTGTTTGCTCAGAGAAAGAAAAGAAACATCGCGATACGGCGTGGAAGTGGTCCTAAGCAGGCTTTACACTGTGAACACCACCCACACGGGGGAAGGACACTCCATCGGCGGGTCCTAGCCACACTGCCCGAGTGTCCTTTGAGTATGTGTACCTGCTTTTTCACGCACAAATGTAACAGCTCGCCGACAGCCTGCAACCTGCGTCCAGACCCTAATTGGCACGTCCAGACAAAGATGGGGGCCTGCAGGCCGATAATGTCCCTCACGCACAGAGAATCAGGACCAGCCAGTAACAGTTTACACATATTGTTAACATATTGTTAACAAACCCCAGTCCCGTCCCACCTCTTTCAAAATACTCTGGAGTGCCATGATTATTTCTTTGTGTATTCAGACGCAATTCAAGTGAACATGGACCGTTAATTGTTGTTCATAAATCCTTCACTAACCGGATGTCATGGGAGTGTGAAATTTCCGCAAAATGAAGATACAGGAAATTAAAAAAAAGGTTATTCAAATGAAGCTGACAGATTAAGAGACTGTGAAAGGTTTCAGGTGGCATTAAATCATTCTAGAGTTGGTGGCATTAAATCATTCTACAGTTATAACAGGTGTTGAGTAAACTGTCAAAGCGACTCACAGGACTCGGAGTAGCGGCATGCCATCAAAGAGCTCCTGAGGAAGAGTTGTCAAGTTGTTGTCGCTCAGCGTCCTGAAACAGATGCAAGACAAATGTAAGAAGAAGAAAAAAGGAAGAGGCAACAAAGACGTTCATGAGTAAAGGACGCGGGACACAGCAAGATCTACTTAACCAGGCAAAGTTATGTGTAAAGGTCACAGGTCACGAGGGGGTGATTGGCGGCGCAGCGACTAATGTACCTGTCATCACGTCAGGTGTGACGGGTGTCCTGGATTCGTATCTCTCGGCTCCAACATACTTCTCTCTGGATGTGACACCTGTTTACAGGGGAGGCCGTTGGTGGTTTTCCCCGGGTATTCCGGTTTCATCCACCCGATGTGGGTGTTTGACTCTGTATTCCCGTATGTATTAAAGTATTTAAACCTGGTTTCGGGGATACAGGGACATGATGTAGGTGAGTGATGGAGGCAGCATTGAAGCAAAAAAAGGTAACCTGGTGTGTAAGCATGCACACAGGCCCATTCCAGCCCCAGCATCATCACAGGGTGGAAAGCCTGGGGAAGAGATGTTAATCTACCTGCAGTCTACCTGTCGGTGGCACCGTTGAGTCTACTCTGTTTACGCAGGACTTTGCTGGTCCGTTTGCTGTAGTTCCCCATCCACTCCCCAGTACTAAAGCAAAGAAGACGACCTCGCCAACTCTTTGATTACATACAAAGCCCGGGGCCTCTAGCAAACGATAGCCAGTCTAAACAACTGTACTGCTCGTGTGTTGGCGGGGTGTAAACAAGGGGAACTACTCCCCCGTATCAACATCTACTTCGCCATCTATCACAGCATCCATGCGACTGGCTTCACGGTCTCAGAAAGAAAGTTCGCCATTGTGCTGTTCATCTGTATTGAACTGTGTATTAGATGTTAGGACTGTTAACAGAGAATCAGAAATCAAGGCAACAGTCGAATCAACAGACAGTAACAATGGCATCACCTGTACAACGCAGGTTAGACAAAACTTCCTGCGAATCACAAACTTTATCACCTATCATTTTTATTAATCGTAAAACTTATGAAGTTAAAGGATTTTCATGTGAATAAGTAATGCTTATTTTATTGCCTGTCTTAAATGTTTATTACACTCTTGAGATTTGTTTATTTGTATATCTTTTTTATTTTCTGTCCTTACTTCATTTGATCGGCTCTAGTGTAGCACGATGATGGGCACACTCCAGTGTTTATGTGACTCTCTCAAGCTTTATTATTATTATTAAAAATACTGGCTGGACGGTCATGGTTATAGCACCACTAAACGAGTAATAAATGCTAGTAACATCTTCAAAAACCACAGAGTGTATAAGGACAACAAGCAAGTCTTCACAGAAACCCGAGAGTACGAAGTGCGGAGAAACTATCAACAAAGAAAAATCTTCCTTGGATAAGGTCATAGGCCATCTGCCTAATGGACTACACTCTATTAGAAAAGCAAGGTCTCTCTAAGAAAAGCAATTTTTAAAATTCCGAATGAGAGCACTATAGGGGGCTGGTGCAGGGATAATCAGGAAACTGAATCCAAGACATTGCAGTATAGAGGAAATCATGCTTTCGGGAGAAAAAAACAATCTACAAGCAAAATTCGAAGACTGATATAATGGCACTGTAAATCTGATAATGTAAAGTCAGTTCTCAAGCTTGAAACAAGCCTCGAAAAGCTCGTCCTGCCCTCAGAAAAGACAAATGGAATGGCTGCTTTTATCGGACTTAACGACCGGAAGACAAAGTGTACGTCACTTCCTTCGCCCTAAATCATCAGAGCCTGGCCTCACTCTCGCCCTTGTTTGAATTCTCGTTTGGGAAGAAACAAATCAGATGGCAATTCTACAAAAGATGAGTCTCTGGCTGAGGTATGTTAACCACGCAGGATCGTTCTGTCTTTATTCTTCTCGTCAGGAAGTTTGCATTCACGGTTTGGCGGTTAAAGTACTACTCTTAGTGAGTATTTATATTTATGTGAGTGCAAAAAAATCTTTTCGGTCATTTCACGGTGAACTTCGACTCCATCGGCACCAAAGTCAGGACCGCATTAGGCACCTGGCAAGGGCGACCACTCTGTAAATGACACAACCGGACGGAAGGAAATGACAGGATGGATCTGACTGGGAGGCAGGCAATGGAGGAGGGAGGAGCAAGAGAAGAAGACGAGCAGGACGCGCGCCACGCAGCTAATCTATTTATCAAGCGTGACACGTGACATCCGACCATCTCAATGAGTTAATGACGGGGATGGAACAATTTTCTGTTTGCATTAGGTGCCACCAGGTTCTCCCTGATATTTTCTCCCCTTCTTTTTGAAACGGCCAGGAGCGCTGCGTGACAAACCCTTAAATACAGACCTAACTTTTAGCCTTGTTTCTATTATGTTTGCATTGACTTATAGGTTTTGCCATGTTTGCTTTGAAAGGTTAACACTCAAGGACCCTCTCGGCAGTTTGTCTCTCCGGCCCTCCACCGCAGCCTGCCAAGACTGGAGTGCTCGTGCTTGATTCTCTAAGTCCACGACAACTGTTTCTCTTGAGAGTGCCAACTTCCGTTTTGCATCATCCATCACTCATGTCTGTCTAATAGTGTTACTAACTGTACTGTAATATATAGATGTAAATAAAATAAACGTTCGCAAATTCGGGTGAATATTACATACGTGATGGGTACCTTACGCTACCTGACTTCCATTTACACTGTTGCATTCATAATAAATGAACAGCTGTATAACAAGTATGAGCTATTCGCTATTTCAGCATAATATGTTTAATGTCTGAATACTGACCATGATGTGTAAGCAACAACTGGACGGAAGGAAATGGCATGATGGATCTGACTGGGAGGCAGGCAATAGGATAATGTCTTTTAATGTATATATAAATATTATTAGCTATACAAATTATAATCTACTTTTGGTTACAATCAAATGTCCTTACAAAATATATTGGTGAATTGAATCCACGGTTGTAGAAAACATTTGCGTGGAAGCTGAATGGATCCTCGGTGCTCCAGAACCTTCACGTGGTCTAAAAGCCATTCTTTCTTGTTGCCGAGGTCAGCTGCATACTCAACTAACCGGGTCAAGCTTAAAACTCAACTAATCGGGTCATTCAAAGACGCAGGACAGGTCTTGCTGAGCCAGCGACTTGCACATCTTGTCTAAACCGACTCCTGGTGGGTCGAGCCTCAGGATGTCCTTACAACAATCGTGCCCAGAGCTCAACCAGGCTGACCTTTTAGTTACGAGGTCGAGACATAGTTTGCGTTCTGCTGTCACGAGGTCTGGAACACTTTGCAGGCGGCGCCAATGATTGGACTAAGACTCACTCGCCGGCAAAGAATGTTTCACGGCATCGTCACCTGCTTGGCGAGTCCGACTTCCTACCTTCAGCAATCGTCTTTGATCCCCCGATAAAGGAGTCGAGTCTCTCTTTCTATCTGGCAACCATTCAGTGTTGATCAGCTGACATTTACCATGGCAAGCGTTTCTTTTTTCTGTTTGCCCAGAACACGATCTTGAAGACCATGTGGGAGGGCAACTGAATGCGGCTCACGATTGCGCGCGAGCGCACACACAGATAAAGAGGAGAGAAAAAAGATTTTTCAGTGTCAATTAGGACTAAGGGGACTGAAGAAAATATTTTCTGATCCTTGCAGTCCATTTTATACTGGTGTTAATGAGCACTGCAGACGACACCCGGCGGAGTTAATGCACTCACGTCACAAAGACTAACAACGGTGTTACGGACGTTCCTAGGCCAACGTGACAAGACGTCACTTCCTGTAATCTGCAGAGCTGCAACTGTTAACGAGCTTTACAACATCATGCGACAGTCCACATTTTCAAATGCATAAACCATGACTCATCTCAACACGAGGACTTAAATAAATTAATTGAGAAACGCTCCACAATAATATAAGTGAAGGTGCACACAAGCGCACACACCTCTCATGCCATCGATGCTTTCTCCCACAAACTGACAAATCTTCGGGTTCGTCTTTAAAAATGAAGTGATGGCACGCCTATTCCATGCTTCAGAAAACACATAATGCCCCTCACCCCTCAAAAAAACAAACAACAACCAGCAGCCGTCAAACTGCTTTATTAATTTGATGGAGGGATTCTCTGTGCGTGCGCGCGCACCCTCGTTTTTTTTTGTTTTTGTTTTTCTGAGTACTGTAACAGTTGTGGGTCAGACCTTCAGATCGCCTAACAACTATTGCCGTGTAAGGGAACACTGTCGGTGTTTATAGGGACTTAACCAACCATGTCGAAAAAAATCGCACAAGATCTCTGGCTTACGACATAAGCAAGGGAGATCAGCAGAACACAGGGGAGGGAGTGCAGACGGTACGGGTAGCCGCCACACAAAGCTACATTCTTTTCTTCCCTCAAATTGTTTGCATCTTTCTATAAAACGTTTAACGGCTCAGGTAGTTCACCTCCAAGCCTTTAGTAGTAAAGAAGTCAAAATTTCGACATCAGTAGACATCTTATAATGAAGGTGAGACTAAGCAGACGATGAAAGGATGCTTGAACTGAGCGTGCGTGCAAGTCGAGCAATATATCAATACTAAAGAGACAGTTTTTACTTACAGAATCTCCATCCTCTTCAACCACCTGATGGCTTCTTCTGATATACAGGTGATGTGATTGTGGTCCAGCTGACTGCACACAAGTATACGAGAAAATGTTAGTACATGTAATTATCCATATTAATGACCATATCTTCATCATCAGCAGCTCTTATTGATCATTGTTGTATTTATACAGGATTTCCATGGGGCTGTCAACTCCATTAACTCACTTTTGATTACCTTAAAATTCACGGCTCTTAATTTCAATCTCTCCTCTACCGTTAACCAAAGTTTGTGAGGGATATGGGAACTTTCAGAATTTCATGCTTGTTTCATTGGCTGACTGACCCTGTCTCATTAATTTTTTTTTAAGTTCCTTCAAAAACATTCTTGATTTTTTGGCATAACGAGACTTAGAATGCCAATCGTCTAATACAACAGTGAGAGTGGAAGTTTAAAATAAAAGTTTGCCCTCGTTTTCTGCTAGTTCCCCCAGTTCTCGCCAGCACCGCTCAGCTCCCGTGAGCAGGGAACAGTCCATGGTTGTAAACGCCAATCACTGTGAGTATATTAAGTGCAAACATTTGTTCTTGCTGTTGACTTCACTCTTCTTTGTTCGTCTACGGAGCCTGCACTTAGCGGACCATAAACTACATGTTCAGCGCCGCTGGGAGCATCACCATCAGCACGACTTCGGTTAGAGGCTAACCAAGTGCACAATTCTGTTTAAATGAGTGAGTTTAGTTCAGTTAAAAATGAAATCGAAACAACAATTATGGTTTTGTTCGCGTGATACAAACCTTGGACCATCGCACTTCTCACCTGAGAGGTCAACCTGTGACGTCATACAGGTCAGTGGACAACCCCATCGTCAGATAATACACAACATTATTGCATTGGAGGCGATCTCCAGTGTAGTCAACAGTACGAATTTCAGCCAATCGAAACACACTTTTCGAAAATTGATGAACTCAAAATTTAATTTGCATTTTTAAGAAGAAAATTTAATAACAGTTGTGTGTTGTGTTCTGTGTCGAGAGCTGAATGTCATGTTTGAATGGAGCTAGCCGTTAGAGCTACAAAGAACAGGCGTGTCTCTCGTACTCGTCCTGCTCTTGACAGAATTTGTAAGGGCGCGGGGGGCAATAAAGTATCACAAACTTCCAAGCATAGTTGGAAAAAGTTCTAGAAATAATTGATAAAATATGTGACTTACACATTCTTTAGTTGTTCTGAGCTTTTCAGTGTCTTGCGGCCGATGTATTGCAACTTATTGTAGCTGAGGTCCCTGCAACAAACGTTAGAAACCTGTCTTCATGTGTCTTGTAAACACTAGGTGAGCAATTGCTTTTTTTGTTTGTTTTTTGTTTGTTTGTTTTTTTTTTGTTGTTTTTTTTTTTTTTTGTTTTTTGCTTTTATAACAAGAGGTTTACAATCACACAAGTACAGAAATACCAACACATAAACACACAGATAAACATGGTTACAAGCGCTCCACATGCACGCGCGTCATGAAAGCCCAGGTAAACTTTGAGTTCGAGTCCTGGCAGCTGCCCCTGGCGACGCACGTCAAAGCTTCAGGCAGGTAAGTATCGCACCTGAAGACACCTGACACCACCTGTCAGCCCCTCTCCGCCCTGTCAGCGATCCCATCAGCTCTTGCAACGTTCGCTCTCATTCAGCCCACGGGAAAGCATTCTCTGTACGTCTGATGGTCAACAAGTCTTGTCAGACCACGTGTTTACAATATTTACAGCCGGTAAACATCCCGCCCCCATCTCGCCCCTCGACCATGTCCGAGTTGCTGTCTAACTTTTGAGAGTAAGTTGCTTCTATCACAAAAGCTCAAAGGCTTCTCGCTCTACGGCACCGGCGACAACAGACTTCCAAGGGACGCAACCTATCTTCATTATGTGGGTCGAAAAGTCTGGTGTAGTCGTTATCAAGTTGTTGGCGAAGATGACACAGACCCGACGTCCAGCTCAGCCCTTGGACATTCTATGGTGTAATCAGCGCCAGACAAAGGTTATCGGTTACCTCCCCTTGGTGTATCAGTCGCCTGTACTTCATACATCAAGTGATCTCGTGTAGCGCCACGTGGTTGGAGAAATGTTCAAACCTGCAGTACATCCTTCAAGATTACAGAGTCGGACGCCAACAAAGCTTTTATTTATATCTTATTTCACTATCGTTGCAAAAAGAACTTGTTTAATAATCGTGTGACCCGACTGGGTGCTTCTTTCATCTCAAATAAAGATAAAGTTTAGCAGTTTCCCAGACCCGGGGTAGTTCATGGAGGGCGGATCTCTCTGCGCAGACAACTAGTCTTTGTGGGAAGAAAACGATGAGACCGCTTTCTACAAACCAAACATCATTTTGAGTCAACATGAAAAAGGTTGTTTGATCCCCAAGCCATGAATTAGTTTTGATAATACATGCATCCCTCCGTAAAGCTGTTGTATCTCTGCTACTGGTTACCAGCTAAGAATTGATGTTAATAACCTCCCCTACTCAATGTATCTTCTTCTGTTTGTCATCATTCTTCCCCACTAATACCACTAAAGAAGTACAGCGACAGAGGCTGAGGCCCCACCACAGATTTGTTGCCAAGGCTTTAAGACTTGCTTTCCTGTCTTCTGTTCTGGAGAGTCACCCATCGCGATTTTTCCAGCTTTGCCAACGATACATCACAATAGAAGTTGGTCGGTCGGCGAACTACCCGTAATAGAGCTCACGTTCATGTCTGCCGACGGCTCACCTCTTCAAAGTGAAATTGGACCCTACCTTTGCAAACTAACTTTTAAACTCTTCCTTGGAAAAAAAGGGCAGTAACGAATGAAGCTTTCCGCCTTTTAGATGTATTTTTGTCGTTTCTAGCATCTGCCGCCAGGGGTAGCTACCCGAACAATGAGCGGAAAGAAAACAGCAACCATCAACGTCGACCATGAGACCCGTGGAGTGGCAATGGGGTCCAAATCCTCTAATTGTGGGGCCCGGCGAGTAATATGGTATCCGACTTAATCTCGCGCGTTTCTCTCCTCTTTACTGCTTGTCCACCTAATGATGAGTTGTCCTCTCCTCGTCTTCCTCGCACGACCCCAAACCCTCCTCGCGCACATTCCAGGTTAAGCCTGCTCCGGCCCCTAAACACCCACAACTGCCTGGAGCTAAGCCACAAAATAAGGGCACAACAGTTTTAACTGATCGCCAGATTGCATTTAACGAGCCCATAAAGAGAGACAGGTACAAACTCCTTGTAGGCTGAGGTAGTCGGGGAAGAAGCATGGCTGTGCACCAGTTAGCGTTAAGGGCAAGTCTTCAGTTAATCTCGCGAGATTCAGTTTGTCCTTGCTGTCTGTATTTTCAGACGGTGGTGGGTAACAGGATAACTATTACCCGCTTATGTTGGCATAAGTTATTTTCAAGTAGGAGCCAGGAGTCAGCTTGAGGCTTCGGTCCTGACTCGCATCCCGTAACATCATCCATCGTTAAGTTACGATGAATGTGAAACGTTGCACACCGTTAGTCGTCAGTTCAATCTCACTTGTTTCAGTCTCATTTTGTGCACAGGTGAGAATGATTATGAGTAAAAGTTCAAAATGAACGGTGGTGCACGCTTGGATTTGAGAAATTGCATCTTGCGATGTTAAGCCGAAAACAATAATTATTCCCTTGCGTGTATTTAGGTCGACTGCAAGTGAATGAGCAAAGGAAAGAAATCATAATGGATATGCAGCATTCCTTGCCTATCTCTGTGCCCCTCTCAATGACCGGTACCAGTCAATGGACAACTGACTGATGAGCCGCAATAAACCTCAAATGTTTCAGGACCTTGACAAAAGCAGGACAAGAAAGTCTACAAAAATCCATCTTACATCTCAGATGACGGAACACACTACAATGGCTCTTCATTTTCTAACAAGAGTTTAAAAAAAAATACACAGATGAAAACCTCAAGAAAGGAACTTGTCTACATGTGTGGGCCTATCAGACTAGCAGGCCATGACGACAAGATCGGACCACACGGTTAACCCTCCATTAAGGTTCATCACTGCACAGGTAACTGCGGTTGCATGACGGATACCTTTTAACCAACTTCAAAGAGCGTGAAACAAGACTATCGGGGTGTCTGGAGGGCTTATCGCCTGGGTACGGAGGCCGCACAGCATGACGACGATAAAGGAAGGAGCACACATCGTCGTTGGCGTGTGAGCTTCCGGTCTCGGCTGATAAAAGAGAAAAGAGGAGGTGGAGGACGAGGAGTGTGAAAACTCGTGTACAGTCGAGGTCCTCTTTGCTTCATGTATCGAGGTGATGCAACAATGTCGTCTGCAGGTCTGTCAACCTCTCCGAACAAAGAAACAACAGAACAAACAGTGTTTTCAATGTCTAGTGTCAATCCATGCGTGTAAAAATATCGAGAATACTTCAACGTAAAAATTTGTTCAGAAATCATTTTCAGAAGCTGAGTGAGGGAACAACAGAAGAAAAAAAAAAGGAAAAAATCCAATGGGGTGGATCTTCCGTAAGTTTAATAGGAAATCTACCCTGACCTTTAAAAAAAGAATCAAGTAGATGAAACTACAAAGCCGTCAAACCGTGGCTGTACTGTTGTTTATTTACCTCACGGGTAACGAGCTGTACCTAAACGCCGATCCTCTAATGCCGTCCTATTGTTCAGACAGGAAGCCATGTTGGTAGTGGTCTTCAGCGTCTGAGATTCGCTTGTTTGTTTCCATGGTTCTGCCTACACGTGCGAAAATATGGAGTATGCTTGCACTGAGAAAGGCTTCATTGGCAACAGCTCTTCTTTCAAAGAACGATTCTTTCTCTGCCAGAAGGGTTGAGACCTTACCCTCAACCTTCCCACCCCGAAATTGGCACACCTGAAGGCGCTCTGCCCACCTTCACACGTGTGGACATAAAAAACAAAAAGCACGCGAACAAACGCAGTGTTGTATCGAGCTTCGAAACTCGAACCCAGGACAGTTCAGTTCCGTCCAGCGACCTGGAAGCTAGACTGTGAACAAAACGATGTTTATCTGCATTTTAGGAAGGTCAAAGCTTCGTTTCACATAGTTATGCTTGCTGATATTTTTAAGGATTGGAGGGAGGGAGTAGTTTTAGGGATGTAAATAACAGTTTTGCGACATCCATTCAATTGCTTAGCGATTCAAGTTCAGATGACTGGTGTCAGGTGGAGTAGATAATCTCACCTACCCGTGCTGTAAGGCGACCCTTCACAGCTTTTCAATCTGCGTACAGGCATCTCAAAATAGAGGGGTCCCCAGACTCGCATTAGGTTCTCGGGTGGCTTGCAATCAGCCATCCATCTTGCATTTTTGTGTGGGAACATCGCATTGATTCCCCACCTCCACCACCACCCCTCCCTCAACCATCTATTTCAAGAACACGCGCAAAGATCTTACCCACCCCGACCCCACCTTCCGTTTTTCCTCGCTGTGCAGCTAACATGCCATCTCCCCCCTCCTCTTTCTTGAACAGGAATACGTTACAGACTTTGTCTACAGTTGGTACCAGTGACAAGTCTTGGGTGTCACTGCACTACCACCATGCAGTCTCGTAAACAGGACGTACGACCTCTTCAAAGCTCGTAAAGACTTCATGACGATGCCTCTCCAAGTGACAAATACTGCGAGTGTTCGGAAGCACGAGGGACCCGGGTGTGTGTGAGAGAGACCTGATATCTCCACCCGACCACCTCCTGCTCTCTCTGTCTCGCTCTTTTTGCGATGCTCCCTGAAGGTGGGTCTCGGGATCACCGAGGGGAAGACAGGAATGTAACACATGAAATGGGTTGAGCATCACACCGCCCTCGCTCACACACGTAGGGTCTCACGAAGCATGATGTTTTAGTTAAGCATTTTTCCAGAGCGATTAGCAGGACCCTGAGGGGCTGTCACTGTAGCTGACTCAATGTAACAAGTGGAAAGAATTAAGGTCTAACCATAACCGGATCAAATGTTAATGGACGCTTGACCACGTTTGTGGAAGTATTTACATGACGGTTGTATAAAAGCTTTCAAAATCGAAGTCGAACTTTGACCCTGTTAGTCTGTTTCTCCTGATATCAACTCTCTCATGGCCGTTAGTCTTCTCTGGCTTCCATCACAGTTTCTTCAGTTTCACAAGTCGTCCTTACGATAAAACTTTCCATCAGTGCCAAGCAGTCACGTGCTTCAACATTTTACTGCAATTTCTGCTTTGTGATCGTGTGGACATTCTGCTGACGATTTCTGATTCTTTGTTGTGCTCTAGGCACATGACTTTCTGAACTGTAGGTCTGTGTCATCGACATCTTCTTGGTCTATGAATGTCATCCGGCAGAAGAACGACCTGGGGTTCCCATTAACTTCACAGAGAAATCCACAGAAATGTTGTTTGTGTTGTGTTTTTGTGTTTGTGGTGCGCGAAGAGCCTGTCTTTGGCCGAGACACCGAGCTATAAACGCCTACATCATTAAATACAACCGAGAACATTCACTTCTCGGACATGGTTTGTGTGGTGGCGTTTCCATCTTGTTTATATCTTTTGATATGTCTTTATCCATATATTAGTCTGTCTGTATCTGCACTTTGTTTTTGTCTTACTTTGTGTATCAGCCTTTTTCGTGAAGCATTGAACCTTCTGCTTAATAGAGAAATCTGCTATATTAATTTCACTTTATTATTATACACAGTATAGGATTACCTTTCTACGTATTTACACATCTTTATAATAAAAACTTTCAATAAAAACCAAAATTTAAATTCTGTACAGATGTTTGAATGTCGTCAGCTTTCAGCTGCTGTATATAGTTTCATACTCAGCTTCTGTTTGACAACAATCTAAAAGATTTGAACGTCACAGGCAGACGACAACATAGCCCGCTGGGAAGGAAGGTTCAACTGACCGACAGAATAAACAATTCTCTTTGGACATCATGAAGGACAAAATTCAGACGTTGTCCGAGAAGAGGACCATTAGCAGAAACTGTCACCTGCCCCGAACAGGTCGTAGGTCTGAACTCCCTTTTTGAACAGGGGTCCAAGGAGTTTTCCGGTGGCCAATATTTGAAGGCGTCTTCAATGGGTAAACATTATCTCCCACGGGCATCGCGCCATCGGAGGTAGAATGCGACTCCCGCAGCCCCCGCCGTGCAAGATGACTCCATTTTCTCTTCACTGGTGACTGGCGTCAGCGCGGGCCCCCCCACACACAAAGGCTGGGGAGGAAACCCTCCTTGGTGCTGATGGCCTGTCAGAGGGACTGGAGGCATCGCTCCGAGTCCCTGAATAAAGAGGCGGGTCTTGTATCAAAACACCGAGTAAGACTTCCCAGCAGGGGTGCGTGGCTCCCGCTGGCCTTACTTTGTTCCCATGAGACACCCAGCTGCTCGGAAATAAGTCAATATTTGTATTCCGAATACAAAAAACTATTTTAAAAAACTACCTTCCTTCCAACACATGAACGATCGCCAAGAAGTCTGCGGGAAAATTTTGTGAAAGTGAGCGAGATGAAGAGTAAATGTGTTTGACAACTTTTGTACAAAGCAGATTAACCTTAGGTACAAAGCGATGGCATTCGGTTCTGACAACTGTGTAAGGAGGCGAGCCAAATATTAAAAAAAATATATATCCTTGGGTCTTGCTGCGAGGCGCTTAACCCTGGAGGAGGCTCGCCGAGGTGTTAGATGTTCCCGCTCTTCAGTTGCCTTCAGGAAGGGGGAGAAATCGGAGCGGGGAGTGTAACAGGAGGAGTTAAGCTTCAGCCAATGATAGAGGTAGGGGGGAGAACAGAAGGTGGGTGAGGAACACCATCAGACGATTCCACGCGATTAGAGATGCTTTACGATGGGGTGGCTTGTACATTCCAAGCACGAGGTTCTCTCCTTGTCATTGTCCTTACTCGTTGTCAAAGACGTGTATACACGCGCCTGAACACACTAATGTATGCAAACACAACATATTTATTAGATGGGCGAGTAAAGGTCGCAGGCAAAGACCGTTTGATTAACACGTAAATCAAATGTTCAACGCTCACCCGTTATTCGGACAGCAGTTACCCGTATGTCTGTCTTATTGACACTCACGGGTGGCGCCACGTCATCATTGATTAAGACACTCGTCGCCTACTTTCGTGCTGGTTTTTTTTAAAAGTTCTTTTATGCGTCTATCTAATTCAAATTGATGAAATGTTTGGAACAACGTACACATCATTACACTTAAATTAAATCGAGGCTTTGTTGCTTGTGAATGATGGGAGTGCAACGGTGTGCACTGGGAATGTTGTAGAAGAATTATTTTTGTTGAGATCCTAATTCGTTCGTGCATGTCTTGTGACTTTCGTCATGAGTATTCACAGCTCAAAAACAAGACAGCAGTGTGGGAGTTCTTCTCCAAACTCATCTTCAGCCAAACTACCGAATCCTCCTTTTCGTCGTCTTCATTTACCTGCCAACCCCACTTCTCCATCCTCTCCATTATCCGCTACAAACAGAACCAGCTGGGAAAGATAGAAATCCTTAGTAAAGTGGTAAGTTCACTTTGAATGAACACAACCTTTTTCACCGCTTGGAACAAGGAGGGAAAGAAAAAAGAAGGAATCGTTGCTTTGTGCGTTCTAGAGAAACCGTCGAGGAGAACGGGTGGAGGGAAGACTTGAGTCCTAACGACAAGAAAACAATTTTCAAAGGCACCAGAGTAATTTCTCAAGGACTCATCTGTTGCTCGGCTCCATTCAATTCCCGGTTCCAATTTTCTCTCGCCGGCTGTGGCCTTGAAGATAGAATCTTAAGCTGCGAGAAGGCGGTGTGCTTCTTCCTCTCGACTGAAATCACATCCGTGACCACAGACTTTAATGGAAGCAATCACTGAGCGTCTGTGAGTCACATGCACAAAACAGTGCGAGTAAAGTTGTGAGTCAGATCGCCATAGAAACCCGATCTGGAGTTCCTCTAGAGCATGTAACACGGACGCCATGGCATGACGCACGAGAAGAAGAAGCTGACAATCCATCACGAACAAACAAATGAACGAACAACGGTCCAAGCCAATGAACTAAACAAAATAAACACTGAAAGTACTATTTATCTATTCATTATTTATGTAGTTTGCTTTGTTTACTAATGTTACAAGTCCTATTTACTTGAACAAATTTTGTTCGAAAAGTTGGACTATCACTATTGCCGTGAAGTGTTCTAGCTTCTGGTTCTGCATCCCCACATTAAGAAAACATATTTTTAAAAAAAACTTTGTTAGTCTTGGAATTAATCCAGTGCAAGTGACTGTAAAATCCATTATAACTTTGAAGCAAAAGAGGTTTAAAAAAATGGCAGCATTAATGGTAGTCCCTCGGTGGCACCGACTAGCAGCAACTCCATGGTAGTTTACTTACACCCACCTACAGGTCACAGTCTGGCTCCCTGAAGTATGTGATTATGTATCTTTTCAATCAGACAAGTATTAGACGAGGGCCAAGCGGGTGTTTCTTGAACAAGCAAGGACTAGCTGGAGTAGCTTGGGTGGTCTGCCTTCCTTATGTTTTTCACAGATGCGGTATTTTTATGATGTGGTTGACATTCTTTTTGCAGGCCCTCGTGAAGACGGGCGAGATGCGAGCGCGGACGAGTGTGGAACACTAGCGGAAGTTTAATGTCTTTCGCAGTGAACGACACGGGGAACAATGAAAGAGAGACTGACGAAGAAGGGCCTCATCTTCATCCCGGTCTTATTCTAAAATCCCGTTAACAACGTAGAGGATCACGTGACAAGCCCAGTCTGTTGTCAATGAAATGGTCACAAAATGTGTTTAGGATGTCGGCTGGTGGGTGGGCTCGGTTTGTTAAAACGAATGAGTCTACTTGAAAGATGATAAAATGGGAAATTACAGTATGGCATTAAATGAGATATTGTAGTATAGCAAAGAGTTATGTTTTATGGAGTTTGAGGTTTATTTTATGGTGTTGTTGCTATGATATACTAGCATACACATTGTACTCTGGGTAAGGGGATATAATTAAAAATATTAATGACAAGTACCGAAACAAACAGACAACATTACAGGAGCAAACTGGCCTGGTCAAAAACTGTTCAGAAATAATAGTTATTTTCACTTTCACTGTGGATGGTACGCGGGGGGTTACAGCCATGGATTGAAAGGATTCACCGATCTTCTATTTCTGGATGTAGGACTGGGTGAATTTGTAGGACTTCCTGAATTTGCTGCTGAGAAGATATTTCCGAGGTTTCCGAACATAAAGCACCTTCCAAACACAGAAATAACTATCTTCCGTGTGTGTGCAAGCACGTCCATGTAAAACTATGCTTTCTTGTTCTCATCCCCTCCTCCCATATCCCTCTCCTCCGATGTTAGCACCTGTCACTGTCCTGATCTTGTGCCGCACCTCCAGCAGGAAACACTCGCACGACCCACACGACAAGTAGTCATCGTCGTCGACGAGAGCAACAGAGCGCAAGCCCGTGTCTCCGCGGCCGACATCGCCTGAGGCGTGACACAAGGAGACTTTATGTCCTCATGAATATTAACGAGAGAGACGAGAGCTGCAAGGGGCTTTCGAATAATTAAAAAAAAAAAAAGGAGCAAAGCGAAGACAGGTTAAGTACGGGGCTGCAAGTAGCCCCTGCTCCCTGGTGATTTACGCGATTAATTACAAGCTCCAGTTGACCTCGCCTACAGCAAGGGACGCGATTCCATGTTGGTGACGAGTGTTCACTCGCAGCTTCCTGTCCACACAAAAAACTTGCTTTCCTGCCTTCCGTAAGCTCGTGTTATGAAAGACAAACAAACATACCTTCCTTACAGAAAAGTTTGTCCGATGCATACTGACGAACATCCTCAACCCAAGCACACACCGACTGACGCGACTAATCTTTCTGAAAATATCTTTCCAAAATGAAATCTCGGGGAATGTTTCAGGAAGAATTTAAAAGTGAAAGTATTTGAAGACGCTGCTTCTTTCAGTCATGCATTGTATACCTGTAAATCTATGTGTACATGATCATTATTTAGTTGTAAACCTGCAGCCACAAACGAACTCTTTGTCCACTTTACATGGATTTACAGCCATGCACCAAGTCTTCAAGTCACTGGCTGAGGACACGCAACCCAGAAACAGAAATGCGCCTTGACATTGCAAGGACAACGATTTATGGGAGGGTCTGCAGATTAATATCTGAAGAAAAAAGAAAGAAAGGGGGAGGACGAAAAAAAAATAGAGGAATCGTGGACAATAAATCTGCAGAGAAACGTGCTCGCAGCAACGGAGGCGAACAAGAAACAGAAGAGGGAGGAGCAGGGTTGGGGGGGGGGGCCCGGACTGCGGCGATCTATCGTGCCGACAAGCCGACCATCAATTACAGAAGTCTTCTTTGAAACTCGCCTGTCCTTGAGCCACGTGCAACTGTTCCGCTTTGTGTGATGAAGCACGATCAGGGGGTCAGGTGGACACACGGGTTACCTGTTAGCACGGCCACTCCCAGCATGCCTGGCGCTGGGAGCGTGTCCTTGACCTCAGGGACCTTGTGCAACGGTCATTCAACTTTGCAGGTTGTTTAGCAAAAGAAAATGGCACCAGATGCATTGCTGTCAAGAGACAGAGATTTTTCAAACAATCAGAAACTTCTGTCTCGAACAAGAGAATTTTTTTAATCAAATGAAGAAACACTAGACAGGTCCAGAGATCGAATTTTTATTTAAGTTGACCTCGACTCTGGGTCTTTAGCTTCAAACTGTAACGCATACTGATCCTTTCTTGAGTTTTAAAAAGAATGGGGATTACAAGAAAACTCTTATTCCTTCATCAGCCCCTTTCATCACAACTGTCTGCAGCTAAGGAAGACGGTAAATGCAACTGTTTCGAAACCCGCCTGGCTTCCGGTAGTTCTGATGGAAAAATCAGCAAGTGGTGGAGCGAAAACCATGCGAATCACAAACACAGGCTGCACACACTTGTGTTTGCACTTAGTCGAACCATGAACCACGAACCACCCTCTCCTTGGCACGACTGTAGTTAACTCCTTTTCCTCTAAGCCACTGAGTAAAATACGTGGAGAGAATTGTTGGCGGGTGCGGACCGATCTCACCTAGAGAATATAGGTGAGGCGAAATAACATGAAAAGAAAAATAAGAGGAACGAGAGAGAGAGAAAGGAAGATGTTGGTACAAAATATCATAAACATGATACTATCAAATGACAATTGACTTCCAACCACACCCGGTAAAACCTCTTTCATTCTCTCTTTCTATCCGTATGTGTGTGAGAGAGGTTCTACCCGGGTGGGTTTGGAAATTAATTGTCAATTGATAGTCTATCATGTTTATGATACACAGAGAGGGAAAGATGAAAAGAAGGGCGGTAATCTAGCTGATCCCCCGACAGAGTCGCGCGCGTTTAACACGAGTTGTCGAGTCTGGAGTTGTTGTTGTGGTAGATACTGAACAGAACAGTTCACACTACACACAAACTGCATTCTCTCTCCTCTTACCCTCCTCTTTCTTTCTCCATCCCTCTCTCCCTAATTGCACTCTCATTCCCCATCAGTAAAGTGGAAACCAACATTCACAACAACACAAACAAAAAAACAAATAAACAACAACAACAACAACAACAACAACAACAACAACAACACAACAACAACAAAGAAGGCGGCGAAGGCTTCAGCTACTCACAGCCTCTCAAGTTTGTCCATCTTTGCGAAGAGCATATCTGGGATGGAGGTCAGTTCATTTCTGTCCACACGTCTGCAACACAAGAAAAGAACAGCTAAAGACATTTAGAAAATCTGAAACCTGTGTACACTAAGGCTAAATCAGAAACTTTGCTTCTCATAAAACTGAATCACAGACCCCGGTACCCACAAACTAGACTTCTGGTGGAAACTTGCAGGTAATTTTGAACATAAACTGCACAAACTAAACCTCACATCTCATCGGTTCATGAGTGAACCCTAAAACTTAGCATTGGCATTTCTAGCGCAAAAAAACAAACAAACAAAAAAACAAAAAAACAAAAACAGAACAGAATAAAACAAAAAACAAACAAAAACAAACAAACAAACAACAAACAACAAAAACAAAACCAAAACCAGAACAAAAAACCAACAAAAAACCGAAAACTCGTCGCCACCATTCTTGCAGGAGATAAAAATGTTCACTTCGCCATTAACAATTCAGTGCACAAACTAAAACCTAAACTTCAGCCATTAACGCCCACGGACGTATTGAAAGTGTTGCTAAAAATAGCCCTCCAGGTGTTAAGTGCATTATCCTCGTTGTAATGTAATGAGAGCGGCTTCCTTCTTTTATTCGTCTCCAGTAATTGACAGCTTTCAAGGTGCGATAGGATTTCGCCTGCCGCGTCTTTCGACTCGACCTACACCCGTGAAAGCTCCACTTTTTCTCTTTTCCCCCCAAGTCAACCCCACGTGTACTGCAATCTGATTGTTGCTTGTCAGACATGCATGCGCGTGTGTTTATTTATGTAGGTGAGATGCAGGTAGGCGCGGTCGGAGGTCACGAACTGAGCAGATGGAGCTGGTGAGAAAGATGTCGGTGCTGTTTAACAATAGACTGGATGGATTCCGGAGGTTTCGTCCTCCACACCGGCACAAATGATCAGAAGGGAATGTTTGGCATTTTGAGGGTGGAAAAAAAAAAGAGTCAGGATTAAATGTCTATTACACATGCCGATACTTAATTCACCTCGGCTACACATTCCATCCACCCCACGGTGCTGGTCGCAGAGTATGTACCGACCCGCTAAGAAGAAAGAGCATCAGAGACTTTGACGAGATTTTAACCCTCGTGGCTACTGTGACAGTTGTTGGTATACAGGATAAACAAAAGCGGTGATAACACACAGCCTTGGAGTAAGCCGGTGCACGTTGTGATGGAGTCAGAAATAGTGTCATTCGTGGTATGCCATTAAATCCCACTTGTATGCTATCGCCACTATTTTGCAAGTGCAGCAACAACAGCTCATCATCACTTTTGCTATCGTCTCCAGAATAACTTTCCTCACTTCCAGTCGTCCCTGTTTTCCATTGACTCTACGCTGTTTACCTTAAATAATATCTCAGTTGCTTAGTTTCCATTCCTTTCCATAATTTTGAGTTGATTTTGTCTTAAGCGCTCGAAGCACGCTCCTATACAATTATAATTCTGCGCTAAATAACAAGGGTATTTTTAAATATTTACAAAATTATCGAGTTGCTGTCACTCTCAAAACTTTCTCATAAAAAAAATCCATTGATTATTATCGCTAAATTGAAACTTGCAAAGTAACTCTAAAACTCCTAAGTCATTAGAAAATGAGTGGAAACTTCATGACTTTTGGGGGTTATTTCTAATTATTTAAATTAAGGAAGCAGCAAAATATTAAAACATATTTGTTTCCTTATCTGGAGTTCACATATTATCTTTCAAATACAACAGACCTATTAAAAACACACACTCGTCATTTTTCGACCAATGGACAGTTTTGTTGAGTGTCTCGGTCAACAAAGCGACTGTTAATGAGATCAGCGTCTCCAACCCACCCGGTGACAAAGTATGACAGCGACTACACCCGGGGAGACAGTCGGCATGCCGAGCTACAGACTGCCGACGTTGTGTCTGAGAGGTCTGCACTCAGCTTCTTGAACTGCACCCGACAAGCACCCGCGTTCTCAAGGAACAGGTTCAAAGAAGTGCAATAAATTAGTCGAATTCCGTGACAAAGTGCTTGAGTCTTGTCCTGCAGACGGGTGTTCGTTCCTGTGGTCTGCGAACAGTCATCTGCAATGCACGTCCCCCCCTACTGGCGCGCAGCGACCTCCAGCGGATCTCTAAGGGGGGTGGCGAGTAAAAGATCGTTATTTTGGAGTTACACGGCTAGCTTGAGTGCAGCTGTTAAGTATTTGTCTGGAGGGTCTGTAGATAGACCAGACCAAGTATACCGCGATTAGTACGAAGGCTTAGGTTGGTCTCCTCAGCGCCGAGGGTGATAAGCAGCCGACAGGTAGAAGGAAAAATGCAGACAACGGAGAAACAGGTAAATGATCAGAACAAAGAGGTTTTTTTTCTCCCTGGGATATTTTGTGATACCGAAAGTGTGTGTAGGATTGTTTTTATTTTTTATTGACTCTCCAGACAAGAACACGACAATGCTCCGTCTTCACCCTTAAAAAAAAGGAGTAGATGTAGATTAATTTTTTTACAATAGAAACTGAGTGAAGATTCATGTTACCGTGGCTTTAAAATAAAATTCAAGAGTAACGGTGCCTATACGAACCAATGCTACCCCAAAGCTACGTCAATATTACGTCAACGTTACGTCAACGTTATGCCGAGGGTACGCCAAGTTACAGGTACGTCGCTCCAACGATATCACGTGAACCACAGTACCATCTTGATATCATCTTCCTTCTCGGGAGTGGGAGGGGTTTGGGGAAATCGGGGTAACGAAGAAACGGAAAGGACGCACGCGGGCCGGAGAATTCCGAACGTGTGGATTGGCTACAATCTGTTGACGTTCCACACGAGCTCGCTGACGTTTTAGCGGGTGTTATTGTTGACGCTGCAGTGCGTGTCACGGCCGCTGGCACCTGGCGCCTGATGTTGACGCATCATAGTCTCCGCTGCTCCAACAGCTGTTGAGGCGATGCCAGACCTTCTGATGAACACGATTAAAAAAAAAAAAAACTCGACGGGGCCAAACGCTTCTTTCCGAGGACGAGCTCGAGGCACTTCGCTCAGTCGAAGAGGCAACAACTTTTTAATCTTTAAACTTCAGTGACATTAAAATATTGCAGCGTTTTAAGTCGTTTGAAAAATTGTTAAAAAGCATTTACTGTTCAGTTCCTTGAAACTGTCGGTGGTTTTCGTGTTCTTGTCGCTTTGTGGGGTACATTTAAGAGAGGTGTGAGAGAAAACGGAGGGAACCGGATAGAGAAGAAACAAACGTGTCCGTGTCTAAACCTCAGCCTTCAAAACGCTAAAGCCAAACTCAAATTATACTTATTTATCTAAACAGGATAAATCCCCAAATATACTCATTTCGTTCTTTCCTAAGGGAAACATCAGTCCCAGAATTCCTCAGCAAAAAGAAAACTTGGGATCCCCTCTCCACTAACCCTAGGTCCACGTGTACCCTGACAACCATGACACTTCTCATGCATTCAGCAGATGGAGTCAAGGTCCAACTAACAGATGGTCCTCGTGATTTCTTCAATACAATCAATCTGCGAACTTTTCCGCGAAGGTGGGTGAAGGGTAGTGTATATGCTGAGTTTCTTAAACATTTGGAAGCTGACATCAAGGGGAACTCCGGCTCAGTGGATGGTTGGTACTAGCTGAACAATTAACGGAATGTTATATTTTAAAAAAAAAAGACTAAAATACGGTGCAGTAGAGCGGACTTCTTTGCGTCAACAGTCCACCTCGCGCATAGGATCTGTAGCAACATCCTCCTTGTCCCATATTAATTAACCCTAGGGGCCAAGCACCTACTTACAAGACTCCGTCAGCGAGGGGAAGCCATGCATTGGCCCCAGCAAACACCGTGACGGATTTTCGAGGCAGAATGCCACCTTTTAGCCTTCCTCGTAGTCAGGATACCAGCAGACGCCTGAAACTTCTTTTACCCATCCCCCATCTTTTTTTTCCCCCTCGTGGTTGGGTACCTCATCCCACGTCCTCCCCACCATCCCCCAGTTGTCAGGCTCTAACCTCTGCCAGTCGTTTGCTTCACGGAGTGTCGAGTGGTGCGTTCTGTTTTGTTTTGGATCCTTGCGCGTGCTCCACAGGAGACAGGTCCTCGGCAGTTATGTTTGTGTGTGAGTGTGATTCGTTCTGTGCACATGCGCATCCCTGGCATGCCGGGACGCCAGACCCGAGTGACTCCGCCAGTCCCGGGTGTCGGTGGCTGTGGATGCGTGACGAGTGCATCGTGCACATCGCGCGGCGGTGAACGGGTACTCGGAACACCGAGTACTCATAGTTAGCAGTGCAAGCCCACCCCTCAAACTCCGCCGACGGCTTCAGACACAGAAACACTCAGCCACAGTCTTAGGCAAGGCTTTTTATTTTATAGTTTTCTTAGAGGTTGTTCTAAAAAAATTCGTTTTAAAGACTCTTGTAGATATGGTGTGGTATTGTTTTAATAAGTAAACTCACACGAGAAAATTCGTAGGACATTTTGATGAGTCAGGGTATCTCTCGTTCTCTGTATTTTTTTCCCCTTCTTCCTCGCAGTGTCCATTAACATTCGGGTGGTAGGCACCCTTAATAAAACAACTTAAACGAAAGCTTCCTGCAGTATGAAGACACACATCGTCTGCTCTTTAGGGTTGGCGGTAGTCAACCAATCCACTATGTTCAAGATACCCAAGCAGCAAAGGAAAGTTGTGGAATATTGTTAAAATAATAACAAACAAAAATAGTGTCCCCTTAATCTGCTTCTCCCTAATATGAGTATGCAGACTTTTTCTCTGCTCAAGGGCGATGACTAAACTCCCTAACTCCACCCCTAGATATAAATGAACGCAAGAAAGAATCCATCCCCTTGTTAACAATAATTTTAAAAAATCCTCTTACGTGCAGAGATAAAGCTCTGTGGTTTAAACTGCTGAACAAACACACCAACCGCCCAGACGCATATAAAGTAGGGAGACGTGCATTCACAGGAGAGGGTAGGGGGTAGTGGGAGGAGAGACTGGGAAAGGAAGGAGAAAGACACCTGGGGGTTGGGGGTGGCATGAGAGGTCCACCAGAAGATGGATGCTTCTAACCTGGAGGAGCTCCTCGATTTCTGACCTCTGCCTCTTATCCCCACATGCGTACACCCCAACCCTCCCGAACCGGAGGTATGCTCCCGCACCGACGCCTGGGTTAGCCCTCGGCAAACATATCGGACAAATAGAAGGGGGGTCGGAGATCAAGCCCTGAACCGCGCAGGTCTATGGCGGAACAAAAGTTTCCAACCGATAAGATTACAGGATCCGCATGGGCGCAGATCGAGGCACAGCATGAATGTCTTTGAAAAACTGTTGTCTGGCTGGTCTTGTGCTCCACTGTTGATTAATGGATGGGTCTGCTGATTGATTTACCGTTTAAGGTCTGAGATCTGAAATTGAATACTAACGGTCTGTGAAAAAATTCTTCCACCTTCGTCCATTGGTTGTCCATTGTGCGATGCTGAAGATGATGGTTAGAAATTTGGGGAAAGTGCGACATGGCAAATTCTAGCTTTCTGTTATTTGTGGGGTTTTTTTTTAATTATTTTTTTTTAATCAAACATATTCAAATTTATGTCAAGTTTCCTGTGGAGGTGAGAGGGAAAGTGTGTGTGTGTGTGAACACAGCAGTGGCAGAAGAGATGTTGTGCATTCATCTGCCACAACACTGCGCTACTGAAGTGCAGTCTGCTAAGCACACGACACCTTCACTGGTGAAACAAGGCCCCCCTACAGCAAACTGTAACAACCACCCCACTGGTTGCCTGGATACAACGACATCTTCTCTCGACCAGGAGGGAGCAGCAGGGAGAGGGGGAAGAGAAAGGGGGGTTCGTCTATCAGCAACGAACAGTCTGTTAGCAATTTATCTCTTCAGTTTTAACAGGAGATACTTCTTCAAAGACGCTAATCTGGATTGCTCCATTCACAGAAACGTACATCAACGGCAGTGGGGCTGCGGGGTGACAGCACCCGTGGTTTGTGTGGGGCCACAATGTTTCTGGTGTTTATGGAGCGGTCTGTAGAGGTCTGTAGAGGTCTGTAGAGGTCTGTAGAGGTCTGTAGAAGTCTGTAGAGGTCCTCGGATTAGCCGGGTGGCGGGGTTCCAAGCTTCCTTCCGCACTAACAGTGTGGTGTGAATGGGAGAAAGGTTAATCTGTTGGTTTTCTCATACACCTGCACGTTTATGACTGAATAATGGGGTTTCTCTGCCCATGTATCTGGACTGCTATCCATTGCCATGGATCTGAATGCATGACCATGGTCATCTCAAACCAAACCAGTCACCGTTAATTTTCCTCATGCAAATGGTGGCGACATTACCTTATGTTTATTCTCCGAATTTACAGCAATCTAGGGAAACTGGCGAGCATTTTAATTTCGTATTAATGGTCATAAAAGATAGGAGAGTGGTGGTAAGAATATTTTCTAAACGATACGTGCAGGTAAGAAACAATGATATGAAGACACCATACTCACATCCGAACCAACTCAGTAAGATCATCGAAGGCGCCTTTCTCAATCGTGTGGATCTGATTGTGCTGAAGATGCCTGCAACAAACATGTGAAGAATCTGACCACGTGACTTCATTGACATAAAACACGGAGACACAGAGCACACGCGGTTCACTTTGGGAAGAGAACAATCGAGCAAAAAAATAATAAATAAAAAAAAATACCACCATGTCACGATACAACTGTAAACAAGAACATTATACAGTAATACTTAAAACAACAACAACGACCAACGAGAGGAACCGAAAGCTTTTGAAAATGTTGATTTTTCCTTCAGTTTAAAAACCATTTAGACAGAATAGTAAAGACGGTTAAGAACGTTATTTGCGCTTACTCTGGGTTACCCACAGCATCACTTCATTTCTTGTCGTTGTGGATTTGAATTAGCAGGGTCTTGCTAATAAGTTTTGATAGTGTGGAGATGTTGGGGAAGGTTTATATATATTTTTTTTTAATCCGACGTGGCTTGTAAATTTTTAGAAGTTCCGTGCCTGTGAACATTCCTTTTAGAGTCTAAAGACATTTTTTTTAATTTAACGAATTATTATTATAATAAAAAGCATGGTAGCCTGGATGCTCTCCACCAGCACCCTTGGAAATCAATTTTCTAGACTTCCCTTAATTTAAAGTGCACTTAGTGACGCTTATTAATTTTGTTTTTCAAATCCGAGTCGGTAGGTGTTCGGTTGTTTTACAGGCAACAGGTCGGCCCTGTGTTCGCACATCCCAACGCAAAACCTTGCAAGCACCCAGCAGACTCCCCCAGCACTCCCTCCCTGGCTTCAGGGGGTCTGTTGCAGCGCCAAGCATCTCAATCACAGACGCAATAACCGTGCATGGTGGGACAGCCTGATCACAATGAACCACCTGCCTGGCTACAGCTATCAAAAAAAGCATCGGTCGTCCTTATTAACCAACCGTAATATAAACGAAGCACGGCTGATGAAGATTAAAAGCTGTTGGTAGCTGGACGGCGGAGAGAAGAGGGTAGAGTGTGGAGACATAAAGAGCGATGATGTACAGGAAGTGTACAAAAGTAACACGCGCACGCTTGAAATAATTACCGCTCCCTGCGGAAGTTGCGCTGTACATGTTGCTACGCGCATGCGCTGGTGCCTACGGTGAACGTCACCCACGTTGGACGTAAATGTTTCTTCGTCCTCCGTTTTACGGCGCCACGGAGCGAGCGCCTCAGTTTTGAGTGTCCTGCGCATCTCGGTCGCGCCGCGGAAACCGGAAGTGCGCCGAAAAACGATACATGGCGGGACTAGTGTCTTGCTGTCGAGATTTTTCTCTCCAACACCGTTTCTGCTTTAACGACATCGTAAAGGCAAGAAGAAAAAAAAAAGCAAGCGCACACAGCTTTCCATGTGAGACTGAGATGCTGCGGCTGTTGCAGTTTCTAAACAGCTGTGAGAGCTAATTCCTCGTAACATGACAACAATCACGAAATGAGTAAATAAATAATTATTATCCTAATATCTGTGTCACGTGACTGTGCGTGGTTTGACTTCGTTGCACCGCTCGATCCTATCCCGCCATTTCTCTTCATTTCTGTTTTTTCGCTGTGAGTTATACTCGTCTTACACTTGTCGGGGCGCTGCGGTCTTCGTGTCAGAAAAAGGCGAGAAAAGACATAAAGCATCGCACACTATGACAGTGTCCGTTAGTCACACTGCCACCTTTAAGCGAAGAACTGTCATACACCTGGGGATACTGCAAGATGAAGGTTTTCTTCTCTCTGCAGGTGGGTGAGTTATAACTGAGTCTCTCTTAATCTCTCAAATATTTCTCCTTTCTTTTCTCAACAGTGATAATATCTTTGACCACTTCCGGTCATACCCGACCTCTGGTTCATCACAGCGTCCCTGACATGTTCGTGTCCAACTTTTATCACATAGAATTTCAAGAAGAAACAGGAACTGCTCAGCAATCATGGCAAAAAACCTGTATTACTTACAATGTGTGCAGACTGGTGAAACCTTGAAAATCACTTCTTTTGATGACTGTTAAATTATTCCCCTGCAGGTCTCTGAAACAAAGCAAATTCGATGGCGGTAATTATTTAAGTCAAGAAACTACAACACATTATAGAAAAAACCTGAAAGTTGCAGACAAAAGCATCATACTCCTGCCTAGACTGCTTTACAACATGCACAGAAAACAGTCCGCTACTTTTAAAATAATAAATAAACAAGGAAGTGATCAAGAAAAATTCAGAGGTTCGGACAAAAAACAAACAAAACAAAACAAATACAAAAAGCAACAACAGGTAACTCAATTAAATTCCAATTAGCCAATGAGGGATTGCGACTCCACAAAGTCCGCTGAAGGGAATCGAACCGCCGTCGTTTCGTGCATACAGTCTGTCTGACGGATGTTCTTCCACTGCGCATGACAAAGATACCCGAACAAAGATTTTCACAACAACGACTCTGGTGAAGAGGTACCATCCTAAACGATCTCGTAAAACATTAACAGATTGATTCTCGTCAGCCACAAAAGTTTGGACAAAAGTTAAAAACAAAATGGGAAAACATTTTTTGGTGCTAACTGAAATCGCATTTTTTTGGCCCTATAAATGGTAAAACTTCTTACACGGATGCACAGTGATACAGTTTACGTATTAGAAGAGACTCTTATCATATATATTTATAAACATTGTGTATAAAATATACAGTCCGAATAAGCCAAATGACTTTCTATAAATATTAGAACAAATTTGTAATGCTACCTTGATTTTTGTTGTCGGAAAGACACTTTCCAGAAACTAATTAAAGGAGTTCTGATTACTCTCTCACACACACTTGATTAACGATGGCTATTTCCCTTTCAAACTTCCGCTGAGTAATAGTTCAAGAAAAGCTGATAACCAAATAACTAAAAGAAGCAGAACTAAAAAAAAGTGTTGAGACTTCAGAAGCAGCCATTTCGTCTAATCATCCGTATTTTATTGAGCGCTCTAAAGTTTAAAAGCCTTTAAATAAAATTAACAAAGTTTAAGTCAACCTCCATTCGTCAGAAAGTTGTAGAAGTGTTAGAAGTAGAAGAAATAGTAGAAGAAGTAGTCTTTAAAGAAGACAGGCGACGATGAGGATGAGGACTGGGTCATACAGACCCCAGAAGATGCTATTTTTCAGTGCAGCTCGCCCTATGACCCTATCCCTGGCTCGCCTCTATCACGAGGGTAGGATTGCAAATGAAGTTAGAACTCGCGTGCTAAGGGTATGTGCGGCCTGTCACAGTAACTGCCACCCGCCTGCTGAGTGCTGGAGGTTCTGTTAGCAGACATACCCTAGACTGGCAATGTTCAGACTTCTACAACTTGCGGGTATGTTCATTGAGACAGCGAGAGTCGCATTGTTATCACCTTACTTATTTAGTGACTCAGATAAAGACAAAATATTCTTCTCTGTTTTTTTTCTGTTTTTGATAAAATTATTGAGTAATGTCTAGCTCCGACATGCCTAGTCGTTCATGCCTAACATTCAGTTGTTGTCAAATTATAAATTATAACAGCGATTGGTAACTGTTATCTAACACCTCTTCAACTCAACATGCTTAATTACAGACTGCGTAACGACTAGCCTAAAAATTCCGTTATGGTCAAATTATACATGATAACATCACTCTACAAATATAAATAAACACAATACAAATATACAATATTGCTCTATACAAAGTGTATATTATATAATGTTATATGTAAGCTGAGTCATACAGAATAGTGAGACGTTTCCCATAAATATGAACAACACACAGCACTGGATTATTGATGAAACATGTTATCAATTTAAACTCTTGCAGCCCAATTGAATTTAATTTAAAACAGACTAAAGAGACATTGAGTTAATATAAGAAATAACATTGTTATGGTGTGGACCAAAGAGAAAAAGCTCCGCGTAACGAAGTACATATTTGCATTAAACAAATAAATATATCCGTGAATTAAAGAGACTAATATGATCTACAGGGTATGACAAAAAATTATGACATCAGTATAAACATTCAACAAAAACAAATTTTGTTCCAGCATAAAAAAGAAAAATAGTAACAGCAGTATAAACCTGCTTGTAAATAAATTAATAATTAAGGAAATGCATTCTGGGGAAAATGGAGTAAAAGAGAAATAAACGGACATAAATATACTCAGAGAGATTACAGGACCTACAGTACGACCTACAAAATTATTTTACTATTAGAACTGATCTTGTCAAGGATGAGTTGTTAACAAGCTAGTAACGAAAGCAAGTAACTGACCAACACTTTGCCGACACCGCAACAGTCTTCTGGAAACTGGACTTTGACTCTACATTTGGATGTAAGTAATCACAGAAGGCAAAGTGCCTGGGTAAGCAAAAGAGACATCAAGACAGAGACAGACACAGAACGAAAAAAAACGAGAGAGTGGAATCTGGACGAAAAAACAAAAAGGAAGAAATAGGAGAGGTAGGAAAAAAAGAGGAAGTGGCGAGGAGGGGGAGATAACAAGACCAAGGCAAGGCACTTCAGTCCCCGTAGCCCACGTCATCGCAGCCTCGTGCCTTTGGCCGTCCTCTCCTCTCCTCATTAAATTATGGCGATGATTAAGGAAAAGACGCAGGAAACGCAGGCGCACATCGGCACCAGCCTCCCAAACCTGGCCTCGCGCATCAAGGACAGATTAGGGAGCACTAATTGGATGTTGCTTCCGCTGAGGGGTAAGAAAAAAAAAAAAAAGAGGGGGAGGGTTCATTACAGGTATTCGCTGGATGAGACGTGTGTCTGCAACGGGCCCCTGCAGTAGGTTGCACAATACGATGCTTTCGCCAGAAGAGGGAGAGAAGGGTTTCAATCCACGGGTGTGTAGCAGCCATGTCGGGTATCGTCTTGCCACCCGGGCCTCCCTTACTACTGAGATACAAAGGTAGCGATGTACAATTCATTTCTTACTTATGGATCCAAGCAGTTCCTCCCGGGAACATGTTCTGCTCGAGACCTTTCGAAACACTTATCGTCTCAGTCAGTCTTAAGTTCTCCGACCTAACCTCCGGCCCCCATCCCGCACGGGAAAGAAAAAGGCAGAAACAAGAAAAGTGAAGATTATCCTGTCGTTTTGAGTAAACCCTCTTGCTCATTCTGCGCTCTTTCTGGGAGGTCTCTTTTTTCTGCCCTGCATGCCAAACAACCAAAAATCCGTTATGTGTTGAAATTTTTACAGCATGTGGGCCAGATGGAATGAAATATATTTTCTTTTGGACTCGAAAGCTCACTTACTCGTCCTTCTTTCCTTTTTTTTTTTCTTCCCGATTCAAGTTCACTCGAGTTCGCTCGTGAGTCTAAACGTCAGTAAAACGTAATGGTTTCCGTGAATGTCACGTGGTGCTCTTCTTGACGTAAACAGCTCACGTGCACCAATCATATTCAATGTGGAGTGGTCCCCTGCTCCCAAGCCGGAAAAAAGACCGGAAGTGTTAAAGATGAAAATAAAGGTTACGATGATAGAAGGGAAAGGGAAGGGAGGAGATAAAATTCTTACTGCTACCGTCCTGATGTTGTTACCTACCCTGTCGAGCAAGCGATTGTAAGGACGGTTTTCTTTTCATTCCATACGTCATATGATCATTGTATTATCACCTCTACCTGAGCCGAGAAACGATTTTTATTTTCGTAATGCCTTATCGTTTGATCATAGATGTGTATAGGTGGATGGCTGTCTGTCTGCCGAGACCAACGCTCAGCCTCTTGCGAAGTTCTCTGCTGTTAGTCTCGGCGAGCCTAAACAAAGAATGTGACTAAACCGGAAGCTTTGTCGTCTAAAGCCTCGTTTTAGCAGCTAACTGGAAAAAAATCGTCTGCCAGCAGTCCAGTTATACAAGTTCGTGGTTTGATTCTGTTCTGTACCGAGCAGATGACAAGAGGCTACGAGTGACGGGTGATCTCATCGACCCCGCAAGGTCTGTATCCGAAAAACCTACTTTGTTGGGACCTAATTTATAACCGGACAAAGTGTAGGTAGGAGACAAGCAGGTCAGCTTGTTCTCATCGATAATTCTCATGCATGAAATCAAGGCCCTGGTGTGGCCTTCGCTATCTCCTAAATTCTCTTTCACACACACACACAGACTCTGGAGGCGACCACCACCTTCATGGCACACTGTGTGTCACGTGAGGTGACATAAAATTTCTTTCACTTCAGGTTGTTGGAGCGAGGCTTATTGCGGTCATAAAACACTCAAACGCCAAGTCCCATGCGGACACACCTCCATGATAGGTGAGTAAAGGGAGGGGGACATCTCGACCCGTGGCTCTTCCCGCCTGAAAACACACCCGTCTTCGGCAGATACAGACCTTCACTACCCGCACCTGCCCTTGTTTTATAGAACAACGACTAGCATTTTCTATCTACATGTATTTATATTTTTATATATAAATAAAACTTACTGATAGTAAGCACCTGTTTTGAGATTGCTGTAACTATAGCTACCAGGTGCGCTCCTAACTCTGCAAGACTTTCCTATTCCTTACGACAGACATCGTCCCAAGAACTAAACATCTTTTCGTGGACTAAAATTTGCATCTGAATTTGCTAAAAGGAGAGTATTTTAATAGTTTGCTTTTTTACAAGCACGCAGGGGACAGAGGCCCACCCTTTGCTATTGCCCTTCGCAAATACCTCAATTCTTGTTGGTTGAGACCGAGTGCACGAGCACTAAACAAAAATCTACTGCCTACGCATTGCTGAATTAGGTATTTGTTGTTTTTTTAAACTGTGAATAGAAATGTACGCCAAGGTGAGCTGCTGACAGGACTAAATCACACCTTGTAATAAAGTAGGGGTGGACGAGTGACCTTCCCGCCTCTACGGTTGTCTGTAATCATCTAGCTGAGCCGACTGCTAACAACCGGCGACAGAAATGATCGCTCAACCAGAAGGGAGAAAAAAAAAGGAAAGAAAGAAAAAGAAAAAGAAAAAAAACAAGACTTCGACAAACATACCAGCGGGGAAAAGGAAGTGTCTCGGCACTTGCGGAATTCCAATTTAATTGGCAGAATGGGTGATTTTTAAAGATCGCACTGATTCTTTCTTGCCTGCGCGCCATTATTGAGTCCCGGGGAGGAAGCCAAGCTCCCAGGACCGATGGAGGAGATAACCTGCCGTCGTCAGCCCTTCAAACAGCGGGCATTATTTCAGTAACATTCCTGTCGACGAGCATAGTCCAGACAAGACATATTTACAACTTAAAGCAGTAATCACCGTGTCTTCACGGCTATGGAACTTTTTCACCTGTAACATCATTGTCGGCCATGGCACTCAATGACCTCAACTGCTTTCTTTTACTCTTTCACATGTCATGCTCGAAATGGGACTTAAATTTAAATGGGGTGAGGGATAAGGATGGTGAGGAGGAAGACATGACCACAGCAGCGACGACGACGATGCGAAAAAGTATTTTTTGCACAAAATCAAGGCTTTCCGATGCAAGCTCGTGCACACACACACACAAACACACAGGGTGAAAGGTCAGCAGCGGACAACAACAATTAGGTAGGAGTTTTGAAAAACTGATGACGATAAATTTTCAACGTCCTGAATAAAAGTCATTGTGCGCATGCGCGCTTGACTGGAAAATACGGGCTGGACGATGGACTCGTTTGGTTGAAGCTTGCTTCTTTTTTTTCTTCCGAAAGGAGTAGGTCTAAAAAGTGTTTCATGATCTATTATTACTTTCTCCTCCAAACCGACACTTGCCATAATCGAGAGATTTTAAAGCAAGTTCAGAAAAAAATAAAGATTTGCAAAGTCCGTCAACGGACTTAAAAGCCGAAAGCCAAAAAGGTTCAAAAGGTTCAGAGAAACAGGTTTGTTCAAAACAAGTCAAATGAATGAAAAATGAGAACCGTCAGACAAACCAATAAAAACTTATTGGCGACTATAATATTTGAGCTCGCCATCCATGACCGTGACGATGCTCACCCACAAGGACGACACTGCACGTGCGCAAACACCGAGGCAGGCTACAGATAATGGTGCAAGTCATCACCACGCTCGTCTAGACAGGTAACAAAAACAGTCATCGAATTACACACCCATAATTTTCTCTTCACAAAACTCGCAAGTAATAAAAGCGGGTACATTCTTTTACTTCTCCTATTCACCCAACTCCAAACCTTCCTCCCTTCTCCCATCATCCGAGTC
Source organism: Pomacea maculata (assembly GCA_004794325.1). Classification (NCBI taxonomy): domain Eukaryota; kingdom Metazoa; phylum Mollusca; class Gastropoda; order Architaenioglossa; family Ampullariidae; genus Pomacea; species Pomacea maculata. Next base: position 30,639 of record SRHC01001897.1, on the reverse strand, counting down.
CAAGCAAAATGTTAGAAACCGAGCCTTGACATTAAAGAGTAAAAAAAAAAAAAAAAGTCGGAGAAACCACTTCTGTCTCGTGATATCACGGCGATCTGGCAGGTGTGGAACCAATATGATGATGTTTAAGACGATGTGTGCATTAGAATTTCAGCCCGGGTGTTAATCTAGCTCCCACTCTAACCCCGGAGTTAGGTAAGGACTGGGCTCGGCGCACAGGCGACGGGTAAACAGTCGTTAAACTTTGAAAAGTGTGATTATAATGAGACCCCAACCGTCCTCCCGCCCAGTCATTTGCCTGAACACCCTCCCGTGCGCGCGGCATCCGTTGTTTGTTTTGATGGAATCGTGGCGCGCGAATTCCTGCAGCTCCGAGGCCAGGCTGCGCAAATATTTGAAATCGGCGGACTCTTCCTCTCTGGCGAGAGCAAACATTTTTACACGGATTAAGGCGTTGTCAAATCTGAAAGGGATTTCTGTGTTCTTTGCGTGCGACCCTGAAAGAAACTAATAGCCGTCAACCTGCCTCCCTCTTTCTTATCCTCGCTCACTGTCTCACGCGCTGGGGGGGACCGATGACTGCTTGTATACAAAACATGTGAATCTTAGGACTGCAAGTTTTTTTTTTTAAATCTTTAAATCTTGAGCTGTTTATGACTTCTGCGACCTTTATAAATGCATACCTATATTGGTTGTGTTTTACCAGTGAGTGTCCGAACCCAGAGACGGGACGGTTCGATACCCGTGTGGGGCAGCGAGCCTTCCTCGGTCGAACAGGTTTTTGGGAATGGATGACTGACTCCATAGAAGGTTGAGGAAAATAAAGCAGTTAAAGTTAAAAGTTAAAGCCGGTCCAGCGGAAAATGACCAGAAACAGATAGAATCGGTTTTTTTTTTTCATATTTCTTTTATGCTGGAATTTTCTGTGGAAAAAGATGAAACGCATTCAATAATAAAAAATATTTAGACAATAAGAGTGTTTAAAGTCTTCATGGCGAGATAGGATTTGTAAATGTTAGGTAAGGTAGTGTATAATTACAGCTCTCTTCATTATACCCTCCCCCAACCATCATCCTCTCTTCCGTAGTTCCTTAATTCCGACTCCACCCCTTTCTCTCTCTCACCTCCCCTTCCCTGAAATCTTCTTCAAACTTTGCTTTACATTGACGTGAAACAACCACGATTTGCGGTTTCGCGATGACACAGCCCACCCTGGACCTGCCTGGCCGTTCCATGCAATCTGTCAGGAATAAAGCCCTCGGTAGTTTAGATTCTCTTGCGGGATGCTATCCCAGCCTCCTTTTCATTGCGATACACGACGCGGACAATTACACGGTGTGGTGCAAGTACCTCTGACTCCAGATTACATCTTACCCCAATTCGCAAAAACAATCCCGACCACACCCATGGGGCGGCAGCCGCAATCAAGTTGTAGAGAACCCGATAGCTCGCCACCGAGAGGATACAGCCAACACTGTTTGCAGAAACCCAGGAACCAGACTCTAGCTCCCGAGGTAGGCTTGCTTTCTTGTTTACCCTTGGGCTTTCCTCGCACTACTTTTAATTAAACAGACTCTGCAAAGCGGATTTAGCCAAAGCCTCGTTGAACTATCAACAGACGAAGGAAGAGTTCGATTTGATGGCTACCGTCAACAGAAGGACATGAGGGAGGGCGCATGGTTCCTGCAATAGACCGGAAACACGTCACACGAGTACCATGCACGTGCAGCCTGGCGGAGGACTGGTGTTGGTGATCCCGTTTCCAGCTTACGATATTTTGCAGACCGATTTTTACAAATAATATCCTCTAAATCTTGTCATATTCAGCTATTCCATACAGAGCATACAATGAAGAGTATACAGTGGACTAAAATTTGCGGAGACCTCAAGGAATGGTCAAAGTGACATCACGTGTCTGTGACATCACGAAACATAATGTGGGACACTGTGATGTTCCCCCTGCCTCCCCTTTAGTGCATATTTCTGAACGGGTCTCTCTCAAGGCGGATCACTTACTCTGTAATTTTTCGGCCATTTCATGATCCCACAAAATGTTTATGTCGTTTATTCGGAATGCTCCACTCTCACAAAACCTTGCACGCACTAGTTCTCCTGAATAAGTTTATCACACGTCAGACTGACCTACAAGACGAATTTTAAACTCACATTATTAGTACAATAGGCCGTTGAAAAATACTATAAAGGGGAATTAATGTTTTTAATTTATCCTCTCTTCCTCTCAGTGACTTTGCGTGAAATTCTACAGGTCCAGCGTGAGTGCGTGCGTCGGTGTGTTTGTGTGTGTGCGCGTGCGCGAGCGTGCGTAAGAGAGCGAAAGGAGGTTTCAAAAGAGATAATTCTGCCTATCAGATCACAGATCACCAAGATCACCAAGTTCTCCAGTTGTGATCAGTAGTTGCTATGGTGTGTACTTTGACAGGGTTAAGTTCCATTGGCATCAAAGTGAGATTCAAGACAACTTGCTCTTGTAGCTTCTCGAAGTATCGTGCGCATGTGTTTGTTTGTGTGTGTTCGCGCGCGCATTCAACACTTTCAGCCTGGTTGCTGGAAGAGAGGAGGCGTGGCACTTTATAAATATACTTCATTATGTATTTAAGCCTGTACCTTGTGACTTGCCATACGCAGGCCCAAAAGAACAACATTCTCTACGTCCATCCAGATGATTGCCGTCCGAGCCTCCACCCATGCGAACTACGTTTAGCGTTTTTCTTACATAACTCTGCTGTACTTGTCCACCCACAGCAAGGCGGATATAACATCAGCAGAAGCGTCGTGTTTGTCTACCCTATCCCACCCAACCACCCCTTCCATTGCAAAACGTTTCGTGACTTAGTTAAAATCTGTACAGCACTCGGCGGAAGTGACGACATCAGGACCGTCGATTGTCAACATGCGCAGATGACTGCTGATTTAAGTGCGTTGCTCAGCTCCGCTATCGCTGCTCATGACAAGCAGACTCCTCTTCTGACATCATCTCCGTTTCGTCATCTGGAATGTCCACCTTCACTGCCAATGTTTCAGGACAAAGTTTCAGAGCGTGGGCACCGTGTCCTGTGTGAACACCGACTGCACTACGTCTGATCTGATCATTCTGATCACTTGTAATGACGGGAGATAAGGGGGAAGTTTTATATATATACAGAAGGAGGAAAAAGCGCTAGAGAAGGGGGAGGAAAATAGTAATAAAGAAAAGCGAAAGAACCAGAGTCCTGCTCTGTAGTACTAAGCTACCCTCCTTCGTCTCCTTTCAACCTTGCTCCAGGACTGCATGTCTCTCCTGAAAGCATTAGCACCGTCAACGACTTTCATAAGCCACAAGAGTAACTGTTGATGCGAGGGAGGTTAGCTCACACGGACCCGGGGTAGATAAGCACATTCCATAAAGACGTCAGAGTGAGCGACGTGACCATCGCCTGGGTACACGGTCCCGTGCGATAGACGGGTGCGCGGTGCAAAGGCGCCACAGTGTTACATGCCACCCGACAAGCTAGCGGGGCTCACCACTGTCTCGGGTAGTAATAAGCGGGTGATTTACTAGCTCCGAGGTTGTCCATGGGCAAGCCAGCGATCGCAGCTTGCAAGTGCTGTGAACACACGAACCTGCTCCACACACCTGCCAACAAATCTCTGCAGACTGGTCGCAAGGGGGCGCTGGTGCGCACGATAAACTCCTGACGCCAACGAACTGGCACAAGTGTGGCATGATACCCGGCCTGCCACAACCCGTACATCAGTTTGAAAAATACAGCGCACTGATAATGGAGTTAGCGGATTACAGTGGAATGGGGGCTGGATCAACAGCCGGAATGCACAGTAGAGAGTGAATGAGAGAGAGAAGGAGAGAGCTGGTGTTTGTTTTACACCTAGTCAGCAGCTGACTAGTCCTATCACTCCCCCTGTAAACAGAAAAAAATGCATATGGCCTCAGCGACATCAGAACCCAGAGTCCACGATCATCATAGGTATCTTGGTGACAAACGCTTGACCGTAACTCCACCTGGCACAGGTAGGGGTAGTGGGAGGGACAGAGAGAATGGTGACAGATGAGTGCATCTACGACTGTTTAATGTATTTGCTATGAAATAAATACCAGTAGTGGAGGGCGAGGGTACAAATGTACGAGAATGAGATAGAAAGAAGTGGAAGAAGATTGAACTACGCGATTCTCGAAAAGCCAGTGCTACTACCTTGAATTTAAATAATATTTCATGATTGAAACAAAAGCAGACTGTCAGCCATATTGTGTCACTCGTAAAAGCTAAAGAACTGCTAACAGGTTCTGTGTTTTAGCAATGATATATATATATACCTGTGACAGTAGTAGGTCTGTAGTTTGTCACCGCCCTGTGGCGTGTAAAAGCAAACATGTTCTCGTCGGTACATGCAGCTTGGAGACGGTGGACCTCAGTCAGCGGACTAGGACCATCTGAAAGTCGCTTCATGTCGAAGGCTTGAGGTTCTACACTCCGTGGAAGGTGCAAACATTTTTACTTTGAGCGATAATGGTGATGTGTAGCAGCCTTATAATGCGCAGGTTTCAATCGTCAATACACTCAATACACGGAGGGAGAGATTGAATAAACCAAAACAAAACAGGACAAGGGGCAGGCAACAATGTGTCAACAGAAAAGAGAGAAAAGACAGTTCAGCTTACGATCAGTAATTTCCGTTCTGGTAATTAAAAACGAGACACTTTGATTCGTATTATATTCAGCATGAATAGCAAGCAAGTGTGGAGAAGTCTGTGTCGCTCGGTTTACAGGGAGAAATGCTCGTCGTCGAATGAGAAAGCATTCAAACTGTGATACTAACTCAATTTCCTGAGCTCCCAATATGCTTCAGCACTTCCGCTGAAGTGGTCATGGCGAGCGAACTTCCGGAGTCGCTTGATTAAATCTATGTTGCTTCTTACAGTGTAATTAATTGGTTAAAATTACGATAGAGGAGGTTATTGTTTCATTTCTGGTTTATAGTCTACAAAGCGCCATACTCTGGTAGTCGGTGTGTTTGACGTCCAAGTAAAAGGTTGCCGGTTCGATGTTCACCTGGGTCTGGAACTGAATTAGTCTTCTCCCTACCTTGCCCACTCAGCAGATTCAGATTGGACATATCAAGGTGAAAGGCTGAAGAGGGTTGTACTCCACCTTCCAGTGTATTAGATACTGTGAACCACAACACGTTTTCTGCCTTTGAAAACCTTTACTTTACCTACCAGAATGCATACTTGATTCTGTTTTCAATCACCGGGTTGAACTCAGCACCAGAGACTATTGCTCCGAATATGAATTAATACACCCCACCAACCCACCCACCACGTGAACAGCCGAGCACGCATGCGCAAGCACGCGCCATCACGAAAGAAGGAAAGAAAGAAAAAGGAAAGAACGAACAAAAAGCTGTAACCCATGACGAAATCCATTGAAAATATTTGGAACTACTTCAAAAGCCGTTTATAGCGGCCCGATTAAAATCTCGTAAATAAACGCATTCGTGGCCGCTTTTATGCAAAGGCTCTTGACTTTCCACTTTCTTATCTGACGGAAGAATGGAAATAAGAAAGGAGACGAGAAACCTAGGGTGGAGAAGGGTTTGTGTGGCTCAGATGAAATATTGTAGGCGGTGTAAGGGACATGTTTCGCCAGCTCACGGGAAATGATGAGCCCATGCGGCATGCACGGTGGCTGATGTCAGAAAACACGCATTTCGCAGATGTCACAACTCACACCTTCACCGATATCTCACAGACACAATGTGCAGTCTGCTGAATTATGTGCAGCTGTCAGTCAAAGTACACACATACCTGTCTGGAGAAGCACGAGTTGCTGTCACAGACACACCACACCTAGCAATTATTATCAGCGTTGAACTCTGCTCTGTAGTCTACCATCACGATGCCTCATTTCGTGATCTGCTACTGAAAATAATGTGGTCATTTCCCCCCCTTCTCTCTCTCTGATGGAATTAAAGAAAGCCAATTTAAAAAAAAAATATGCGTACTTGTAGAGAAGGCAATCATTAGTCGCCTCAGCATCCTTGAGCTCCACATGCTTGAGCCGCAAGCTCTAATGGCCGCCCACTCGGGTCACGTGATCCAGCAGGTCCAAGCAGTGATGAGAGAGACAAACTACATTCATTTTCGTTTGCGTTTCGCAGCTGAACCTCCAGTCGTCTCTCTACTTGCTCGCTCACAACACATTTTTTCACCTAAAATTTTCTGAGTTTCTCTATGGGGAAACCCCGGGAGTGGCGAGGTCCCGGGTAGACAACAATCCGCCGATGACTATCCCTACTTCAGGTGTGTGTATTTTTAACTTTCCAAAAATTTATTATTTTCGCTTCTTGCAAGGCTAGGAACATATAATATATACAAGTATAATTCTGTTTCAGGTATGAGATATGACACACACCCTCGCAAAATTAACGACCACATCTCACAGGCCCGCTTCCCATCCGGGACACACAAACACAAAGAACGTCTGCAACATGGGCGTCCAGAGCTTTTGTAAATCCAGCAGCAACATCCGCCGTTGCCAAGGGCAGCAATCAGCTCATTGTGCGCCGCTAGAGGTCGATCCTCACAACGCATCTTTGGTGTAAAAGGGATTATGGGAACGGTGCACGCGGCAGAAGGAGCTAAAGCAACATCCTTCCCGGAGTCTTAAAGGTCCTTGACAGGGCGGACCACTTACCTGTGAGAGAGCTCTTCGCGAAATGGCAAGCCAGCCGCTTTGTGGCTGACTGAAATAGAATGCTTCGATTTTTTTTCTTTTTCCAAATACTGTTTTAATTGCTGTCATTCACTACACCCATCAGGTATATGTTCTCTCTCTCACTCACACACACAGCGCCCACGTAAGAGAGACTGTGGAGAAGAGGACTGGAGAACATTCTCACAGATGTAAGATCACAGGTTGAGGTGCAGGTAGAGGATGTAGTGGGCATGTCAGCACTGGAGTAAACCTGGTTTATCCAAACAAGCCATATAGTCACTGACAGGAATGGACGGGGATGAAAGACGCTGGTTGTACTTCCTTCGGGTGTGGGGTGTGACTCACTCGTTTGTGTAACCGTTTACATTTTTATGACTGCCCCGACCTCACCTTGTGGTTTCGTCTAATCACTGACATTTCTCGCTAAAAGGGCTTGTGCAACCACAAAGTCATTTGACATATACCCTGAAGATAATACCCAATGGGAACCTTTCCTGCCTATCTTCATTGCATTTCACCTTTCCCCCGAGTGTTCTAGACATTCGGGATCCAACAAGGACAGGACTGCTTCTTTCTCCATTAAAAAAAAAAGTGGACCCAGCGAAGACTTGAGACTTCACAGCTGGGCCTATGATCAAACTATCGTACTAAAGAGTAAAATAAACTGAAAGACGATTTTAGAAAAAATAATGAAGATGGCGATGCCTTGCAGGTAAGCGCCACAGGAAAAGATTCCATTTGGGCGGACGAAACACATCAAAACACATTGTGAAAACTCTTTCACTCCATCTGATATAGAAGGAACAGTACGCCCTTCATCTTGTCATTTTCTGCAAGAAAAGGTAAGAAGACATGAGAAATAAATTTCTAAAAAAAATGTAATTTCCGATTTTGCTATTGCCCGGTCAACCAATGAGGTTGGCAGTATTTTCATTTAGTGATTAGATTATTTATTCGGGAATTTTTCGTCTAAGTGGGTTGAGTGGAGACAGACGAGGTAAAGAAGAAGGATGATGATGAGGAGGAAGATAAAAGAAACCTGGATGACGATCACGGTGTCAGAAATAAAGCGTTTCTAAACCCTCGCACACATCCAACATTAGTTTCCTGTTTTCAGCATCTCTCATTCCTTCATTCCTTTCACACTTCTTTTTTTTTTTAAAAAAAAGCTTCCTTGTCCCTCCGGAATGTGAGGTGGCATAAAGTTATTCCGAATTTTTTCCTATCCCCGAGCTTATTTATTATGAGGCTTGCGTGTGTGCTATGACACGAAGTTTACCTGTAGACATCAATCAAAGGAGAGAAAGCTGTCGCCGGAGACGACGATGGAAATGTAATTTATCCAGTAAGCCTGCACTAAGCGGGATAAAAGGCAGGAAATAAAAAGCACTCGGTTTTAACTACATTC
>SRHC01001897.1:0-17500 GCA_004794325.1 Pomacea maculata | reverse complement strand
CTCAACACCCCCCCTTTCCTACCTTCCCACACCCCACTCACTCCTCTTCTCGGTCTTTCCTTCCTTTACCTCTTCGTCACACACCCTCTGCCCTCATTCAGTCAAACTCTATTCCCACAGTGTCACACTCCATTTGCAGCTCACTGCGCCTGAGAGATAACTAGCTACAGCTCAGTGCAAACAGTGAACGTGGAGAAGTCTGGTCAGGACGGGTATTTTTTTTTTTTCTTTCATCGTTACTTTCCCCCTATCCCCAACACCACCTTTCCCCGGTCTCGCGCTACCTACGGCAACACTCGAGAATAACTTTGGTCTCGTCAGGTACGATGAACAAACGACCTCAAGCCACAGCAGTCAGCTTGTCTCGCCTGCTTTTCTTTTCCTCCCTTCACTCTCCCCCTACCCCATTCCCCCCACCCAGTCCTTACCGACAAAAGCATTCGAAAACGAGGTTTAGTTCTTTCTACTCTTTTGTTCGTCCCTTCGGCGCCTCCGCTCGCGTCTGCGTGTGAACTGATGATTATCGCCGGCTGGTGCAAGAAACGCAAAACAATAAAAGCAAACGAAACGGTGAAATAATGATTGGTCATAAATATATATATGGATGAACTATGCCCACGTACTGGTAACAAGAATTTGTAGTAAAAGGCAGCTGAAATTTTTCAGGAGTTATGCATTGGAGAACGAATCAGGAATTTCTGCCAAACCTGAGTGTAAAAATTCTTTCAAGTGAGTGAGTTTAGTTCAGTCAGATGTTTGTGTCCTACAACGGACAAGAGCTTTCAAAATTCGACATTTTAATCTCTATTGCAGTAAAAAATGTGGTTCAATGGTGAATAACTGTCGCCCCACTGCCTATCATACACGTATTGATGACAATGTGATTGGTTCTTCTCCATTTAGCGCTCGATTAGTGGGTATCACATGACTTCGTTGTATTGAACTGGGATAACACAATTATATTCATGAAATATGTTAATGCTCCTGGATAATTGAAGAATGTCTGATACACTACGGGAGACCTTGAAAGTGTTGGAGATGATGATGATGATGATGACGATGAAGAAAACTACGATGAACAGGAAGAAAGTAACTGGTAGTCAATTGTTTCCTCTCGATAGCCCGCAGTACTTTTGTTTACGAATGATGGAAAAGAAAAAACTGAGGCCGCAAAGCTCCCACAGCCTGAGTGACAGTGTCTTGTATGTTTACCACATGCACACATCACCGAAAATTCCTAGAGTTGTTAAACACTCACTGGGAGGGACAAGCGCAAAGCACGCACATACACAGACACGCACATGCACTTTCTTTCTCTCTCTCTCACTCACACGATCACACGCACGTGCACCTCAAGCATGCGTGTGAAGGAGCAGCCCGTTGACATTCCGCACGAGGTCCGCCATTATGCTGGCGGATTTTCCTGTTCTCGGAGGTTTCCGTGACCCTCGGTCCCTCCCGAAGAGTGACGGCTGACGAGTTTGCCTGCATGTTGAAATGCAAGCCTGTACTTTCCACGAGCTCAGTGCCTGCGGTCCTCATGAGTCTCTGACAACAACAGCAGCACCATGCTGGGTTCATCGTGGTTGAGGAAACGCCGAGCTCTTCCAAAATGCCGAGAAAGCACACATTCTTCTCTCTCTCTCTCTTGCTGATGGCCGTTCACGTTTAAAAAAGTCTGGCTAAGTTTACACTTGACAGGTATGTAAAAATTTCCGGAACTTGATTAAATATTAATCCATAAACACGGACTAGATTCTCGAAAGTGCTTTGGTGCGAACAGTCGGCTGATAACAGAGCAGAGCTCAGTATTTAGGTCTTGACCTCAGGACATTTTCTAGAATCGTCATCCTACAAGACTACTGTATTATTCAATGCCTGTGTTCGGAAAGGTTCGAAACAGGAAGCGCAGTAGTAAAATATAACCGGTAGAACTGAACTGTTTACATTTCGTCGTGCACATTCTCGTAAAACACAACCAACCATCACGTGATTCTTTCTTCTGTCACAGGGCGGACAGTCATGGCTTTCAATCCTCACACGTTGTAGGAACTTTTTTCTCGAATAATCCAGCCCCCCCAAAAAATGTTTATCTTACCATGGACCAGCTCTTGCCGCACTTAATGCATCAGAAAGTAGTCACGTGGTGCGAGTCATGTGACCGATATACCCGTGATGCGTCTCGTGTACTGTATTGGCCTGCCTCGTGAAACAACGCGGAATACCGTCTCTCGAAGCAGCAGCGACATAAAAATGCCTGTAAAGTGTGTAAAAGCACCCGAGTCTTGAAGGAAGAAAAAAAAAAAAAAGTCGGGTGCTGCGCATTCAACGTGAGGTGTGAATCCCGCCTTTGTTTAACTGAACTCTTTGAGTATGGCCGCTTGTACCAGGTGATATTACCAGCCATCAAGTACACAAAGGTCTTCTACAGGTGTACTCTTCTCCCGAGGCGTCTGTCATCAAACACTGAGGTGTGAACTCGTAAAATCCTTGCAAGCTTTTTCCTTTTTTTTTTTTTTCGGAATTAGTGGGGAGCCTTTCCCATGAGAGTTTTCTCTGGTTCACTATAGAAACCATCTGAACCTAAAATAAGACTCTACTTGTCTTTTAAACAAGCTCATAACACTTTCACTTTAAAATAAAAATGGGCAGGTAAATACCGTTACTAACATTTCACCAGAAAAACTCAATTATCACACAACATTAATAGATAAATAAACAAGGTGGCCATTGCTTTATAAAGTACAATCTGACCGCTGAAACAATGAAACCTGCTGACAAACACGGGAAGGGGCAATATAAACTATAAACGGACTTGTAGGTCAAAGTGACAGACGAAAGGACCTTTACACCCGACACCCGACGCGAAGGGTGGCCAGCAAACTTCCATACCCGCCCCTGTCATCTTTCACAACTGACGATGACGTCGAGGATAACACCGCTGACCAGCACCACGGAGCGACAGCGATAACAAGGTGGAGCTAAGCGTGGAGTTTGTCTACCCTTATCACTCATCCACCCAGCAGAGAGGTCCTCTGACACGGTCTCGATGGGTGGAGAGAGATCGTTACACACCATTCGAGTCCGCAGACCTACCCGAGGTTTGTCCCTGTCCGTACGGGTAAGTGTTGGCGTGTGCGGGTGCGCGTGCTCTGCTTCTACCAACACAAAGCAGACGCCGGCAGGACACCGCCGCCGGGCTCCACCGCCTTATAACCCAGCCGCCAGACGAACAGAAGCCATAAAAAGGGGTCAAGTTCATAGCACGCCCCTCTCTCTCTCCCCTAAACAAAACTACTGCACATTGGAACCTCACTGCCAGCTTTACGAGAGGTCCGAAGCCAAACAGACGTGTCTAGCGTGCTTGGGTGAAGCACCCAGGGTGCGTTTACCCGAAGCGCACGCACAGCACTTTCTCACGAACGTGCGAACCTCTGCAGATTTTTTTTTTTTAAGCACCGACTTTTCAAGCCGTCTGTATTCTCTCAGTCTCAGCCCCATACTTTTTTTTTTTTTTTGAAGGGGTGAGGGAGAGGGGTTGAGGAGCTGGTCCATAAAAATTCCGGCGGCACCCGCAATAAAGAAAAAAAGAAGAGGAGCTGGAAATGTGTAAGCCCGAAGAGCTCAGGTAAACTCAGGTAAACAAGGCTTGTCTCGATCGGGTTTTAGCAAAGAGTGGGACGGATCGAATAACCGTGACTGTGGACACAGGGCAGTCAGCGCCATTAGCCGTGAATGCACGAGCAAGGGTTCTGCATTGCAGCGGGTACACAGTCAAACACCCGCCACAAAGGGTGCTACCCGTCTTGGTCAATTCACGTCCCGCCGACAGCACTTGGCGCCGACTGGCGAGTGCACCCCTAACCCGCCTCTTGCTCCGTGTGTCACTAACCCCGGGGCGGTAGTTATGAAGCAGGGGCAAATGGTTGCCCTGGGGGCAACATGGGAACTCCAGGACAAGCGTCTTGACTCCGAAGCTATAACGCGATGTCCAGACCTCGCAGGTATCGTTTTACTCCTGTAGTCCTAGTTATAAAGCGGTGGCAAAGATGTCACGTGGTCAAGAAACCTGAAGTCGTGTCCACGAGGTCTGAACATCGCTTTATGACTTCGGAAACAAGATACTTTTCCTTGAGTTCCCCACGTTGCCCCCAGGGCAATGACTTGCCCTCGATTCATGACTACGGTCACAGTGGGTGACAAGGTGAGAGAGCGAAGTCAAGCCTGCGTGTGTGAAACAAGACGAGGAAGACGATGAGAAAAGCGAGGGATGAAAATATTAATGACTGGCAAATACAAACCAAAGGTTGTTGCTATGATCAAGCTGTTAAACTAACTCCTGGTAGAATAGACATTGGTATCCACTATATTTCTGATATACCGAATAGTCATGCTGGTATCCACTACCCTTTATCAAAATGTTCCCGGTTGCCATAACGACGATGCCATTAAACTTCAGCATGTTTTACAATGTTATCACGGTATTTCTGAATAGTTTCATTCAAGCGTTCATTCCACCAATAAAATACATCATTAACTGTCTGCCACTGTACTTAGACTACTCAGAAGATAAGTTGTACAATCTATAGTAAACTAGAGCAACAACCGTATCATCTACCCACTGGTTAGATACCCTTGACACCATGAACGGTGATAAAGAACCGCACAAGAGTACAGGTCGACAAAAGCAGAGAAAATTCATCGCAAGTACTTTCCTAAAGATAGCCCCGGCTGAAATCTGAAAAGAGAGTGAAGGATGGAGGATGCTGAGCACACGGACCTCGCCTCACACATCGACAAAGCAGACGTCTAATGCAGATACCTGCTGCACATCCGGGCATCACGCGCACCGCTCAACGAACACAGAGCTCAAAATGTCTTAGTAAACTCAAAGAATGTCTCGAATGCGATAAGAAAAGTAAACAAGACACATCTGTTGTTTTTGTTTAACCCGATTGTTGATGGGTGTAGTGGCTTCTTCGCAATGTACTGTACAGTTGTGTTCCTGCATCCCTTTGTTCTTTACTGTTGTTATCATCTGTTCGAGCTTGTCACCAACCTCCACGAATGGGAAATCTGTTCAAACCTTTCTTCGAACCATACCTGCGCTGTTTTATTTATGTTTCAAGCAGTCAAACACGTCCATATTTTATTGTACAATATGTCTTCCCGAAGTTTAGACGACCACAAAGTTGCCTCAGCGGATCGCGACGATCTTCACGAAGAGATCCCTGTCTACACCAGCGAATGTCACGTGATGTGTCCGCTACCTGAAGGTGTGGGTGGATGAGGAGGAGGAGGCCAGGAGGTGGCTAGCGTTTGCAGCGCTCAGTCAAGCAGATGGCGAGCAGTAATAACTCCCAGATGGATGGCGTGCGTCTGGCCGCCGGAAGGCCACGAGGAGGTGATAATCAGTCGAGCGCCGCGCTGATGATCGCTACAGCCAGGATGCAGATGAACAACCCTCTGTCAGCAAACAGACCGACTGTCTCGACAGTACACACGTGCGTGCGCACACCCACACAAGCAGAAACACACGTACACGCGCGACATACACACACGAAGTGGATGACCGGTGGTGAGGCTGTGGGTAGTGGTTGTGGATGACTGGCGGGTATTATGTAACAGCCCTGGTGTGTCCGAGACGATAGACGATAAGAACTGTCGGGTACTGGAGACAGGGTTCTGTCTGCCTGGTGTACTACAACGCGGATACAAGGCGTAACGTTTTGAACTAAAGCACCCTTCCACCAAAAAAACAAAAACAAAACAAAAACAAAACTCCAAAAAACAAACAAATGAAAACAACAGCAAACAAACAAAAAAAAAAAAAAGAAACAAATAAAAACAACAGCAAAAGAAAACAAACAAACAAACAAACAATCAACAAAACAAACAGAATTTCTAATGAAGACAGCACGAATAAAGACCTAAAGTCCCAAGAGGCAGCAGCTTCGTCCAAGCGCTATCGTCAACAACTATTTGTTTATTTTGAGTTGTCTAATTGAAATGAATTTTTGAAAACTTTCTCAGGGTCTGAATTGGTCAACCCGACATTCCCAATACTCATCTAATAAGTCAAATAATCGCAGAATAAAGAGTGGATGGATAGTAACAAGACGATAATATTGCAAAAGTTCGTAGCCCTTGTATCAAGATTACTTAGCGTGGATATATGGACACTAAAGTTGCCTGCAAGTAAGATATACAAGTAAACCATACAAAAGAAACAACAACAACAACAAAAGCCCAGAAAGTCTTATAAAGTAAGCCCTTTCTCATCATCAGAGCCGTGTATTAAAAAAAAAATGCCCGTACATTCTGCAAAAGAGAAAGCACGCTGCTAAAGGAATGCATGTGTTAAATCAATTTAAATAACAAGACATCTTCAAACAATTACAAGTAAGGGTACTCACAGTCGTTTGACACCTTTGTAAATCCCTCTTGGAATGTAGTTGAGTCCCCTGTCCGTGCAGTCCACTTTACGGTACCTATCCGTACACTCACACTCCTTCGGGCACGTGGCCTGACGCTCCCAGCGAGAAAGCGATGACGACGCTGCTGCTGATGATGACGACGATGACATGGCGCTTGCCTCCGACGAACACGGCAACACAGCACAACACAACAACAACAACAAAGCCAGTGTACTCCAGCGCAGCATCGTCAAGCAGGGTCGGGTAATCCTCGACACTTGCAGTCTCCTCCTGGCCACCCGGCACACACCCGGGTACCCCTCCGACAGCTGGACACCCATGGCGAGGTAAAGGAAACAGCAGTAATCCACCCGGATCAGCTTCTCAAGACTGGGAAGAAGGAGAGGACGACTACGTGGTAACCATCAATCGGTTATGAACTGTTTAATCGGGGTGCAAACTGACTGAAGACAGCCACCCCGAAATCACTTCCGAGTCGCGAAATACTTGGCATGATCGAAGACATCGGTATGTAAATAAATTGTACAAGTCATTCCTAGAAAAGACATTTTCAACTGTTGTCTAGTTGTTCACCCTGCGACTAAAACATCTCAGGTTTCGAACCCGAGGCTACAGTGATTTCAACTAAGCACGACAATCATGCAAAAGAATAAATAAATAACATAAAAATAAAAACAACTTTGACTCCGGCTTGGTTCTTACTAACCCTGAATACTCATTATCACTGATTTCAAATGAAAAGATGTTGCCGGCGAAATCCCTGTTGTCGTACCCTCTTGAAGCTACCTCGTGTCTTGCCTCCTCCACCCTGAGGACGGGCCGCGAACAACACCACCACCAACATACACTCGCACAACCAGAACGACGACAAGAGGGGATGCGGTATCCGTTCCTCTTTCCCCCTTCAAGGTGCACAGCAAGAATACAGGGTATCCAGCAGGGACAGCCACCCGCAAAACGTTATCGCGAATAACCGAGGAGAGCCGTGCCGCTGCGTCCTTCGTCCTCGCCGCGCACTTCCACCAGTAACCGCTGCAACACTCCGCTGTCCCGTACGGCAGCGTCTGTACTGGGACGACCGAGCCACCGAGCGACCGAAGGCAGGCAAACTGGCTATCGCGAGTTTCTTCTTCGCCCTTTTTTTCTTTTCTCTCTATTTCCTGCTCCCCCCAACACACACACACGTCTCCTCCCTCACTCACTCCCTCCTTCCTTCTCCAGCGCGCTCGCCACCGGCTTGTAAGGCTTGCGAGTGGGAGCGGACGCCTTTTGATAGCTCCCTCCCTCTCTCCGTCTGTCTGTCTCTCACTCTCTGTTACTGTGTGTGTGCGTGTGTGTGTGTTTAGTGACGTGCCTGCGTGCATGACTTGCCGGCCCCGGCTCAGCGTCTCGAGGTTCATGGTTGAGAGCAGCGGCCCCTTTAACGCCCGACAACGAGGCTTCCGCACGGGGTTCGCACGGCGAGCGCCCCGACCCTCCATTGTCATGGGAGGACTCAATGAAACGTGCACACGGCGCACGCGAGATTCACGTGTACTTACAACAACACGTGAGCACCGTGGGAGGAGGGAGAGAGAGATGAAGGGGAGGGGGAAAGTAGCGGGGGGACTGTGTGTACAGACAACATGCATATGCTGTGGATTCGCCGTCTGTAAGAAACTGTAAACAAGTAAATAAAATATGTAAACAAAGCTTTCCTGAAACGAGTGGATGCAAATAAGAATGAGGGTATGGACTGAACATAAGTGGTTAAATAACGAAACTGATTTTATTGGTTTTATTTAGTAAATACTGAAAACAAAATAGTAAACAAACAAAAAAGGATTGATAATGAATTAAAGAATTACATTTATCTAAAATCTACGAGACGATAATTACAAATTAAACAAAAGATTTACCACACAGAACGACTGAGTTTCGCCAGTATTCAAAGAAAAAAGAAGTAAAGGAATATTGTAACAAGTGATGTTTTTTGTTTTTTTTTTGCAATGTTGTTTATCCGTTTATTATTCCTCAGTTTTTTGCGCTTAGAGTTCAATTCCTCTCGTGAAAATGCCAAAGTCATAGAAAATGCATGTATTTAGATTATGTTTGACACATTGAGATAAATTACTGTACTGAGCTGAAACCAGATTGAGTTTCTAATGTATCCTGCTTGAGGGAAGTATTCAAGTAGCAAACATTGTGTATAACCAATAGTAATGGTAAACATTGTGTATAACCAATAGTAATGGTAAACATTCAGAAAATAAAAACCTTGATAACATGAGGCGTGTGAATGAAAAGAACTTGCGATATTACTGATAGAAGTGACAAGCAGTTTTGAATGATGTCAACCATGACAACAAAGACGATGACGAAGAAATCAGAACATCAGAGGCAACATAATGACAACAGATAATTACATTATTGATTTTCTCTTAACTTTTAGCAATTGTGTTTCAGAACTTTGTGGCTGGTAGATAGATTTCTGAATAGTTTGCTGGGTCTGCATGTGTGTGTGTGTGTGTGAACAGAGACACGGTTTGTTTGTTTGTTTGTTTGTTTGTTTTTTGTTTGTTTGGTTGGTTGGTTGGTTGGGTTTTTTATTTTTGTTTTTTTTTTTGGTGGTGTAACTGGAAAATCGCTCCACCTGCCTGTGGTTACACTTTCTGTTCGAAGATACCCGACACACATCGACATACTGAAGACTATTTACCTCTTTCTTCACTCGCAAAAACATTGCCACCCCACCTGAGCATCGCCACACCTTGTGAACACTTGCCTGACACGATGAACCTCCAATTGTTCTACCTAAGGACGATTGTCTCCTAGTTAGTCCTTCATTCAACCATTTATTTAGTGGATCTCTCAATTGTCAATGAAATTCTACAGATGGTTGGCTCAGTAAGACTTGATGTAACTGTAAGCTTGTTGACATCACACAGACAGGTGTGCGCTACTTATACACACGAGCGGAGTTCACTTATCGTTGTTATCACACTCTCGTGGTCTGGACATCGCAATGGAACGCTTTTCATCGTCTTGTTGCATCTCTCACAGCTTTGATAAGACTTTTGTTGTTGATAGGATCATACTAATGCTGTTGTTTTTTGTTTTGTTTTTTTTGTTTTTTAATAAACTTGGTATGACATATTTCACATAACAGACAACAGTGCATTATTTATTTGAAAACATCGACTTTTTTCTTAGTATGTGCGTCTTTTCTATACCTACCTTTCTCTTCCCACTTTCCTCTCATTCCTCATATCTTCCTCTCTCTACTGTGTAAAAATTAATTGGTGAAATACAGAGCTATTTGATAACTATAGTTTCAAGTCTTTCTATACATAAGCATTATGTATTATTTCGACATCAAAATACCTTTTTTCATTTTGTAAGAAAAACTACTATTTATAAAAATAATGAGAAAAATAAAAGTAATTCAAGTTCCAAATACCTAGACCTTAGATTTTGTTGAGGCTCATTTATAATTTGTATAATTATAGTAATTTAAAATATTGCACACAAGCTGAAACGTTGATCTCTCTGAACAGCGTCTACGCTCTTTTTTTTTTTTTTTTTTTTTTGTTAATTTTCCGTGAGGGTGTCACGGACCAGTCCGTGCCTCCAGTGTGTGTTTTTTTTGGAGCGTGTGACAGAACTCGGTTGAGGTGTAATTCCCGTGCCTCACGTGGCTAGGAGTGAGTAGTGTTCACCGCGCGTTCTGGCGGGTGAACTGTTTTTGAGGATTCCCAACGCCACCGCCTAGACGGTTGGTTGTACTGAATGTCTGGATTATAGAATCGGGGAATCGTTGAAATTAAGTTCCTTGCCTAGACAAGGTAACAGATTAAATATTTGTTAAAGTTTAAATATAAGTAGAATTTCTAAATTAATCACGTGGTGACTTAATTTCTAACAGTAAAGATATTTTTGTAACGTTATGGAATTATCTGATAGATGTAAGTTATAAATTCATTAGATTAAATAAACCCCCGAGTTACAGGAACTTCGAGAGGAGACCCACTAAAGTGGATAACGAACTTCGAGAGGAGACCCACTAAAGTGGATAACGAACTTCGAGAGGGGACCCATTAAAGTGGACAAGGTTTTCAAGAGAAGACCCTAACAGCGGCAAGGCCCAAGAGCCTTCCTATGCCTACTCCATTTTGAGTCTGACGTCCAGAGCGGAGTGCAGTCCGTCGACGTCTTGGAGTGATATTCCGGGACCCAGTGTTCGGAATTCGTAGCAGCTTGGAGTGTGTGTATCGTGATATTCCGGGACCCAGTGTTCGGAATTCGTAGCAGCTTGGAGTGTGTATTTCTGGTGTAGCATTGTGTGAGCGCCAGATACGGATATCCTGGAGGAATACGTAGCAGCTTGGAATGTGTATTAGTGTGTTGCGGGAGTGTGTCGGTGTACCTGCACGCTCACCGTGGACGGACTGAGTGTTCCTGACGCCGAGATACGTCGGACATTTTGATGCTTACTGAAGTGACTCTGGCAGACGATAACGTAAGTGTATTCATATTCTTTATCAGGGAGATCCTTTGTACTCTGGACAAGGTTCCAGATTGGTGCTCCGACCTCCATTATCGGACTGATTAGTTACCAATGTATTATTGATGTTTTGACGAGTGAGAGGTAGAGTTGTGTATTTTATGTTTGTGTGTATATTAAACAGACGTCCCAACCTGGAAGTGATCTCGTGTCGTTTTTCGTAAAGAATGCGCAAGTCCGACGTAAGGTCGTGACAGAGGGTGAGGCTTTTCGATCATGTTGAACTTCTGTCACAAATGCCACGCCAATTCTCTAATTTAAAGGAAGGGAGCAACTGCTCGCCGGGTTTCAGAGGCTGCCATGTTTCGCACTCTTTTGCGAAGAGGGAAAAAAGCCTTTCTCTAATTCGTGACGTAGGAACCGCCATTTGACAAAAAGAAAAAAAAAAAAAGCAACTCGTTAGTTTTCTCACTGTGGTCTGCCTGTATGGGGAAACGATCCGCAGATACATTTCGTGAGATTTTCGACCACCTCACTTAGGAAACTGAAAGCCCTCGCGAATTGGTTGGACCACAGACAGGAAATGTAAGTACAGTGGTACCTCGACATACGAGTGTTTTGAGATACGAGCCGCCGAGCGAGCGATATTTTGCTTCGAGATAAGAGCAAGATTTGAGATACGAGGAATCGCACACTACACCGCTGCACACGACCCCAACATGCGGGGCGGATGTTGGGGTCGTGTGCAGTGTCTAACAGTTTCTCCCACCTCAGACTAGACCTCAGTCTGTGTGCTTGTTTCCCTCGTTTTCGAAGCATTTTTGATAAGTTGGGTTCGCGTTTTTTGCTTTTTGTACATTTACAAAACATTATCCCATTTATTTTTGTAACCATGGGTCCGAAGAAGAAGATGATGTCTGTTGAATTAAAGCGCGAAATCGTAGAAAAACATGAGCAAGGTGTGCGAGTAATTGACTTGGCGAGGATGTACGGGTGTAGCACATCAATGATATGTTCTGAGCTTAAACAGGAGTTGATGAAGGGTACAACGCCAGCTAGGGGCGTTACAATCATTTCTAAGCTCCGGACTTCTCTCCATGAAAAGATGGAGAAACTATTGAGTGTGTGGGTGACAGAGAAGCAGCTTCAAGGTGGAACCTTAACACAAAGCATCATGTGTGAGAAGGCACGAGCGATTTACGGTGATTTGCTGAAGCAGATCCCACACACTTCCACAAACGAAGAATTTAATATGTTTTTATAGAATATGTATTTGTTATTCATAAATAAATGTTTCTTCTTGTAAATACACTTTTTCTTATTCAAAAACACTTAACAAAAACAACTGAGGTGGTGTTTTGGGGGCTGGAACGGATTAATGGCATTTCAATGAATTTCAATGGGGAAAATTGCTTTGAGATACGAGCAATTTGACATACGAGCAAGGTTACGGAACAAATTAAACTCGTATGTCGAGGTACCACTGTATTTAATTAATATCTTTGGTTGGACCATGTCATTCGATAACAAAATATGGCAGCCCTTTGGGGAGCCTTTAAGTCTTTTCTCTTTTATGAGATCATGGAGAGACGTTTTTTCAAAATCTGTTGCTACCAGTAGATGAAAAGCCTCCTTTTGAGAAAGAAATTGTAAACATCGTAAACCTGAGGATCACGATTTGGGGGACGAGGGAGGGATTTTTGTGTGTGGGTAAGAAGTCATAGGGTATGGTGGTGTTTGAACCTTCAGAAATAGGTTACAGGGTCTGTCGCACTCCTCGCCCTCATTTGAAGGCACGTGCGTGAACTAAGAAAACCGACAGGAAAGTATTTGTGTGTTGACAAGAACATTGTTGTAGAATGTAAGATCTAGCAGTGGTGTGAGTCGATCACCTCCACACTTTCATATTTCACTTATGATGTGAGGCTTTTGTCGAAACCGAGGGTGTTACAAACTTCTTTCTCTTTCTTTGAGACTAAGAAAGGTAGTCGTCACGAGCAGCGAAATTTGAAGCAGTGGCGGTGGGAACAAGTATAGGTCCTCACTCCACTCAACAAGTTAGTAAACATTCAGTTTTGATCATTTCACTCATTTCCCTTCACATTCACAGAAATCTGCGAGAAAGGGGATAAAGAGAAAGAGTTCCATAAACAATTGGCCTTAGGGGCCGCGAATGTAAGTGGTTCACCGTGTGTAGATCACAGCACGTGGCAGGGGGAGACCAGCCTTTCTCTTGTCGTCATCTTTACCTTCCGGTATAAATCAGGCAGCAATTTGTACCTGTGGGTCCACCAGGCATCAATTTGTGCTCTGGGGGTAAAAGGCATCAGTTTGTGTTGTGTGGGTAAATCAGGAATCATTTTGTGGTCGGATGCCAGGGGAATCTTTCCAGCCACGGAACCGAGTGAATCTCCAACCATCCATCTATGTGATCAAACCCTCTAACCACCAGACTACTGTGCCCGAAAGAAGATGAAGGGGAAATACAGTCAACAAAACTTTGGGATCTTAGTGACAATAATCAACAGGCATTTTGCATTCATTTAAATTCAGCGATTTGGAACTTATTGGAAAAGTTCACCTATTGGCCGTTGGTATACTCCTCCCGCATACCTTTTTGTATGAGTGTATGTAGAGCACCTGACTATACAACAACGGCGGAACTCTGCCCTTTTCTTAGCATAACCTCCAGAATTGGATCCTCAACCTCTGTCAGAAGCACAAAGGACCAGCCGCCGATACAGCACACAGTCCTTTGCCACGAGGGCTGACCAGGTAGTCCATGCACATCTGAGAAAGGTGAGACATTTTCAATATTCGCCCCGCTTGAAATACTTGCTGAGGGAGCCGTCTCGGTCCAATAACCGTCAACACTCTTAGGAACCGTGACACCCCTTACTTCCCTGAACTGGATCTCAGTGTCAACACAGTCACATTCAGCTTTCACCTCTTTCGTCTCAGTGACCGCCAGTTCCTCATACAGCTTCATATTTTACCAAATATATAAAATTCCTATGTGTGTGTGTCACGGGTCGTCATATTAACGACAGGACATCAAAATGAAGGTCTAATCACATTTTCAAAAATATAATTCTTTTTGCCGGGTGATATGGAAACCTTTAGCGGCTTTATGATGCTGTGTATATGTATAAATGTATTATTGTATATTGTAAAGCGTGTGCATGTGCCTGTGTATAAAAAGTTTGTTACCTTACTAATTTTTTTCTCCGTTGACTGCAAGAATAACAATCAGAACGAAGCAGTTTGCATCTCGTGTACAATGGCAGTATTTAATGAAAAAAAAAAATCAGTGATACACGTGTGAATTCCTCACCTTCCTTTCATGTTTTAAAATGCAGAAATGTGTGTGAAGCACCTTTCTCTTTTATGACCGCCGTGTTCTGCATGCATGAGATGGTCTCCTGTTGTACACAGGGAGGCGAGATGTAAAGTGGAGAAGGCCACAAATTCTCAAAGTGTCAGGACACATGATGTCACCAGCGTCAAGTGTCAAACTGGCTGAAATCTCCAGACATGATTGATGTCAACTGGATGACCCAGCCGCGTCGCCATGAGTAGTAAATACCTGAACTGCAAGCAAATTTGCACAGGGAAGCAATAGTTCATGCGAGGACGTGGAAAGAAGAATGAAGAATGTCCCGTGTTGCTATTTATTGTGCTGAAGTGGTTACATATAAACAGACATTCACACCCAAAGGTCAACGTGTGACAGATATCACTCTTCATTAAGAAAAAAAAAACAAGAAGGAATGAAAAAATGAGGACATAATAAAAACACACAAATGAACTTGAACTGGACGTCCAGCCAGTCAATAAATACTCTCTCCTTGTCCAAAAATCAAATAAAAAATAGAGACATGGATTTTTATAACAACACTGAGAGTCGCGTGCATAATAAACATAATAATGTAAACGGTTATACCAGTTACATCTTTTAATTATTTCATTTGATGATGTTAATTACCTATTTCTTCGTCGATGACGGAGCAACTCTCTTGATGACATGTGGTTAGAAATCAGTAAGTTATTGACATCTTCACTTTGTCACACACTCTCTCTCTCTTTCTGTCGCTCGTTCTTTGTCTTTTTCTCGCGAGATTCTGGCTTGATGATTTAAGATACAAGTGTCTTATGATTCGTACATGGACGTCTCAGCGTTTGCCTACCAATGATCGATAATAAAGCACCTGGCCAGCCAGCCAACCATATCTGTCAATTAGAGACACACCTGTCCAGCAATTTGCTAATCACAGGTGAAGCCTGCGTCACACAGGTTTGTCTCCACGTCTTGGGCGATGGATGCGTGACAACGAAGAAAAAAAATAGAGACTGTAACCGTTCTTGTACCTGCTTGGTTATTTCTGTCACAAAGACTCACTGAGTGTCTCGCACGTCACTGCGCCAAGACGAACAGAGTCGCGAACGTGACAGACATGCGTGTTCACCTTTGCGGTGATTCATCACACAGGAGCGCCATCATCCCTCATTATTGCATATCGTGGGCTAAAATATTTGCCCTGTGCAGACTACTTTATATGGACTATCTATCAAACTGCCTTTCTCTTTGTTCGTCCGTTCGTTTGAATGTCGACACTTGAAAGAGCGAAATTATCTTGGGGGAATGTCACGTGATGAGCTTTTGGTGATGATCATACCCGATCCTTTGATTATTGAGTCATTCTCATTCTTCTTCTACTGATGATCTGTGACTTCTCAGCCCTCACTTGTCCAAGGTGGAACCTACCATGGAGAGAACGAAAGGTAAGACAGGGTTACGCCACGCCCATTTTATGACGTCATTAGCCTGGTCATCAGCGACGCCCTGAGTTACAGGAGATACGGATTGAACACAGACTAGGTGCACACGGACTGAGAGAAGAAACACGATAATAGCTCGAGGATGGGAGTGGAGGATGTTTACGAATGTATTATTCTTCCATGCACGTGGTCAGAAGTTTACATCTAGCGCATGCGCAATGACAGCATGCCTGAGGGCGCAACAAAATGACAAATTTCGTTTTGCGATAGGATACAGAGTCTGGTTGAGTGTTTCATTGGAAATTAAAGCAAAACTGGTTCTTGAAGCTGTATGGCCGTCTCATAAATAAAGAACTGTGACGATATATATATATTGTATTGTTTTCCTCACCAAATTCTAAAGGAATATTCAGTTCAAATTCCAAACTGATCCTGATTGTGTCACAGACTATTTTTAGATGATGTACTTTCAAGGAAGAACGCTTATTTTCTACATTCCAAGATGTTGCTGATGGTTCCAAAGGTGAGGACAAAATGTTATCTACTGCTCAGATCCGATCGAGCCGTACTTGTAATATGCAGGGGAAACCTCAGATAGTACAACACGATCGTGTGACAGGGTGTCGAGACTGAGGAGAGAGGTGGAACGAGCGAGCGAGTCACGTGGTCACAACTTTTATCTCCTCCTTCACTTCGAAGCGGACAGCTTCTTCCTCCCTCCACCAAAGTCTTGTGATCTGTTCCACGGAGACGGGACAGGTCCTCAAGCACGTCCCTCGACTCCAGCTCTCGCGCCCCTTCATCCTCTCTTCCCCTTTCCAGTGTCCATAAGTGAGCTGTCAACCTCAACAAGTTAGGAAAGGACAACAAAAGAGCGGGCAAGAGTAGAAGTGTTTCACTGTTTTGCTACACCGAGGCAACAACCTCGTTAAGTTTGACTCAGACAAAGTTGACAATTAAGTCACAGCTAGAAGAGTTTTCGAGACAAATCACGTGGATGCCACCTGATACCCTGGGTAGTTGGACTTTGTTGGCAAGTGTTAGCTTGATGTCGAGACTGTAGTTACTGTTGTAGTGTGAAGGATTGCGGAGGCCTCTTGGTTTACTGCTTGATTTGAACGATTTACACTAGATAAATATCACCACACACCAAGAAAACTCAAACTCGTGACGTCATCTTTGTCCTGACATATCTGTAATTAACATAAACGATTTCAGCTCTCCCATTGGCTGTAGTTTTGACAACGTAAACAGTACAGTATGTCTATTTTATTGACTTTTCTTGATGTTTGTGGGCTTGTATCTTGGGAAACGAAGTCGGGTAATCTCAAAACAAAGTTAACCCTCGAGTTTGGAAAATAATATCTTGCACTCACTAGTCTTCAGGAAAAATTACTGCGCCTCACAAGACCATTAAAGGCATTAGCTGTTCGCAATCTCGACGTGGATGAAACTGCACCATGCTCGCGCCAAACTATGTTCGCCTACGTCAAGGGGTCACGTGATCTTAGGCACTGAGCGATAGCTCAAATGGCGAGAGGGCGAGTCTCTCCCACCTCACTGCACTACAACAGAGAGAGAGAAAAAGAAAAAAAAGAAGAAGGGAGGGAGGAGAAGAAAGAGGTTAGCACTCCACTTGATCGCGGGTGGGGGTGGGAGGAAACGGTTACATTAATTGCCAAGCAGGCACCTTGTCGCGGGGTACGGTGACAGATGAGGGTCAGTCGTCCGTAGCCGCCGCTGCCAACTCCAGGAGGTTCGCGGGTCACTGACCCTGGTGTCACCCTCGCCTCGTTTGTCA
>SRHC01001896.1:116723-131759 GCA_004794325.1 Pomacea maculata | reverse complement strand
CACAAGGTTGCCTGCAGTCAAAATCAATCAGAGAGAGAATGAGAGAAAGAATAAGCGACAGATTATTACAAAAGGTAACAGTCTGCATTCCTCGTGGTTCTGAACAACTGCTACTTTAGCACGAGCAATGTAGCCTTTCAACGTCCGAATAACCCGAACTGTCGCTGTGATTGGAGTTGACGGCTGGCAATGTTGTGAATTGTTGCTGACCCGGTCAGTCATAGGACATCATACATTATAGTAAATACATTTAATAGAATTGCTGCTTGAGACAACAACACGAAAGCAGCAAGACTATCAGGCCAACTAGCAACTAGCTACCAGGTTGGATTGTAACCATGAACTCGGCATGGTCTCCAGACAGACAGTTGTGTGACCTGAGAGACCACAAGCAGGGGGAAGCACACTCATTACTCGTACCATTGGCGAGACAAGCACCTTCAAACATTGCATTTTTTTACTCTCCGACTTTATTTATAAAATCCATCAGTACAGTTTCTTACACAGGTTTATAGTGGTTACTCAAATTATATTTGCATTATAGTAAATAAAGGATTATTTCAATGACTACTAATTAATACAATAACTGAGTTAAAATATTTCTTTTTAAGCGATTGATGGAAACATTATCCATTGTTGATAAAGTGATAGGTTTTTCAAAATTAAACTCTTATAACAATAAATAAAGCAAATGCTTTGAGTAGTCATGGATAATCTCGGCTGCAACATCAGAAATTATTACACGGTGTGTCGGGAACATGTCGGCAAGGAAAGGACAACCTGATGCTCTCTAGACAGACACAAGAAAGAGGGAGGACAAATACTGACTTGACAAAAGCGAGTGCTGGAGGTTCTGTCAACTAAATTAAAAGAACCAGTCTATCAGCATGTTTTAGCTTTTTAGTCCTTTATCACTTTGAACAATTAAAGGTACAATTAAAACATTCTCAGCCGATAATTAAGCGTATAGATGCAAATTGCACAGCCTTTGTTACACTGAGGATTTCATTTTCTATTCAATTCCTTATAGAGTTTCTGTTAGACAACATTTTGACAAATTTGAGGTTCAAACATAGAAGTATCGGGATGTAAATAAACTATTTGTTACACGACTACCTGAAAGTGTCGTTTCTGTTAGGGGAATAGGTTTAAGCATTGAATTCGGAAGAAGAGGGCAAAGTCTTCACACGGACAAGTCTTACTTGTTGCATCAGGAACGTGATGATAATAGAGACAGATGAGAACGATTCTCGTGCTTATAGAAAGCACTGGTGATATTTTCAGCTATATGCTTTAAAATATTTAAGAATTATAATTAGATAAAGGACATTTCACACCTTTGTCTAACACCTGGCAGCATCATAAGTAAACTCATACTTGAAAGCGTACGTGTGTACATCAACATATACTAGTATTGCAGATGCGTGACTTTGGGCTGAAAATCCCGCGATTGAATGTTTTTGAATTCTTATAACTAATATCCTACTAATATTTCTACTAATCTTACTGTTAGCAAGAACAAATGAGCGTTCGGTGGACAGTTAGAGCCTTCCTTTCCAAGTAGCCACAACCGTTATCTAGGTACACAGTACGCAATTAATTTTATGATATAAACAACTTGTGTACGAGTAATCTTAACTTCTACGAAATCTTATACTTGTGTTAAACTTTATTGTGCATACTTCGCTACTTTAACCAAAATGAAAATAAATAACTTGTTAGCTTATTAAAAAAACCATTTATATCTTATAGTGCTTAGAGTTTAAACATGTCAGGCTTTTGGGTGGTTTGATGGAGTCTGTTTTGTATTCGTCAGAGAAAATATTTGATATACATAATGAGATATATTTATTTATAGATAGATTTTGTAGAGGATAAGAACGAGAAATCAAATATTTTTGAAGCAATGGCTATTGTTTATTAAACAAATAAAGACGACAACAACACGGGGTAAGAGGTGACTTTTATGAGACTGAAGGGAACACGATATCATAAATGTCTGTGTTACAGAAATAATATCTCATCACAACAAAACAGATTGTGATATTTAATAAACAAACAAAAATAAACTGGATGAACAGAAAAATAAATATCGGCACAATGGGATTTATCTTAATCAATCAGAATATATGTAATGAGATTAAAATTGTTATCATAAGATTAAGATACAATTAATCACAGCTTCTCTGATAAATCAAAGAGAACACCATTTTTTCAACTACATTGTCAACAAAATAGAAAAGAAATAAAAAGGAGGCTCCCCAAACAACTTGTTTAACTAAGTGTGGCTAGTGTATGTTTGGTATTCAAGTGTGCATGTGTGTGTGTTAGCTATTACCTGTGTTTGTGTGTGTGTGTAAAAATATAAGTGAACGTGTGGCAATGGCCATATTGGAAGTATATCAAGCACTTACCACACTCAAAGATACTGACACCGAAGCATCAACAACAAAATCCTAAAGCTCTCAGCACCGACGATTACTTAAAGCCTGACCTACCAAACAAATCCAGCCTTAGGCCTCGTCACCCTTGTCACACTGCACTTACATCTATGGTGGAAAAACGGCTAAATAATATTGATGATGGTTCACGCAATGGGTGTTATAATTAAAAGCCGATCTACCGCAAACTTGTATTATTATATTTTTAAATGATTTGTGCACGCTGGAGCATCTTGTAGTGAAATGTCTGTAATCCCCTGTAGCCTGTACCATTCTCTAGTTAACACTTTGTATGTTAAGTGTCACGACGCCGCCAGTGCCTCTCGTCTTTCACTCTCTCCAACTCACCAGCGGGTCGGACAATTGCGCGTTCTTTCGCTCCAATTAAAGAATGATTCGCTTGTACGAGTCTATCTGTGTTTACTGATCCAAAAAAAAAAAATCCTAACTATAAAAACGAAACGGTCTCTCACACAATAGTTTTTCATACGATTTCCACATTTAGGAAGTACAAAGAACACCTCAGACACTATAAACTCACTGTCTTGGCAATCAACGTCTCTTCTATCGCAGCCACAAAACATTCACCGTAGCTGCTACTCACTTTTCAAACTTACTGTCTTGGCAGTAGTTTCTTCATTCATATTAGTACATTCGATCTCTGACTATCGAAAGCGGTCCGGTGGCGCAACGGTTAGCGCTGCTAGCGCCTGTCACCAATACAGTGAAGGTTGGCTGCCCTGAGTTCATTTCTCGTCTCGGGCACGCTGATCTTTCTCTGCACGTGACATCCGTTTACAGGGCTGGCTGCTTGCCGTAATATAGCCTCAGTTGCTGACTTACCTTGTAGTGGTGTGGTGGCTTGTGTGCCTCGTCGACCCACAGAGCTATGTCGGCGGGAGCCTTGTGCTCCTGGCAGGTCCAACCAAGCCGAACAGGTCTGTCAGGGTAGAGGCCAGACTAAAATGTTGCACCCGGCAAGAGGATGGTCGTTAGCCTTGGACGGCAAGTCTCTCTACGAGAAAGACACTCGGAAAAGAAAACTGACGCCGAAGACGGATGTGCTGGGCCATCGGGCGCTTAACGGCAGCACAACGCACTGACACTCGCATGGAATGGACAACGCTCACTCTAAACGATATGGTGCTTTGCCTGTGAGGTCCCGCCAGGCGGGAGAAGTGCCGGGCCCTGCGCCTCAACAGGGCCCACCCCATGATACTGGTGGTCACCACGCCCCGATGCGAGGAGCCAGGCTTCGGAGGCGGAGGGAAATGGCTACTGGCCGAAAAGGAACAACAACCACAGAAGAGACCCTGAGGCCTCTCAACATCCTACAGTGGAACGCCGAGGGCGTTTACAACAAAAAATTAGCCCTCACCGAAAGACTACATGCTGAAAAAATAGATGTGGCCTGTATTCAAGAAACACACCTGAACCCCAACCACAGATTTACCATCAGAGGTTACCAAACCTACAGGATGGACAGAGAAGGAAGACACAAGGGAGGTGTGCTGATTCTTGTCAAGAATAACATTCAAAAAAAGTGCTTTTGTCACTTGAGACAAAAATAGTCTCAACATGACATGTTAATTAATATCAACAATATCTACCTATCTATTCCTCTTCGTGCATCAGGTTGCACATAAGGCCTCAACCAGAGTCCGCCACCGATGTCGATCGGCTGAAAACCCGCTCTAGGTGACCCCATGTCCAGCCCTTTCCTTTCATCTCCCTTTCCACTGTTCTTCTCCAAGTTTCCTTTGGGCGGCCTCGTTTTCTTCGGCCGTCTGGAGTCCATCGTAGGGCGACTGTGGAGAGGTCTGCTGTCTGCTGGCGGAGCACATGTCCAATCCATCGCCAACGCCTTCGTTGAACCTGCGTGGTGATGGACTCGGTTTCAGTTCTTCGGTGGAGTTCTTCGTTGCTGATGGTGTTTGGCCAAAAGATGTTAAGTATGCGCCTGAGGCATCTGTTTTGGAAGACGTCAAGCTTGTTACTGATGGTTTTGGTCATCTTCCAAGATTCTGATCCGTAAAGAAGGGTGCTGATCACATTTGACTTGAAGATTCTCAGCTTGATCTTCTGGCTGATGTTTTTTGCCTTCCATGTGCTCCTGAGTGAGGCGAAGGCCTGGCTGGCTTTCGCCAGTCGGGCTCGAATCTCCACCTCCGCATCCCCGGTGTTTGACATTTTGGACCCAAGATAGGAGAAACTGTCAACTTCCTCAATCTCTTCTCCATTTAGTTTGATGCTGTCTTGGACTCTGGCGTTCACTCTCATACTGTTAGTTTTCTTTGTGCTGACCTTCAAGCCAAGGTTTCCAGCTGTTTCTGAGAAGGCCTTTGTTTTTTCCTGCATGTCTTGGTGGCGGTGTGACAGCAGGGCAATGTCATCAGCAAAGTCTAAGTCTTCCAGCGCTGTTGTTGCTGTCATAGTCATGGTCCATCTGATCCCTCTCCTCTCACTGTCGGTGGAAGTCTTCATGATCCAGTCCATGGCCAGGATGAAGAGGAACGGCGACAGAATGCAGCCCTGCTTTAATCCGGTACTGACGTTGGAAAAGGAACCATTGACTGAAATGAAAGGATCTGAAAAAGGCAACCGAACATTTCAAAATCTAATGGCCTCATAAGCATGCTTGTGTTCTTTCTTACTGCATGTACTTCATGCGTTTGCATAAATGTATATTTTAACTTAATTATCTATTTCTCTAACATTTAATAATAAGTAAAAATAAAAACTTTATAACTCATTTTTTATTTATTTTAACTAAATTTCCTCACATAATTTCAAAGAATTATGCTTAAACAAACCGACCACGATTATTTTTAGCTTCTGTTTTCATTCGCTACGGAGATGTAAAGCTTCAAAATGACAAAAAGAAAACTGTATGCTAGGTAATGAGTACAGACAAGAGTGAACAATGTCCTCGGAGGGCAGGGTAGTCGATAACAATGACGACGATGTGCACGACAAGCCTGCAGGTTGCTGCAGCAGTAGTCACGTGACTGACACAGCTGAGACGTGTTTACCCGGCAGCCACCTCCTGTTGTGAGGTCAGGAGCAAACAAAGGACAAGTTTGTAAAGTTTTTGTGTGACGGGCCGTTAAGCAGCGTGGGGTGACGTCAGTAACAGCTTGCTTGGAGAAGTCGTTGTCGTAGTACCTGGCGAATGATCGATCAGTTGTGAGCAAGAACTACCGCTAGATGGCGCTTGCTTTCGCTGGTTTAACAGTTCGGGCACTTGACATAAGCTGAGCACATACATATCACAGCTACAGACTATTTGACAATTATCACTAGCGGCTGGAACCTGTCAAACCTGCCATAATCTACAGTCATTGTAGCAATTGGCAGAATTTCAACAGTCATGACTAAACATGGACACAATATTCTTTCTATAACATCTAACCGTCAGAAGACCTCTCAAGAAAGTGGACAAGGGCAGAATACAGCAACGAAATATGTACAACCTGCTCATTGTCGTACATGTATTTTTTGCCGCAATGGACGGAAAGCTCCTGAAAATAAAGAGCATGGCTCTCACTCAGCCTCAAGAACATCTTAGCATCGCTTACTGCTTTAAAAGGAGCGAGGAAACCTGATGGAGTGGAATGGACGGAAGCAAGCAAACGAGTATTTAAGGCGCGTAACGGACATCTCACTTCCGACACTGTCATCAAACCACCCGACCCTTCTAAACAGTTCAACCAACAAACAGACGACAGCAAACAAAACGGTCTTCTCCGCCATCTTCTTTATGACTGTCAGTGACATTGGCGGCCCGGTGGCGCAACGGTTAGCGCCTGTCACCAATACAGTGAAGGTTGGCTGCCCAGAGTTCATTTCTCGTCTCGGGCACGCTGTTCTTTCTCTCCACGTGACATCTGTTTACAGGGCTGGCTGCCTTGCCGTGATATAGCTTTAGTTGCTGGCACGGCGTAAAACACCAATCCCCCCCCCCCATAGTTCGAAATCGCCGCAAGGTGGGAGCACTTTCCTACTAAACAACAACAACAACAACAACAACAACAACAACAACAACAACAACAACATAGTCGAGGCTTCGAGAGCACTCAGAGCATCCCCCATTTGAGGCTTCAGGTAGTCGGACGTCTGATCCAGAAGCACGTGGTCCTACTCTGCCATAGTCGGCCGCTAGAGAGTCCGTCTTATGGATTATAGAAGTTAAAGTCTACGTGGGACTGAAACTGTAAAGTGTGAGCAGGAATTTGTGAACTCCACTTGTGAACAGCGAACATGGGAATTAGGATTAAGATAAGTTTTAAGATTAGGTCAATTTCATGTCAACTACTCTTTATATATTTACACATGCACTCCTTTGTTTAATTATATCCCTTTAATTGTTTCATGTGTTTTGAATGTGTTGTAATTAAGCGTGTGGGTGTATGCTGGACGAGTGCATGCGAGTAAAGTTAACCATTGCGAGCAGGACCCACATTGCATCAAGAACAAACAGATGCTCTACGACATACCGTCTTTTATTAATAACCACGTCTTCTCACGAAATGTCATTTGAACTTAACAAATCTTATTATCTTCACAATTATCACTCTTTTTAAAATAATAAAACTGGCGTACGAGTCACCTTATCTTATCTTTGCCATACGAGTGTGTTGTTATTTACTGAAGGTCGACTGAGCAAGAGTTGCATTTGAATTCCGCCTATTTCAAGGGAACGAATCAATATAACAAAATAAAGTATGCATCACAAGTTGCATGGTGACAGACACACTGCATACTTTGTTTATTGACCAACTAATAGTTACATTTTGAACTTGAAACATCTCACAGACGATTTTGGCTACATTGATAAAAGTAATCTTAGTAACGAAGCTAATGCAATGGAAAACAGCTTTTAGACACATTTTTAGGGTTATTCTTCTTTCTCGAGCCGCTAGGACAAAAGAACAATAAATGAAATTCTTTTTTCAAAACACCTGGACAATAACGACATAACAGAGTATTCACTTATTTTCATAAGTCCGAGATTAAAGAGTCACCACCGTACACATCAGCCACTGGAGGTATGAATGTGTATGAACCAAGCTGTTCAAAGCTATAGTAGATGGCCATCAGCAGCTGGAGGAGATAGAGGAGAGCGTGAAAGAATCGAGGCAAGCCTGTCCCCAGGAAAGTAACAACAAAGATTTGACAAGTATGACAGTAAGTGAAGCGGTCATAAAGGAACCTGGACTCTCGTCGACTTCTGTGAAAGGAGGTTTCAGCTATTCGATCATGAAAAAGTCGCACCAAACGGACGACGTCCGACAGGACCTGGCTGCGAGACAGCGCCAGCAAGTGCCAAACCACATAGCCAGCGAGACAGAGAAAGTCACAGCGCACGTGGAGCCAAGTGGCGTTCAGTGAGAGGTCGTGAACTTTGAGCAGCCAAGCATCACGAGATCACAGTGAACACTCAGGCGTGAAGTAAGCTCTAGTAGTAAGCACAACATCCAAGGCCTTGTTGCAGCAGGGCAAGTATGACAACTTGATCACACCTCGTCACTTTTATTGTACAGACTTCAAGTTTCTGAACATACATAAATGCTTATTACTTACATAAATTATTTGCATTCAGGCATCCATGCGCTTATATCAATAGTAAATCGGTAAAGCAAGACAAAAATGAGGAAAACACGAAAATAAAATATAAAAAAAAAACAAAAAGACATATCAAAGTAACTAGTTTTACCTTCTTTTTCGAGTTGCAACCAAATTAATCTCTCATTAAGAATGCATTATGTTTCCTTCAAGCTTTTCTCTACTAAATAGTTTAACCTACGTCGCTCTGTTCTCACTAGAAAAAAAGGCAATATTCTATTTCATTTGATTCATTCTTTAATTCTAAATTTTAATTTAAAGTGAACCTCTCCCTCAAAAAGCAATAAAAGAGCTAAAAGGAATTCTTTTCGCTGTCTAGTACAAGACATTAACTACACTATTCACTGTGAGAGCTGTGGCTCACAGCGGGACTTCGTCTTGTGTCAAACAGCGGAAACTTCAAATGGTTGAGAATAGAAAAGTAAAGAGAAAAACGAAATAACACTTTACTGCTTTGTGTTTGCTTGTTAGAGTTTAATTTGAACAATCATTTTGCTGCCTTCATGTGGAGTGAAAAGATTTAGAGAAAAATATCAGGTTACATGCCTGATTTGTCTAAAAACAAAAAAAGGAAATATTTTTCTAAACACGCACACTGTTCTAAAATTAAAATTCTTATTAAAGTTTAAAAGTAAAATAAATTAAAAATAAAAATTTATTTCTGAAACTTCTATTAAAATATTTCGTTACAGAAACGGAAATAGCTTTTCTTTATTGTTTTCCTAATTCCAATAGCGTGATATATTTTTTAGAAGCCACACCCTGGAGGAACGATATATAGCACGAACATCGGTCGTTTCCCTTCCGAGGGAAATCTTTTCCCAGCAGGACTTAGTTGTTTGGTCTCGCAGAAAAGAAACCTTTGTTTGGATCTTGCGATAGACGGGTTTGAGCGTTAAACTGATTTTACCGTTATTTAGCCGTTACTAGTTCTTATCTCTAGTAAAAGTAATCGAAGAAGCAAGCTGTGGAAGATGTGCTAAACTGTGTGTTTACGGGGTAAATGTGAAATGAATAATTCGATCTCGAAGTGTTGACCTTTTCTATGACTGAAAATACAACATAAAACCAACTTCTCGTAAAGCTACATGACACTGTGCGGTAATTGTCTTCTTCATTGTTCTCCTTGCTGAGCCTCAACAACATCAGTGAATGAGCTGCACTCTGAGGTCGCAACAAGCAGAACTCGTCCTCTCCTCTCAAAGCTCGCTTGGACTCGCTGCCGTTGGAATGGAGAGCAGAGGAAGGAACTAACAGTTGTGACAGAATAAAAACGCAGAAATTGATGCCAGCAGGAGCATTTTCTCACCTGACGTACATTATATTGTAAACAAAATCAATGGTAACAGAAGAAATCAAATAGAGGATTGGGGAAGAATGGATTTGACTATGATTACCGAAGTTTACTCTCTCGTGCCTGAGATCACAGTAACACGTACATATCAGCCTGGGATAAATATAACAATATTTCTACAACAATTATACACTTTAAATAATTTCAATAAAATAAAATATCTTGTTTGGGATGTGTATCTGCAAATCCTTTTCGTGATAGGAGTATTCAGCAATGTTATGATCATCGTGATTACATTCAGGCTCCGGAAAAGTCAATCAACGATCCACATCTCTTTTCTCTCCCTTGCGATATCAGATCTTTGTTACCTTTGCTCAGATACATTGGTGTTTGCTCTTGCGACCTACGGCATTTACACAATATTACTCTCTGTACCGTGCAAACTTACTAGATTTGTCGCATTTTCTGCCTGGACCTTCAGTAAGCTGCTAGTAGTATTCATAGCCGGTCACCGCGCCCTGGCCGTCACGTGGCCACACCGTGTTAGTGCTCTGGTCACGAAAAGACGAAACTTGCTCATCATCGGAATTCTTGTTGTAACCAGCCTGAGCCTTGAAGCTCATGTGTTGTACGGGTATAATGTAATTACATGGTATCATAGGAAGAGAAATATTACGGTTGCATATGCCTGTGGACCATCTGCAGCAGGGTACGGTTCATTTTTTAATCAGTATTGGCAGTGGACAAATATTATAGTCTTAGATGGGGTTCCTCTTATTGTGCTTTTACTGAGTAATGTGATTCTAGTATCGAAGATGTTCTCGAGTGTAAAAGAAGCACAAAAGATTGTGGCACTTCGTGAAGAGAAGCACCTGAGCATGCGCAGCGAGAATGCTCATCATCTTCTGGGCTCTGTCGTTGCCGTGTCAACTTGTTTCTTTATTACCTCTTTGCCAAGTTTGATCTCGAAAATGTTGTCCCTCTATGAGCCTTCACATGAGGACTTTGAACTGTTTCTAACTACTGCCATTTTGCTGACAGTTGCAGAGTTATTATTCACTTTACGCTTTGTTCTCAGCTTCTTTCTTTTTTTTCTGACAGGTTTCAGATACAGACAGGAGGTAAAAAAAATGCTGTGTAGGGTGTGCTCACAGTCACATTAAGCTTTGTGTTGATAAGACCTTGTGCGATGTTCGGTAAGTATGAAAGAAGACAAGAGTTAACTTTAATCCGATGTCTACAAACATCATTTGTGGAGGGAACTACATTTGCTTCCTAGCGTCAATCTTTCCAAAACAAACAAACTTTAAATCATTTTCTTCTTTCCGCGCGAGAGCAACAAATATTTACGCAGCAGGTGTAAGTCGTCTTCTGTTTGCACCTACGAATTAATTGAATTAATTGGAAAACGTGCCGTGTTTTTACATTCAACATTTACACGTGCAATGTTCAACGGAACACAAAGAAAGACAGCGGGTAGTAAAAGTCTTGTGACTACATTAGCTTGTGTTTTTGTAGACGGTTTGTATACAATTGTTACAATGGTGCCATTAGACTGGCATTGAGTCACTAGAGGCGTGAGCCACAACTCCGTGAAACCTGAGAAATTTCAGTCACTGACATTGAAACGATTTCATTTAGTCCGAGTGAAAAATATTTCTTGCATCTAATACTTGCTTGTCCTTTACAATACTTTAAAGAAAGTTTCTCCTTGATTAACTAAAAATCGTATTATAGTTGGTAAAAATAATTCTACAGAACAAAGGAAGAAAAAGAGTAAAAAATGAAAATCTTGTGACATGCGTAAGAGAGAAATGGGTGGGACTATGTTGGAGGGCGTTAAACAGTACTGATGAATAAAATTATTTGTATTTTTTAGATGTAGTTTTCCATTTTACACCCACAAAATATATTTTCACCTAAAATATATTTTTACCGGTTTTTATTTGTTTTATTTTTATGTGTAAGTGACAAAGGCAGTTCGTGCGAGGGGTAGAGATGAGGAGAAAGTATAAAATGTTACAAATTCTCAGCCTTCCATTTGTCGTTCAGACAAAGGTTTCTCTGTGCGTGGTGTTTAGAAGTTGAACAGGTGTCACACAGTTTGTAGAGTTGACCTCTTGATGTCTAGGATGTGTTGTGAATGTTGCAGACTATCATTCTCGATAAACTGCGTTTTGTTTACATCACAGGGGTCGAGTGATACCTCCGATGTTTAGACCTAGCGGATACATTGACCTGCAAAATCTTAATTTTGTTTCATATTTTTTTAACCAAACTGTAGGCTTGAGACCAGATTATTCTTACAAATGTAGGTGTGAAATAGCAGACTGTATAGAAATTCAACACAAACAACAATCCATACTGAAGAAAGATATTAACAATTTATTTTGAAATGTTTCGCCTACAACAAATAAATAAATAACATTTTCTGAAATGGCTTTGATGACGCCTGACAGTCAAAGTCCGCTTTAAGCAGCTTTGCTTTCGTTTTCTGGAGATCAAGCAGACCAGAAGATGAAAAGGTCCGAGGAAGTATTCACACCACCGTGAAACAGATTTTGTCTGAAAAGACAGTCTGCGTAATAAGTGAGAGAAAAGTTAAACTCGTTGATATAGTTCTTACCTTAGGTGTATCATCTACAACAGTGAGGTAATGTCAACAGAAGTTAGGAAAGAAGAATGTCAGAAAAAGAAGAAAATAGTTCTCTATATATGAATGAAACTATATATCATATATTGTCTGGCCACATCGTGTTAACTTCGTGATCACTGGACGCAAAGCTGTTAAGATTATTGGAGTGATAATTGTAGTCAGCCTTCTGCATGAATCATACTACCTGTATGGACTAAACTCAGTAGCTTACACCTATGAAAATATACCAACGGGGGCTTCAATCTGTGGCTTTACTGACCAGACGTACATTATAATATTTCAGAACTTCCTGCGCTATTTACACCCAGTAACGGAGTTTGTGATACCTATAACAGTCATCGTCGTCAGCAATGTGATTATGTTACGACACATGTTAAGTTCTGCTAAACGATCACAAAATGTTGTGTTATCTGGTGAAGACATAAACCTGGCGATACGCAAAGACCAGACGAGGAAAGTTCAAAAAACAGTCATCGCCATATCCTTGTGTTTGGTCATTGTCACTTTACCACAAATTCCTTTTTTCTTTCTTACTAGTAGCCCCCAACTAACGCAGAGAGAAATAATAGCGCATTTTTCTTTCTCAGTGCTTAGTATTATAGTTTCCTTTATTAGTGAGCTTCGTTCACAGATGAATTTTTTACTCTTATGCCTCACTTCATCAAAGTACAGGCAGGAGGCCAAGAAAATACTGTTGTGGTTTCTTCTTTGGTGTCGGCTTTGCTCGTCGTCGCATTGACATCGTTGATGCTAAGCAGGGGGAACCTTACAGAGCAAAAATAGACTTTGATTTACCTTGAAGGAGAGGAGATTTTTCTTGGATAACTACAGTTTACACAGTCTGCACATGAACCTGAGCTAAAATTCTTCAAACCTTTCCTTTATATTCGAAGCTTGACCTTCATCAGAATTTGCTCTGTTATACTTGCATTTACGTCTATCTGTAGGTTTGTTTACGTTTATTAATTTTTAACCATAAAACTAACTTTTCTTTTCAAGCACAACATCTCTACAACACAAGCGCTGTTAGGACAGTTTCTCATTCGATCTGCGTTTTCACTCTTATTCCACTCTTTCCTGTTTAAAGTGTGACAAGTCCATTTGTCAAAGTCAGCATATGTATGAAGAATCATGTATAGAGTTTACGGGTATAAGTTGTTTTATCCGCAGATTGACCTATTAGGCACAACATTGATTGATAGTTCGATATTCCGGTAACTGTTGAGAAACGCCCCACAAACAGCGGAAGTGTCTGATGACGAAAGCATTGTATCAACAAAAGGCCAGCAGTAATAAGTCAAACGTGAGTTTCTTAAACTTAAAACTCTTAAAACATTCTGAACTTGCTGCACTGGACCGAGGTCAGAAAAAAAGCAAAAATGCTGCAGAGAACTAAGTTAATTTCGTGTGTTAAGAAAAGTCAAAATCGCCATATCCAAGATAATTGCGCACTACAGCTTTTACATACAGTCTAAACTCGGTATTCACAAAGAACTTCCGCATAGTTCACCTGAAAAATAGTTTATTTGATACGATTTTGCTAAAAAAGTTTACCTCTATAGACCTTTTTGTTGCATTAATCAAATTTGTAAAATGTTTAAAATGATTCGAGCATTGATTGTATCAAGAGTAATTCTAAATTGATCCCTACCCCTACTTCCCTAAAAGTACAACACGAGTGTATAACACTTTTTCTTTATGCTCAGTCTAGTTTCTGATGATAATTAATTCCTAAAATATCAGTACACAGCTATGCTTAATTTTCAAGATACAACCCTTCAAACATCGACATATCTATCACGCGGAAATCAGAAGAAATTTACTCTCCTATACTACAGAGTTTTGTTGCCAGCAAGTAGTATTTGTAACAGTGAGCGGGGCTCAGTTCAGCAAATGTGTGCATGGCTTCAAGTCAAAAGAAGAAATATCGCTCAGGTTGTCCTGTTCAAGAAGCCATTTCTTGTCCAGAAAATGAAACGGCTGATTGTGGACTAGAGCACTGCTGATTGGAACTTGATTTAGAAGCTTCGATTAAAGTTTAAAAAAGAATAAAAGGTCCAAACCGAATTCAATTGACAGACATGTAAGTAAATCTCCGGATCAAACTTTCATGAGAAATAATTACAGTCATTATTGTCTGTGTTGTACTGTTGTTGATTCTGTTATAAAGTGTGGACATCTGAATTATCGTTTCCAAGTGTAGTATTGTTAATAAAATATGAACACATTTCAATTGTACTTCTATCTAAAATAAACTCGTGTAATTGATTTATTTATAACTGGTCTCAGTATTGAATGTTTTTATAGTTAGACAGATGATAATAACTCTTTACTATTAAATTACAATGTAGCAAAAATTAGATACATATTTATCAATGAAATGTAAATACTAACTTCCTCCTCATTTAGCTGTGAGCAAAATTATTACTTACTAACTTGCTCGTGTCCCTTTGAGCTTCACATACGTTTTCCACCTTTAGTTCTTAATTAGCTGTGTCCAGCCCTGAAACTGTGAGTTGTTGTCAGCATTGAGTGGATAAGGACACGACTGATGTTGTGTTTGTGACTGTGTCACGATGTTACTTGTAGATCAGCACAGTGTAGAAAGCTTCCATGTTGCATATCTGGTGATGATCTTTAGTTTTAGCTTTTTACGAGCAGCCGTAGTTGGTTTTAACAGGTCGTGTTTTTATTTAGGTGGCATTGATGTAGGAGGAAGATCTTTCTTTTATAAGTTTTATATAGGCGCTGTCAATGACTGTATAAGTAACTAACTCTAGAAACAACAACTCGTAGGAGGAGACGTGAAGACTCCGTCAAACGAGCGAACTTCCATGGATTCGCTATTGCGAGCCCAAAGTCGACATTACAGAGAGGAGAGGGTGAGGTCCCTCGTCTACAAGAGGCAGCGCCGGAGGTCAACGTCTGTCTCCTAGAGGCGGCGTGTTTCTTAGATATTTGTGGGTTTAAATACAATTATAGTTATAATTATATATATATATAGCTTTAGTCCCCAGTAA
>SRHC01001896.1:76523-116636 GCA_004794325.1 Pomacea maculata | reverse complement strand
GTTATAATTATATATATAGCTTTAGTCCCCAGTAACTAAGTGCAGCACAATATGGGAAGGTTATGTAATTATAAAGAGGGAAACAACGCCAACGATTGTAACGGGTTTTCTAGAACATGTTGATGCACAGCGTTAGTGACGACAATAATTAGTTGCTCCCTTAGCTTACATGGGAAAGTATTGATTAGCTTCAGTAACTTTGGCACTCCCACACACGCCAGATGCTCTACAGTCTACACCAGGGGTGGGCAATTAATTTTCCCAAGGGGCCGCATGAGAAACTGGTGTGGTTCTAGAGGGCCGGACTAATATAGTTAACTCAGTTTTACCCAATAATGTATATATAGTATATATACTGGCGGGCGGGCCAGCGGGCGGGCCGGTCAGAGACAGGAGACGGGCCGGATTCGGCCCGCGGGCCGGCATTTGCCCAGGTCTGGTCTACACCATTTATACCAGACTTCTGCATACTTACAATCACCTGGCTTTCTCAGTCCTACGGTTTTACCTTGCGTCACCATGATAATCGACTAGATATAAGCCTAATAATTATAACAAACTGCAAAATTTCGCGATATGGTTTTTGGTTTTTAATATTTGATTATAAATATCGAAGTGTTCTAAAGTCTTTGTCAAAATAAATCAAAAAAATATATAAATAAATAAATAAATAAATTAATTAAGAAACTGTGGTTGTCTCCTGCCTATCTTA
This sequence comes from Pomacea maculata, assembly GCA_004794325.1. Lineage (NCBI taxonomy): Eukaryota > Metazoa > Mollusca > Gastropoda > Architaenioglossa > Ampullariidae > Pomacea > Pomacea maculata. Next base: position 115,924 of record SRHC01001896.1, on the reverse strand, counting down.
ATCGCCCAGCCACTAAAACTGAGTGGCGGCCTCTTGTGGTCCTGAAGATATTAACAAACATTCACTTGGCAGTGTATCTTCACTCATTTTGTTGTCCCACATGATGAATTTTGTTCTCTGTCTCTCTGGTAAATAAAGACAAATAAGAATTTACTTTTTGACAGAGTGATATTGCTCTCGAAAGAAGGTTTTATGATTAAAAACAGAAGAAATGAAAGAATATTCAGGCCTGTCTTATACATATCTGCACATACAAGCACACTAACCCTATTCCTCACGTTCTCTCTCTATTCCACACTACCTTTCTGTCTATCACAGACAGAGACACTGCCCACAGTGACTAGACATGACCCACACATTGCAGTCAACCAAATCACACACGCTTGCAGGCACAACTGGATACTTGGTCGCCCACGGGCACTGTACATGACCTCACACACTGTATAATGACACATTCACCGAGTATAGCTACTGACAAGAGCTATGGCTGAGTTCAGGAAGGCTCTCGCTTCAACAAATTTCTTGCCGGGACGACCTGAACCAGAGGTCATGAGACAGAACAGGACATTAGCCGTGTGGGAAACATCCGCCACAATCTTGCACCTTGGGTGTAGATTGTACCCACAGGGAGGTAGTTCACAACCACTACATCTCCAAATACACTTACCATTCGGTCGAGTAGGATTTTCTGTTCATAGGTGGAGCTGCCATACAGGAGGTAGAATGCCAGTACACTCTCGCCGTGTAATACTGAACCAGATTGACAAATATTAATTAGGATGAACACGCCTGATGTAAAGAATGTAGGTAAATCCACCTCATTAGCCACTTTTACTTCAGTTACATAAAAATAAATTAAAAAATAATTGCTCACTTCGATCCTCGCAGTTGCTCATCTGTAAAAGAACGTGCACTGAAAGTGAAGTAGACACTAACTGTTTACGAAGGTTGCTGATCTTTAACATCCAACAAATCACTGCACGACATTGGAATTTGTACGACAACTTGTGTTACTTTAAAATATTCCATCTCTTTGAATAAGAAATGTATCTCCCTATGACTTGATAAACAATAATCTTTATTTAGTTGACCCCAAACCGTTTAAGATACCGAGTGGGTTTGTTTTTTTTTTTCCGTTAAGAGTCAGACGAAAGACGTTTATTTAGAAAGTAAAGATCGTCTAAGGAATTTTAAAAAGATCGACACTTACTAAGATAATGACAATCCGCTAAATCCAAATGACATTTCGAGGGAATACGTGACGTGGTAATAACAGACAATATGTTATAGCAAATATATTTGTCATAACTGACAATCGAGAGATAATAACAAGGATGGGAAAACTGTAAAAGACTTTCGGACACCGCTTTAATTATGTCCTAACGAGACAGACGTGCACCGCGATTAAGTCGCAAAACAAGTAAAAACCTGTTGACTGTCCGTGTCTTCACATGATCTGTGTGCTAGGTAATGAGTACAGACAAGAGTGAACAATGTCAGGACAATATCTGTCTATACAAAACAGACTCCATCAAGCCACCCAAAAGCCTGACATGTTTAAACTCTAAACAACTATAAGATAATAATTTATTTTTCAACATGTGAACAAGTTATTCATTTTCATTTGGGCAAAAGTAGCGAGGTATACACAGTAAAGTTTAACATAAGTATAAGAACTCGTAGAATTAAAAAAAAAAAAGATTACTTGTACGAAAGGTGATTATATTATAAAATTAAGTGCGATTGTGGCTATTTGGAAAGGACGGCTCTAACTGTCCACCGGGCGCTCGTTTGTTTCTGCTAGCCTTAAGATGAGTACGTAATACACACAAACATGACCACAAATAAAAGTCTATAAAATGTTTTATTGTCGATTAATAATGAAACTCCGTTTTACTACATTAATCCCTACTCCAACACCTCATCTTACTTTCCACGGATTTCACGACGATTTTAACTGTTTTCCATTTAAAAAAACAGTTGATACTGCCTTAAACTGTTAAATGGTAATAGCTATACTTCTTTTGTTATTATGCACCCCCCCCCCACTCCAAACTGTGCATTCATGAATAAATACTAAAGGGAGAAAACTCCTGATACAGTCAGGATTTGTTCTAGCATGGACTACTTCCCTTTAACTGCTGAAAGTGTCAAACAATTAGGTACTTTGTAATGTCTTTATAACTCGCACAACAGGCCAAACATACTCGGACACTCAGCCGGAGGCAGGACGCGACTTACCTCTCAAACCCTTCCAAAGCGAAGACCATGACAAAGACGGAAAGAACGACACAAATACGAAGTTTAATGAAAAACAAAATTAAAAAAACCAACAAAAAAATATATATATACCTCAACATCAATACACCTAATGAAACTGGACAAAAAAACAAAACAAACAAACCACATACGAATATACGGCTTGTGCTAATGACCGTTGGTCACCCGCTCTCCACAACAGAAACAGAAGCACACTCTTGTTGACACTAGAGGTCACAGCCGAATACTGTCATTCCGCCAGCCCCCGAACTTTCCACAAGTCTCGGTGGTCACCGCTGGCAACGACTCGATAGTAGAACCAGCCTCTCAGTGTCCACAAGCTTCAGTCTGTTGTGGCAGGGCATGCAACAGGCACCTTGTCTCACAGCACAGACTCCAGCCGTCTTCTAAAAAAAAAAATCTCTCCGCTCTACTCAGCGCCGAGGTAAGAGATGCCACGAGGAACGCTACTCTCTGGGGTCACTTCCTGTCTCCCAGGGGCTGCGACCAATGGCCAGCGCCCACGACACCCAAGCCACGTCAAAGAACGTGAATGCTTTTCACGCCTAAATCTTGGACATGGGGGGGGGAGGGTCCCGAACAGTGCACCCCAATAGCTACCACAAGCAGCAATCAGCACTCAAGCTGACGTCACGTGACGTAGCAAGAGCGTGAAGTGAGGAGAAGATACAGTCAGCGGGAGAAGGCCTTGAACTTTCCCCGCGAACCAGTCAGGGCTAACACCAACCGCAACATTAAAGCAGAGATCTATTGTCAGAAGGGATGAAGGCTTGTTTCTGTTCTTAATTTACAAACACCTGCGAAAGAGATTTATGAAAATATTGAGGAACGGTGTGTTACCATGGACACATTTGTGGTTCGATATTAACGAGTACTAGTAGATGCCGATGTCTGCATGTCAGGCCATCTGCCTTTAGATACTTGTGACTTTAGTAGAACCCCGACTGACGAGTGTACTTCAATAGCAGCAGCTGTTCACTGTTCACTTACCTTGCTGTGTGTGGCCAGGGACAGTCAAGCACTTTCTGTTTCAAGACAACGACCTTTCACCATCTCCCCCACGTCACCCTCCCGCTTCCTACTTCCAGCGATGCAGGTAGTTACAGACATTTACCGCCAGGTGTCAGCTGACTGTCAGGCAGCAATTGAAAAAGAAAAAAAAAAAGCCGGTGACTATGTTCACACTTTCACGACTGGCTTTAGTTTAGGTCTTGAACACAGCCTGGCGGGTAGCATGTGAGGCGTAATTTATTTATCTTGAAAACAAATTCAGGGATATACAAGGGTGTTACATTTTAGAATGAACATGACCAGGAATTTAACACTTTGTGTATAGTGACAAACTATACTCGACAACGACCGTTATCCTGTTGCTACTACCTGCCGAGGTCGCTGTGTGAGGATGATGCAGTCGTAGTCACTTGACGAACAGCGGCGAGGTCTGTTCTCTTGGCAGCCTCCCCCTGGTGTGAGATCACTCAGGAATAAAGGAAGCGCCTAGAATTTTTATTATTTTTTTTTTGTAATCGGGGGAGTGGGGAGGTAAGGTTTCTCAGCTGTGTGGTCTGCTAAAGAAAGGGTGAATAGAGCAACAAATTTACAAGCAGCAGGTGGAAGTCGTTTTCTGTTTTCACCTACGAATTGGTTGAATTAATTGGAAAACGTGCCGTGTTTTTACATTCTACATTTACACGTGCAATGTTCAACGGAACACAAAGACAGCGGGTAATAAAAGTCTTGTGACTACATTAGCTTGTGTTTTTGTAGACGGTTTGTATACAATTGTTACAATGGTGACATTAGACTGGCATTGAGTCACTAGAGGCGTGAGCCACAACTCCGTGAAACCTGAGAAATTTCTGTCACTGACATTGAAACGATTTAATTTAGTCCGAGTGAAAAATGTTTCTTGCATCTTATACTTTTGTTTCCTCTACAATACTTTAAAGAAAGTTTCTCCTTGATTAAGTAATAAAAGTCTTTTAGCTAGTAAAAATATTCTACAGAGATAAATACAAAAAATAGTACAAAATGAAAATTATCTTAACTGAGTTAAAAAGAAGTGGGTGGGGAACTGTATTACAAAGCATTCAACGGTACTAATGCAAGAAATGATTTTTTCCCGATGTAGTTTTCCCTTTTATATGAAAAAAAAGCATTTTCTCCATAGAAACTGATCACTTTATTTTTTTTTCATTTTATATAGACCTGAATACGACAGTTCTTGTGAAAGGAAGAGATAAGGAGAAAGTATAAAATGTTACAGATTCTCAGCCTTCCATTTGTCGTTCAGACAAAGGCTTCTCTGTGCGTGGTGTTTAGAAGTTGAACAGGTGTCACACAGTTTGTAGAGTTGACCTCTTGATGTCTAGGATGTGTTGTGAATGTTGCAGACTATCATTCTCGATAAACTGCGTGTTGTTTACATCACAGGGTTGAGTGATACCTCCGATGTGTAGACTTAGCAGACACTTTGACCTGCAAAATCTTAATTTCGTTTCATCTTTTTTTAAGCACACCCTAGGCTTTGGAACAAATTATTTTTACACGTGTAGGTGTGAAATAGCAGACTGACTAGAAATCAAACACAAAGCTGACAACAATCCATACTACAGAAAGATATTTACAAATGACCACAATGAAATGTTTGCGTGTAGAACAAAGAAAAAAAAACTTTAAAAAAAAATCTGAAATATCTTTGATGACGCCTGATAATCAGAGACCGCTTTAAGCAGCTTTGTTTTTGTTTTCTGGAGATCAAGCAGACCAGAAGCTGAAAAGGTCCGAGGAAGTATTCACACCACCGGGAAACAGATTTTTTCAGAAAAGACAGTCTGCGTGTTAAGTGAGAGAAAAGTTAAACTCGTTGAAATAGTTCTTGTCTTAGGTGTATCATCTACAACAGCAAGGTGACGTACACAGACGTTAAGGAAAAAAATGGCAGAAGAAGAAAACAGTTCTCTTTACATGAATGAAACTATATATGTATATGTATTTTCTGATGAAGACATTCAAGCATATGATAACTACGTAAATCTCCAAAGAAAATTGTATCTAGCTGTTTGTGTGCTTAATGTAGTATGTCTTGTTGCTGGAATGTTCCACAACATGATGGTAGTGGTTTTATTTTGTCGTCTGCGTCAGAGACGATCATCAATCGACATTTTCTTACTATCCGTTGCATTGTTTGATATCATAACTGTCGGCGGGCGCTGTTTGTTTACATTCTTACTGCCCAGGAAACTCGGTGATAAGAATTTAAATTGCAAGCTTCCTAAGTTTACAATGGCAGTATGTCGCACATACTGTTTATGGACAATAACTTTTATTGCCTGTCATCGTGCTCTAGCCATCGTCTGGCCACATCGTGTTAACTCCCTGATCACGCGACGCAAAACTTTTAAGATTATTGGATTGATAATTGTAGTCAGCCTTTTGAATCACTCACACTCATTGTATGGGGATAACTCAGTACCTTACACCTATGAAAATATACTAACGGTGGCTTCAGGCTGTGGCCTTACTGACCAGACGTACATTAAGGTATATCGGTACTTCCTAAACTATTTAGAGCCAGTAACACATTTCGCGATACCTATAACAGTCATCGTCATCAGCAATGTGATTATGTTACGACACATGTTAAGTTCTGCTAAACGATCGCAAAATGTTGTGTTATCGGGTGAAGACATAAACCTGGCGATACGCAAAGACCAGACGAGAAAAGTTCAAAAAACAGTCATCGCCATATCCTTGTGTTTGGTCATTGCTATTTTACCAGGAACGTGTATGTCCTTTGTGTTTTATAAGCCACAATTAAGGCAAGGACTATTGATGGAGCATTTTTATTACACTATGGCTAGTAGTATACTTTCCTTTATTAGTGAGCTTCGTTCACAAGTGAATTTTTTAATCTTATGTCTCACGGGATCAAAGTACAGGCAGGAGGCCAAGAAACTACTGTTGTGGTTTTGTCGCTGGTGTCGGCTTTGCTCGTCGTCGCATTGACATCCTGGATGCTAAACGGCGGTGAACCTTACAGGGCAAAAATAGAGTCTGATTTATCTTGAAGGAGGTTTTTCTTGGAGAAATACTTGTGACTATGTTCATCACTGTTTAGGTAGAAAAATTGCTAAATATAAAAGACTTATTTGGAGATAAATAACTGAATATCACAAAAAATAAAATAACAAAAAGTCTTCTGTTGGATATAAAAATTGGTTAAACTGTGATAGTCTATCCTTCAAGAGAAAGATTCCAAAAGTTACTGACTGTGTTAAAAGAGAGATGTACATCGCCGTGTGCATACAGTTTACACAGTCTACCATGAAACTGAGCTAGAAGTCTTCAAGCCTTTCCTTAACATTCGTAGCATGACTTTCATCAGAATTTGCTCTTTTATACTTGCAGTTGCGTCTATCTGTAGGTTTGATTACATTTATTATTTTTTTAACAAGAATAAGTAACTTAACTTTTCTTAACGTTCTGGACAGTTGCTCATTCGATCTTGGTTTTAACGCTCTTTCCTGTTTAAAGTGTTTAAAGTAGGTTTGTCAAAAAAAACCATATCTGTCAATTTTCACGTGGAGAGTTTACTGGTATAAATTGTTTTACTCGCAGATTGACATATAAGTCACAATATTGATTAATATCTCAATATTACGTAACTGTCGAGAAACGCCCCACAAGCAGTGGAAGTGTCTGATGACAAAAGCATTGTATCAACTAAAGGCCAGCAGTAATGAGTCAAACGTGAGTCTATTAACCCTTATCAGTCTGAACCACCTTCGTTGCGTAGACAGCGGGAAAATAATATTTCTAAACAAAAATGTCACAGCGAACTATCTTCTTGTCGTGTTTCCATAAAAGTAAAAATCGCGATTTGTCAGATAATGGCGGATAATTGCGCACTACAGCTTTTACAAAGTCTAATAAGCAACGTTCTCGAAGAGCTTCCACAGTGAGTTCTCATGGAAAGTATTGAATTTTGTAGATGATTTTGCAAAGTGACTTTAACTCTGTAAACCATTTTGCTACATTAATCAAATTTGATAAAATGTTTAATAAGATTTGACCATTGACTCTATCAAGAGTAATGTCGCAAGGACCACGCCATTCTAAGTTGATGAGTTTCTATCTTTTAAAAGATTGCTCACTTGCCTTAAATTGCATTTTGATTTGTAATATTAATTTCTTTCCCTTCCAACGTTCTACACACAAATAGTAATATTACATTGTTGTCACTTTTTTTCAGTTTCCTTAAAATGAAGAAATATCGCTTAGTTTGTGATGTTTAAGGAAGCAATTTTTGCCTAGAGAAAGAAATGGTTTTACTAGCGCCCTGCTGATTTGAACTTTATTTAGAACCTTCAACTGGAGCTTAAAAAAATTAAAAGTTCCAAACAGAATTCACTCGACAGACATGTAATTAAACCTCCGGGTCAAACTTGAATGAGAAATAATTACAGTCATTATAGTATGAGCTCTTTTATTGTTGTTTTGCTTTTATTCAGTGGGAACAGGGTTAGCGATCGCTCAGTGTGGGTGGCGGCGGCTTGGCGAGTCTCGACGACTTTTTTTGGATTAGAGGCCGCTAAGTGACGACTATCTAATAATGTCATAATCCAGAGTGTTCGCCAACCCAGGCCAAATCCTGAGATATTTTTTTATATTTTTCGAGTGGTAATATTGTGTTCTACTGTGCAAAATAAACGGTTTGCAGAGAAAACTCCACAGGCGCTCAGCTCAGGTCAGCATACAACATGGCGGGCGGCCCACAGCGGAGAAACGTAAGGCGCACAACACATCGTCGTCAACTCATGAAGACAGCCTGATTGAACCTTCAAAAGAAAAAAGGCTAGAAAAGAAAAAGGTGAAGAAAAATAAAAAAGAAGCCGAATATACTATGTCTTCAACGCTTATGGATCACTTTTCTACGATCGGCCGACATATGAGCACAGCACCGACATGACAGCAGACGACGCGCTGTCACAGACACCACAAACTATCCAGCCACTGCTTCAGTCACCTAATCCCCAAGAAATCTTGACACCTGTGGAAAAACTGATATTAGCAAAGTTAGACAGCAATGGAGTAAAAATTGACAAAATCACTGCAACTATTGAAAGAATGGAATTTGCAATGCTCGTGTTGCAACAGCAAGTTGACAGATTGAAAAGGCAAGTGACAGAATTAAGAAAGCAGCAGGAGGCAGCACAAGCGGACATAGAAGTTGCTGTTATTAAAGCTATGAAGGCTGAAAACAAAAGCAACGATAATGAGCAATACTCCAGGAATTACAACATTAGAATTTATTATGTCGCGGAACCGGAAGGTGAAACGATCAGAGAGTGTCAGGAAACTGTTCTAAAACTTTTCCGTGAAAAACTGGGAGTAAAACAAATAACAGAAAGAGACTTGGATGCGGTCCATCGACTATAGGGAGAAGGCTACAGCAGAACCAGCCACGACCGATCATCGTCCGCTTCGTGTCAAGAAAGACGAGAGAAGAAATAATCAAGAACAGGAAGAAACTGAAGGCACAGCCAGGACAGAGATCGGTGGTCATCGTGGAAGACCTCACCAAAGATAATTACTTGCTTTTCCAGCGAGCCCGGCACACAGAAACAGTCGAGCAATGCTGGACAAAGATGGGCAAACTCTTTGTGAAGACTCGCTCTGGAGTTACCAAGCTGATCAGGGCTCTCTCTGATCTCAACAACGACAACAACGACAAGCCAGCACAGAACCTTACAAGAGAGAGACAGCACCTCCAGCACCTCCAGCACCACCAGCTCGAACTGACTGACCAGAAGGAAAGATCTCTCAGATTCCAACAACAGGGTACGGTACGGACTACCAAAGGTCAAGGCCGAGGCCGCGGGCTGCACAAGGGGTGGTGTCAAAAGTCGTGTGACATGTCTCCTAGTGACATGAGTGACAGTGAATGGATCTCTCAAGGTGATAGTGAAGAAGACGAGGCATTTGGATTCCAATAATTTAAATGTGTAGGATGTGTATTTACGTGTTTAGAATTTAAATTTTTTTATCCTTTATACGACAATCTTTTCACCGAAAGGATGAACTCACCATTTTGATATGACCCCCCTCCACAAGCAACAGAGTGACAAGACTTGTTCAACAACCGGGACGGAAGTGTCTTCAAAATACTCCATACCAGGTTATTCTCAATAAACCGTCTTATTCAAGTGACAGAGGGATTTGTGCAGGGAGCGGCGAAACCCTTCCTAAATTGTTTGTAAGTGCAAGTGTGTATTGTCAGTGAGGGTGAGTTGTGTGTATGTGTGTGTGGGCTATGTGTTTCTATTCTTAACCCCAATAACTTTGCTATCCTCTTTTTCTCTCTTACTTCTACCACTGAAATCTCCAGCTCCACTTGTGTACACGCTATGTAATGTAACATCTTTTTCTTTATTTCAGCATAATTGTAGAAAATTTGGGACATTGAAAATAACCAGTGAAGTTATATATAAGAATCATTGCAAAATCCCTGATATTATCTCTTATCTAATGTTTCACTTACCGATAACCTTCCCATCTGGTATTAAACTAAGACAAAACTTCCTCGACCATAGGCCTAAGCACTATTCTACTGTATTAACTACTGTAATAGATGTTAAATTGTCCAAATATTATTGCATTGCATTTATGTATATTTCAAGGTGTTTTGCTATTTATTGTACAGTTATACAACCTATGTACTATAATGGATACTAAGAAATCTGTTGATATTTGTTCTTTTAACTGTAATGGCCTTGGGAACCATATGAAACGCAAAGATGTGTTTGATTATTTACGGAAACAGACGTTTGATATATACCTTTTGCAAGAGACACATTTGACAACTAATCTGAAAACTTTATAAGATCATGCTGGGATATGAATGTTTCTTAGCAGGCGATAATATAAATAGTAAGGGTGTAGCCATTCTCCGGCAGCTTGTAGGTGAGGTGTTATTCGGAGTGATAGAGGTTTTTGCTCCTTGGTACGAATGGCATACAGGCCAGCACGCTGAAATAGCTAAGGGACAAACAGAGGTAGTGAGAGAGAAATGGAGAGAATTCAATTAACCGTCACCGACCAGCGCTTCGTGTTGTAGGGAGAGTGGCGCCCTCTTGTTGTCCTCAAGATTTTAACAGACATTCACTTTCCAGTGTTTCTTCACACATTTGTTGTCCCTCATACTCAATTTAGTTATATGTCTCCCTGGTCAGTGAAAAGAATAACAATTTGTCTTTTGACCGAGTGACATTGCCGTCAAAATAAGGTTTTATGATGAAAGAGACAGAACGAAAGAAAGAATACTCAGGCCTATCCTATACATATGCACATACATACTCACTACCTCTCTTCCTCACTTTCTCTATTCCACACTCCCTTTCTATCTTTGTATCACAGACAGAGACACTGCCTACAGTGACTAGACATGACCCACACATTGCAGTCAACCAAGACACACAGGCGAGCAGACACTACAGGAAACCTTGTCGCCGAGACTAACAGCAGAGAAGGTTGCAAGATGCTATGTGTTGGTCTCAGCAGACAGACAAACATCCACCTTTACACGTCCCTGGCTGCATTGACCATTTACAGCATGTTTCGTGCACTCTGTTGCCTGAAATTCCTCCGACCCTATTTAATATGTGAAAACAAATTACCGCACACGGCAAGTGGAGGGACACGGGGAGTAATTGCTGTCTATGCCTAGAAAGAGCCATGATCCTTGTTCAGTATTTATAGTTGTTATTGTATGTTGAGTTTTTCCTATATTGCTTTTATATTGCTGTGATAAATTATATTTCAAGGACTCCACCTCTTCCAGTTGTTCCCCGGACATCGGTCTTCTCAACCATTACTTTACTGTTTTCTGTGCTGATTTCCATCCCGTATGTTTGTGAGTTTGTCCATCAGGGACTGCCAGCTGCTTACCTACACTCGTGTGTAAAACACAATTGAGTGACTAGTCATGAAGGGCGCCATGTCTGTGTAGCGATTTAGGAGTGACATTGAAACTCCGTGTTACTGTTAGCAACCCTACCTTCTATCATGCCGGTGTTTTAGAGTTCTCTCAACTTTTAGCCACAGTAAGTTGGTTTAACAGATCTCCAACTCTCCAACTCTCCAACAGCATGTGAGGGTGTTGACGACCTCAATGACGAGATTGACAGATGACAAAACAACAAGGTGACCTACTGAGAACTTCACAGATGTGATTAAGACACAACTGCAAATAAATTATTTGCTTAGCAGCTTCTGACATCGGTCAGAAATCTTTCAAAATTTAGTCATTGACATGTAAGCCGACTTTTTGTTTCGACTTAAATTGTCTTTTTACGTTCACTAGTTATGACATCTTCGTGTAGCGCAGCAGCTCCTCCACATTTTTATCCCCCATTCTTCTAGTCAACCCATCCCAGAGAACATGCGTCGGCTTCATTGTTCCCTTATCTAACAACAGGAGGTGCCTGACGATAAAATACACCAGGTCTTTGTTGTTGCAGTCACGTGACTACGACTGCAGGAACTTGACAGAACGACGTCTGCAGCCAGTCGCTGCAGCCTCGTCGTCGCTATCGATGATGATTCCCTCCACCCGCTCCACGCAAGCTCAACTTAACGATCTCGTGGTTTTCAGTCACTTCTTTTGTATGAGTCTTTTTTCTTTGCGTTGCTGTTTCCCCCATCTGTGTGACCTCTCGACAGATAGTCGAGTGTCGTTGCAATGTGACGGTTGTTAATCAAGCAGACGGCGATGTGACTGATTGACTAGCCGCATTCTTGTTCTACATGCTTTCTGCACACCAGGGTTTATCATTTTTTGGTTTCACTTTGTGACTTTATTCCCTTTTTGTAGGCCATAGGGGAGATAGCTTATTATTTTGCTAGTCCTATAGCACGAGTTACTTATCTCCCCTAGTAAAATTATTTTACTACCTGTTGACTGCTGGAAGTGATTTCATATTGCATTGTCACCTGAAATAAGTAAATGGTTATTACATCAAATAGTTATTTTGCTATACTTTAGATAACACGTTTTCGAGTCTTTTGTTCGGGGAATAGCCGGGGCAGGGGCTCGTAAACCGTGTAGTGAACATTATAAGAGACTGCCGTGTGTTTATTGTGCATATTGTTCACGTGCAATATTACCTTTACGAGGTCAGCAGGTCTTACATCCTGTCACCAACGGTCCCAGTTCTCCCTACTACAGGATATGTTGCTATCTCCTTTATCTAGAGAAGACAGGATATCACTGGATACTTTAAGCAGGGAAGTTTCAGTGCAAGTAAAAGAGTAGAGTAGAGTGTAATGAGGAAATCAAGTTTTCAGTGTTAAGATAGGACAGTAGCTGATAGCAAATTTCTCTAGGATCTGGGAAATGTAATGTTTGAGACTAAACGATAATTGCTGAGAACATTTATGTCTAGTAAATGCTTTTTAAACATTTGCAACTTTCCTAGGGCGCACTGACATCCACCTGATAGAAGACGTTAATAAAGGTTTTAAGACTATCAACTGACTGACTGATAGAAAGGAGACCAACACTGACCAGAGTAAAGTCGTGGTCATTGGCGATGATAAAGCAGATGTTTACAAGAACTAAGTTAAAGTGCGGCTCGAAGAGAACAGCTTTAAGTAAGGAGCCATCCTGTCCGAGAAATCCTCAGAGCAAATATAGCATCGGGTTCGCAACAGGAACACCATAAACGGTTACATCGGACAGGGTTGGCGTAGCCGTATGATCAGGTACACTACAAAGTACAGTCTGTACAGGTACAGATGCTGCTGTACGGATGTACAATGTAGACTGTGTGTGGAGAGCGATGGACGTTGCCGAGGTCACAGGAAGAACTGCTTGACGAACGTGGAGGAGACTGAGGACCTGCTGACTACCGCCCACAACACGTGAGTAGCGGGTCTCGTCTGATGCCGCCTCTATCCATGTGCTCCCACCAACCCCCCTTTTGACTGGAACCGTCTTCAAAAACTCATCTTTGATGATCTCAATTTAACCTGCAACGCCATTTCGCCATTCTTATTGTTTACTTACTGTGTGTTTGTTGACTGTTTGGGCTGATTGACGACAAATGTACATTTTTGGTAAACGTGAACATTTGGAAACTGAACGAGCTGATTGATGAAATGAAGTGCTTGAATGTATTTTCTCTCAATAATTGTTGTGAATGTTTGAATGAATGCAAGACAAATCGGATTACACAAGAGTTTGAGTGTTAGATTTTCCTCTCTTTGAACTTAGGCTTCCTAATCTGGTTCCATAAAAGAAAGTTTGTGTGTAATTTGTAAGTGCCATAAGGGGAGCATGTGGCGGGTATACATCTAATTTATTTATCTTTAAATAAAATTCAGGGATTTACAAGGCTGTTAAATTTTAGAATGAATATGTCCAGTAAAAATATTCTACAGAGAAAAATAAGAAAAAAGGAAAATCATGAACTGTATTTGAAGGCTTTCAACGGTACTAATGGAACAATTTTTTTGGCGATGTAGTTTATACTTTAAAATGGTAAAATTTGTTATCTCCCAAAAAACTGATCGGTTTTTAATTGTTTATTTTTATGTAGACGTGACAAGGGCGATTTGTGCTCTATGAAGAGATGAGGAGAAAGTATAAAATGTTACAGATTCTCAGCCTTCCATTTGTCGTTCAGACAAAGTTTTCTCTGTGCGTGGTGTTTAGAAGTTGAACAGGTGTCACACAGTTTGTAGAGTTGATCTCTTGATGTCTAGGATGTGTTGTGAATGTTGCAGACTATCATTCTCGATAAACTGCGTGTTGTTTACACCACCGGGCTCGAGTGATACCTCCGATGTTTAGACCTAGCGAACATATTTACCTACAAAATCGGAATTTCGTTTGGTCTTTTTTATCGGACTTTTAAGCTTGAGAACAGATTATTCTTGAACATGTATGTAATAGCAGACTGACTAGAAATTAAACACAAACAAGAATCCATACAGCAGTAAGATATAAACAATTGACTTTTTTAAAAGGTTAGAACTTAGAACAAAGAAAGCAAAGAACATTTTCTGAAATGTCTTTGATGACACCTAACAGTCCGCTTTAAGCAGCTTTGCTTTCGTTTTCTGAAGATCAAGCAGACCAGAAGATGAAAAGGTCCGAGGAAGTATTCACACCACAGGGAAACAGATTTTGTCAGAAAAGACAGTCTGCGTGTTAAGTGAGAGAAAAGTTAAACTCGTTAAAATAGTTTATGCATTAGGTGCATCATCTACAACAGTAATGTAATGTTCTAAAACCGCAAGAAAGTAAAATGTCAGAACAAGAAGAAAACAGTTCTCTCTACACCAATGAAACTATTTATGCATTTTCTGATGAAAAACTACTAGCATATATTAACTTTGTAAATTTCTCAAGAAAATTCTTTGTCGCTGTTGAAGTGCTTGGTGTTATTTATCTTCTTTTTGGAATGTTCAACAACATCATGGTAGTGGTTTTATTTTGTCGTCTGCGTCAGAGACGATCATCAATCGACATTTTCATACTGTCAGTTGCTTTGTTTGATATTATACTTGTTGGTGGGCGCTTTTTCTTTTCATTATTAGTATCCTGGCGATTTGGTAATGAGAATGTAAAATGCAAGCTTCCTAGCTTTACAATGTCAGTCTGTAACATATACTGTTTTTGGACAATAACTTTTATTGCCTGTCATCGTGCTCTAGCCATCGTCTGGCCACATCGTGTTAACTCTGTGATCACGCGACGCAAAGCTGTTAAGATTACTGGAGTGATAATTGTAGTCAGCCTTCTGTATGAAGCACACAGGTTGTATGGGGTTAACGCAGTCCCTTACACCTATGGAAATATATCATCGAAGACTTTATCCTGTGGCTATACTGACCAGACGTACATTATAATATTTCAGAACTTCCTCGTCGTCGCATTGACATCGTGGATGCTAAACAGGGGGAACCTTACAGAGCAAAAACAGACTTTGATTTATCTTGAAGGAGGTTTTTCTTGGATAAGTACTTGTGACTATGTTTATCACTGTTTAGTCAACAATATTTGCTAAACATTAGACACTTATTCGTAGATAACTAAATTTCACGAAAGATATAAAGATATAACAAAAAGAATATAAAGTCTTTGCTTGAATAAAAAAAAGTTAGTAAAACTGTGATAGTCCTTCCTTCAAAGAAAGCTGGCAGACGATACTGGCTGTGTGTAGAGAGAAATGTTTTCCACCGTGTGTCCTACAGTTTACACAGTCGACCACGAAACTGAGCTAGAAGTCTTCAAGCCTTTCCTTAATATTTGCAGCTTGACTTTCATCAGAATTGGCTCTGTTATACTGGCAGTTGCGTCTGTTGGTAGGTTTGTTTACGTTTACTAATTTTTAACCAGAGTAAATAGCTTTTCGTTTCAAGTACAACCTCTCTACAACACTAACGCTGTTAGGACAGTCTCTCATGCGCTCTTCGTTTCCACTCTTTCCTGTTTAGAGTGTGTCAAGTTCATTTGTCAGAATATCTCTCCAGAGTCATGTGGAGAGTTTACGAGTATAAATTGTTTTATTCGCAGATTGACCTATTAGGCACAACATTGATCGATAGTTCGATATTCCGGTAACTGTTGAGAAACGCGCACAAACAGCGGAAGTGTCTGATGACGACAGCAGTGTATCAACATAAAGGCCAGCAGTAATAAGTCAAACGTGAGTCTATTAAACTTAAAACTTAAAACATTCCGAACTTGCTGCACTGCCTGGACGGAGGTCAGACAAAAGCAAAAATGTTTCAGAGAACTAGCTTAATTTCTAGTGTTAAGAAAAGTCGAAATTGCGATATCCAAGATAATTGCGGATAATTGCGCACTACAGCTTTTACATAGTCTTAGCTCACCTGAAAAGTATTTTATTTGATAGATGATTTTTCTAAGTAAGTTCTCCTCTGTAGACCTTTTTGTTGCATTAATAAAATTTGATAAAATTTTAAAAAGATTCGACCATTGATTGTATCAAGAGTAATGTGGCGTGCACCACGCCCTTCTAAATATATGAGTTTCTATTTTTCTAAATATTGCGCACTTGCCTTCTTTAATGAGCAATTGCATTTTTGATTTGTAATTTTTATTTCTTTCTCTACCCACTTTCTACACAGAAAGACTAATCTTACCTCGTTGTCGTTTTTACGGATTATTTATTTATAATATTCATGCTTTCATACTCCCAGCCATCAAAAACAGAACCTAAGACAATTTACAGGCTTTTTGTCTATACATAATTCTTTGAAATTGTGTGTAAAGATTTAGCTAAAACAACAAAAGATTTGTACTATGTAGCATGCTTATGATGAAATAACATTTTAAATGTTGGTCACTTTGTATCACCCAATAGTTCCACTTACCAGTAAAGTTTCTATGTCCCTACTTTGAGCATGCCATACCGATATATAAGTATTAGGACAGTTAACAAGTACTCTGTTAAAATGTCACCTGATAATACATCCCTACCCCTACTTCCCTCAAAGCACAGCACGAGCGAGACTTTTTCTTTATGATCAGTTTAGTTTCTAATGATAATTACTAAAATATCAGTACACACCTATGCTTAATTTTCAAGATACAACCCTTCAAACATCGACATATCTATCACGCGAAAATCAGAAAAAAATTTGTATTTGTAACAGTGAGCGGGGCTCAGTTCAGCAAATGTACACATGGCTTCCAGTCAAATGAAGAAATATCGCTCAGGTTGTCCTGTTCAAGAAGCGATTTCTTGTCCAGAAAATGAAACGGCTGATTATGGACTGGGGCACTGCTGATTGGAAAGTTGAAAAAAGAATAAAAGGTCCAAACCGAATTCAATTGACAGACATGTAAGTAAGTCTCCGGATCAAACTTTAATGAGAAATAATTACAGTCATTATTGTCTGTGTTGCACTGTTGTTGATTCTCTGTTATTAAGTGGGAATATGTGAATTATCGTTTCCAAGTGTAGTATTGTTAATAACATATGAACACATTTCAATTGTGCGTCTATCTAAAATAAACTCGTGTAATTGATTTATTTATAAATGGTCTCAGTATTGAATGTTATTTATAGTTAGACTGATGAAAATAACTCTTTACCATTAAATTACAATATAACAAAAATTAGTTACATATTTATCGATGAAATGTAATACTTACCTCCTCCTCATTTAGCTGTCAGCAAAATTATTATTTACTAACTCGCACGTGTTCCATTTTAGCTTCACATACGTTTGCCACCTTCAGTTCTTTCTTAGCTAAATATCGGCGTGTTCTAAAGTCTTTGTCAAAATAAATTAAAAAGAAATTAGGAAAGTGTGGCTGTCTCCTGCCTATCTTAATCGCCCAGCCACTAAAACTGAGTGACACCCTCTTGTGGTCCTGAGGATATTAACAAGCAATCACTTGGCAGTGTATCTTCATTCATTTTGTTGTCTCACATGATGAATTTTGTTCTATGTCTCTCTGGTAAATAAAGAGAAATAAGAATTTGCTTTTTGACAGTGACATTGCACTCGAAAGAAGGTTTTATGATTAAAAACAGAAGAAATAAAAGAATAATCAGGCCTGTCTTATACATATGTGCACATACAAACACACTAACCCTCTTCCTCACCTTCTCTCTATATTCCACACTACCTTTCTGTCTATCACAGACAGAGACACTGCCCACAGTGACTAGACATGACCCATACATTGCAGGGTCAAAGAAAACATATACGCGAGAAGGAACTTGGATACTAGGTCCACCACGGGCACTGTAGACCAGTGGTTCTCAAAGTGTGGTCCGCGGCTGACAGTCGTCACGTCAGCAAAGTGATGTTTAAAGTGATGTATTCCTCGCATTAACATTTTAATTATAAATTACGAGGTAAGTAGTTTTGTGTCAACGTATTACTATACTACTGTCACAGAAGTACATTCAGTTTTGAATTGAAATAAAACAAATGTGGCAATTTAAAATTGAAATTCATAGTACAGACTGATTTTTAGGCCTTAGTGGTCCGCCATATTTTTTACTTAAGTAAAGTGGTCCGTGGTCCGAAATACTTTGAGAACCACTGCTGTAGATGAACTCACAGACTGTATAATGACACATTCTCCGAGTAATCGCTTAAGATACCGAGTGTCTTTTTTGGTTTGTTTGGTTTGTTTGTTTTTTTTTCGTTAAAGACAGAAGACGTTGATTTCTAAAGTAAAGGTCGTCTAATGATTGCTAAAAAAATCGACACTGACTAAGATAATGACATTCCAAATGACATTTCGAGGGAATGCGTGATGTTGGTAATAACAGACAATATGTTATAGGAAATATCTCTTTAATTGTTTCTGAGTCCTAACGAGAAAGACGTGCAGTAAGATAAACTCGCAAAACAAGTGAAACCCTCTTGACTGACCGTATCTTCACATGATTCGATGTGCTAGGGAATGAGTACAGACAAGAGTGAAGAATGTCCTCGGAGGGCAGGGTAGTCGATAACAATGACGACGATGTGCACGACAAGCCTGCAGGTTGCTGCAGCAGTAGTCACGTGACTGACACAGCTGAGACGTGTTTACCCGGCAGCCACCTCGTGTTGTGAGGTCAGGAGCAAACAAAGGACAAGTTTGTAAAGTTTTTGTGTGACGAGCCGTTAAGCAGCGTGTGGTGACGTCAGTAACAGCTTGCTTGGAGAAGTCGTTGTCGTAGTACCTGGCGAATGATCGATCAGTTGCGAGCAAGAACTACCGCTAGATGGCGCTTGCTTTCGTTGTTTTAACGTTACGAGAACTTGACATATACTGAGCACATACATATCACAGCTACAAGCTATTTAATAATTATCACTAGTGGCTGGAACCTGTACAACCTGCCACAATCTACAATCATTGTAGCTATTTGCAGAATTTCAATAGTCATGACTAAACATGGACATAATATTTTTTTTAAAACATCGAACCGTCAGAAGACCTCTCAAGAAAGTGGACAACGGCAGAATATGACAACGAAATGTGTACAACCTGATGTATTTTGGGCCGTAATAACGGAAAGCTACTGAAAATAAAGAGCATGGCTCTCACTCAGCCTCAAGAACATCTTAGCATCGCTTACTGCTTTAAAAGGAGCGAGGAAACCTGCCCTGCGTAGCGCACGCGGGCGCCTATGACGGGCGGGCCGTACCGCAGCGAAATTTGAGTGAGCGCCCGCTGGCGCACGCGTACTTGCTTTAGAGGTAGTAAGCCACGGGCGCTAAGATGGCCGCCATGGTTGTCGAGTTGAGGCGTGTCGATGATATTCACGGTGGATCTTCTAATAAATAAGTATTTTGCAAGAGATAGATATATACGACGACAAAGAAGTTCAGATTTCATCATCATGTCTTTCTGGAGATGGTAGATGAATTTGCCTTCGATCTTGAAACTCCGAATCGGGACCACAACAACTGAAAGTCTGCTCGTCGTTTGTTTTTACGTGATATACTTGACTACCGCATTGCTCTTTATACATAATCTTTAATTCTTATGGACTTTTTTTTCCTCTTTAGTTCCCAAATGAATGCCACTAAAAGTATATTGTTTGGCGCTGCACTAGATTGCTTCTATTAATTAGTCGTCGTTGTCAAATATGTCCATCAACAAAATTATATTCTCGACTTCGCTGTCAGCCGCCATTTTAACAGGCGCCCACGGTGGGCGAAGGGTATCACAGGCTCTCACAGGCGTGAGTGAGCGCCCGCGTTACGGTACGCAGGGCTGATTCAGTGTAATGGACGGAAGAATGCAAACGAGTATTTAAGGCGCGTAACGGACATTTCACTTCCGACACTGTCATCAAACCACCCGACCCTTCTAAACAGTTCAACCTACAAACAGACGCCAGCAAACACAACGGTCTTCTTTATGACTGTCAGTGACATTCGCCTGACCGTGAGCCTCTTCGATTCAATTCACTTACAAATTTAAGTTTTGCAATTTACAGTTGCAGTTTAAACTCTGCCAGCAAATATGGTGTATGAAAATTAGGTACCGAAGATATAAGTAAACAAAAGCAACTTGTGATGCTTAGTTAATTTTGATGTATTCACTTGATTCCTTGAAATAGGCGGAAGGCCTACTCAGTAAAATTTAAATTCAACTCTGAGCAGACGAGTCTTGTTGTGACGTCAGTCTCTGACAGGAAGTGTCTGTATTTGTATCATTATGAAGATTTGACGTCGTCTGTTTACTCTATGACGCACTCTGTGTGTAAGGCTTGTAAGGCTCTGTCTTTCGGAAACTGATGAAAAGAAAATTTTGAATCTTTTTCCATCTTTTCTTGGCAATCGGGTGCAGCACATTCTCGAGGCATGGTTCTCACTATGGAAACCACACGTCATACGGTCACGTGACAGATCGAGACCTCGTGGAAGCAACAAAAAGAGTCCTGTGTAATTTCTCTTATTAAACACAACATTCTACTAAAATTCTACTACAACGTTTTCCACATGAACACACATATAAATAGACGAGATTCAAATTTATCCTACTCTTTACGCGATTCTAAGCAGTTTTATTTTGTCTTTAGAATCCCTTTAATGTTAAAAGACCGTTTCCAAAGGAGACGAATGAATTGAATGAATAATAATAAACAAGGTAATCAAATGTACTAAACGTACGAGCTTTGGATAAAAGTTGTCACGAATAACAATAAGAAATTGCGAGAAAGTTAAGAAAGGGAAAGGGAGATAAACATTAAGGGAATCGACTGGCGCAATTGCAGTGTTTATCTCCCCTGCATCGGAAACTGCAGAACAACACGAAACTTTCAAACAGAAGAAAGTGTTAGACATTGATATTAACAAAATGTGATAATAAAACAATATGATAAATTTGATATTGTCATGGTAAGCGTATTAACAGAATCTTTTAGACAGCAACAAGAAAAATGTTTAGTGTAGAATGTATAAATAACTACAAATGACTTAAATTTTCAATTAAATTAAGTATATCGGTGTGTGTATGTGTGTTGACTGGAGGACTGCTCCTCTCTTCACTACAATCATGAACGTCCAATATATAATGACGGATGAGAGACTGTCAGTAAGAGGAAAGTTGTAACAACTGAGAGCAAAGATAGTGCGTGTATACATGTAAGTACGAATGGAAGTTTGAAGGAAATTAATAGAACTGGAAAACATCGCACAGTTAGTAGTTGGAGTCCCTTCTCCCCAAATCTAAATTGTTGTATGAATGTTTTTGCACTATGTAAAATAATTATTTTGTTGTACTTTACATCACACGTTTTCAAATCTGTTGTTCAGAGAAGAGCCGGAGTGGAAGCTAGTGAGCCGTGTAGTGAACATTGTAAGTGACTTTTTAATGTAAAGTTTGATCATTTGATAGAACTTGTACAAAACATGCACACAATCTAACAGCTGTGTGAGTGTACATTTGTATGCAGTTGGTACATTTTCTGTAAGTGAAAAATATGGAACATAAGCTTTTAAAAGGATTGCATGGAGCTTACTGTGTTGAAAGGCACTCATCCTACAATCAAGTGTTAAACTTAATTTCAAGTGGGTTCTGCAGGATGACACAATCTCTCATTCCTTATGCTGGAAGTTGTTCAGGTTCTAGTGCTTCTACCCATGTTATTATTGTTCCAGTGCGTCGACTACGTAACACCAATGCAAACCCACCTGAACATTTGTTTTGTTTAAACTTTAAACCATTGCACCGTGGGTAACTCCAACGGTGACATGGTCACACTTCAAGTAGAATGTAATCAAATACATGGGGCAATGAAGACAGAGTTAGGGCTGATTGACGACAAAGATACATACTCTTTACGCGATTCTAAGCAGTTTTATTTTTCCTTTAGAATTCCTTTAAAGAACAATCGAGTCCTTAAACATATCGCCAGGTGCTTATTTCTCCGTTACCTGCTTTGATTTCCTGCAGAGCCTTCCTCACAACCAACCAATCAAACTAGCAAAAGTCATCTGCTGCTCACTGAATTAACACGATTTCCTGCATTTCTTCTTTTTCTTTGTTCGTGATAACTTACAAGGACATAATTCTTAAGCTTAAAATTTCATACACGTTGAAATAAGAAACAGTAGCCTCAACTCTTCTTTTAATTTGGTGCTCAATCAAAAAATAAACATTACAAAACACTGTCGTAATCTACCTCCTGTGATATCATTCTTTTCTGGGGAAGCTTTTACCAGGTCTCCACCATTCCTAGAGCGCCAGGTCAAACCATATCTTGAATAACGGTTTCGTGCGCCTCTCGTCGCATGATGATGTGGACTAGCAATGTCTACAGCAACATCTTCTTCACTTCCATCACGGAAAATTTGACAATGCTCATTTCAAACCCGCTGTCTTTTGGATTCTGTATCAACTTGTATCAACAGCGTGGACTGAAACCTTCTGATGTCTTGTGAACTGTTGTGCATCGTCTTTGTGGTGAGTCCATCAGACTCAACCGACCTACGTAGCTGCCTCCTGTGCCGACACTTGTCTATTGGCGGCTTGATATCCCAATGTATACATTTATTTCCTCACAATATATAGTTATGTGTGTGGACTGCATATGTGCATTTAAATGTGTGCGTGTTTCGCATTCTCTTCGGATTGGTGTGTGTCACTTGAAAAGCGTGTAAAGCTCACATGGCAATAGCAATAGTAACAAATAAAATTATTATTATTACCGTATGTTCCAGGTAACAGTATTTAACTATTTACGAGTATTCCCGTTGTACAGGTCACTTTACCTGCCCCTTGACTCGTGGATCAGAAAAACTTTACCTGCTGGATCCTAGCTAAGAAAGAACACTGTAAACCTTTGTTAAACTGACGATGATCACGAGTGCGAGCACTTGACTATGATCACACCACGAAACTTTCATTGCACAGACTTAAAGTTTCTGAACATTCATAAATGCTTTTTACTTACATAAATTATTTGCATTCAGGAGTCTATGCACTAATGTCAGCAGAAAAGTCAGGAAAGCATGAAAGCAGAATTAAAATGTAAAAAGTCAGAAAAGAGAAATTAAACATACAAATGAAGAGAAAATAACAACAGCAACAGACGTATCATAGTCAACAGTTTTAGCTTCTTTTTTCGCGTTGAAACCAAATTACTCTCTCATAAATTCTGTTTCCTCCATGCTTTTCACCACTAAATAGTTGAACCATGGACGTGTATTTAAGTTCGTGGTTTAACCTACGTCGTTCTGTTTTCACTAAGAAAAAAGACAATTCAGTTTCATTTAATTCATTTTTTACTTCTAAATGTTAATTTAAAGTGAACCCCTCCCTCAACAAGCAATAAAAGAGCTATAAAGGAATTCGTCTCGCTGTCTGGTACAAGACATTAACTACACTATTCACTGTGAGAGCTGTGGCTCACAGCGGGACTTCGTCTTGTGTCAAACAGCGGAAACTTCAAATGGTTGAGAATAGAAAACTAAAGAGAAAAACGAAATAACACTTTCCTCCTTTGTGTTTGCTTGTTACAGTTTCCTTTGAGCAATCGTTTTGCTGCCTTCATGTGGAGTTAAAGACTCCGAAGAAAAATATCAGGTTACATGCTAAGTTGATTTGTCTAAAAAGAAAGAAGAGCAAATTTTTTTAAAAGCACGCACACCGTTGTCAAATTTTTAAAAAATAGTTTAAAATATAAATAAATTGAAATTGAAAATTATGTTCTGAAATTTTGATTAAAATATTTTGTTACAGAACCTGAATTATATTTTTTTTCTTTATATTTTTTCTTCCTCAAATACCAGTGCAATATTTTTTAGAAGCCACACCCTGGAGGAACAATAAATAGCACGAACATCGGTCTTTTCTCTTCAGAGGGAAATCTTTTCCAAAAGGTTGTTCTGTGTCGCAGACAAAAAAAGCTTTGTTTGGATCTTGCGCTACATGACACTGTGCGGTAAATGTCTTCTCATTGTTCTCCTTGCTGAGCCTCAACAACATCAGTGAATGAGCTGAACTCTGAGGTCGCAAAAAGCAGAACTCGTCCTCTCCTCTCAAAGCTCGCTTGGACTCGCTGCCGATGGAATGGAGAGCAAAGGAAGGACTTAACACTTGTGACCAAAACAAATACGCAGCAATGTATGCCAGGAGGTGCATTTTGTTTCCTATAAATGACAGAAATAAAAAGGCCAAATGAAGAAAAAGAAAGGAGAGACGACTAAGACAGATTAGATGAAATACAATCAAAACAATACGTTTACAGGTGTGCACTCGCACCCAACATTTACCAGCTGAGATATGGAACAACCTACATTATATAGTGAACAAACAGAATGGTAACATAAGAAAACAAATAGAGGATTAGGGACGAACTGAGTTGAATATGATTACCGAAGTTAACTCTCTCGTGCCTGAGATCACAGAAACGAGTATACATTTGGCTTCGATGAATACGACAATATTTAATCAGGAATATTTCGCTTTAAATGATTTTAAGAGAATAATTTGGAATTGTTGGAAAGTGTATCTGCAAATCCATTTCGATATAGGAGTATTCAGCAATGTTATGATCATTGTGATTACATTCAGGCTCCGGAAGAGTCAATCAAACATCCACATCTCGTTTCTCTCCCTTGCGATATCAGATCTTTGTTATCTTTGCTCGGATGCATTGGTAGGTGCGTTTGGGTTCTACCACATTAACATAAGATTACTGTCTGTGGTGTGTAAAATTACTACATTTGTCGCATTTTCTGCTTGGACCTTCAGTAAGCTGCTAGTAGCATTCATAGCCAGTCACCGCGCCCTGGCCGTCACGTGGCCACACCGTGTTAGTGCTCTGGTCACGAAAAGACGAAACTTGCTCATCATCGGAATTCTTGTTGTAACCAGCCTGAGCCTGCAAGCTCATGTGCTGTACGGGTATAATGTAATTACATGGTATCAGATCGAGACAAATATTTCGGTTGCAGTTACCTGTGGCCCATCTGAGGCAGGGTATCATCCATTTCTTGAACACTATTGGTGGTGGACAAGTAATATAGTCTTAGATGGGGTTCCTCTGATTGTGCTGCTACTCAGTAATGTGATTCTGGTTTCGAAGATGTTCTCGAGTGTAAAAGAAGCACAAAAAGTTGTAGCACTTCGTGAAGGTAGGCACATGCGCAGTGAGAGTGCTTACCATCTGCTGGGCTCTGTCGTTGCCGTGTCCATTTGTTTCTTCATTAGCTGTATGCGAGATTTTATCATAACAATGTTGTATTTGTTTCCGAAAATGGACTTTCAACTATTTCAATCTCACCAAATTATGAGCATATTTGCAGAGGTATTGTTCACACTGTGTTTTATTCTCAGCTTCTTTCTTTTTATTCTGACAGGTTTCAGATACAGACAGGAGGTCAATAAAATGCTCTGTAGGGGGCGCTCATAGTCACACTAAGCTTCGTGTTGATAACATTTTGTGCGATGCTCGGTAAGTATGGAAGATGACACGGGTACCTGTAATCAGATGTCTACAAACACTATTCGTGGCGGGAACTATATTTGCTTCTTAGCTTAAATCTTTCCAAAACAAACAAACGTTACATCGTACATTATCTTCTTTCCAAGTGAGATCTTTATCATAATCTGTCTCGATAATAAAGGACAGTTTACTTCAGCTTAAAGTTATATTTGCACTCAAATGGTGATTTATGTACTGTGTCAGGTCTCAAATCTCTTTCTTACTCGATCAGTCCCGATCGGTCGTGTTTCACGCAATGGGTGTTATAATTAACAGCCGATCTACCACAAACTTTTATTGTGTGTTCTTGATTAGTCATTTAGCTCTAATTATTAAAATGGCCAAACGCATTAAAATGGCTCCATAGTGCGTGTATGGTGTTGCAGAAGAACAATGAAGAGTCGGATGGGTATGCGTTTTTCACAAACAAGAGGTTTGGGGCTTTCAACTATCTCTTTAAAACATTATGGAAGTTATGGATGATGATGATGAGCGCTAAAATTGCCCTTGCCGGTAGCGATAGATGACAAGACTACAGCGATGAGAGAGGAAAGGGTGTCAGTGTCCCCACTGTCAGCTTTTGTAGCATGCAGGAATAGAAATAACTGTATGTCGGTCATCGTATGTGATAATCAGTGACAAACACAACAGAACCACTCGTATTATCCTACAGTAAGGTAATTATATGAGCTAAGTGTTTGTCAAATACATTTAAATGGCGACATGCGAAGGGAAATCGCAGCGCCAAGGGCCTGAAAATGAATCCGTTGAATCCAGTGGAAATTCTCTGCTTCAGATATGAAAATCAGGTTATCAGCAGCACTTATGGTAAAACGTTAACGACATTAACGACAATAATAAATACAAGCGTATATGTGTTAACTAGTTTCACTCAAGAAGATCGCCCGTTGTTGCGTTAAGAATGTAAGCATTAAAATAGGATAATAGCAAGAAAAAGACAATATGATACAGGACAGACAGGAAGATGGAGGACAAATACCGGCATTACAAATGTGAGTACTGGACAGTGCATTCAATGCGTACTTTTCTTCTTGATTTCTTGTCAGACGCGAGAAAAGATTGTTAATAACAATATGAAAATTAGTGACAGACGCAGACTCGCTGGAATGTTAGCAGCCTATGCTTCACTGAGGATAATAGCTTACATTCACCAGAGACTCTTTGGCAGACAACATTTCGATAATTTAGAGGCTCAACCTTCAGTCTACCTGTGTAAATTAGCAATGTTTTCACACAAACCCTTTAGCTTTCTTTCTATGACACCTGTATAGCATACTCAATTCGTAGAAGTAGATGACTAACGGTGTGTTCACCCTGACTTTCTGTATTAGTGACGTCATGCTACAACAGGTAGATAAGACCAAACATCGCGGTTACTTGTGACAAATACAAGTTGAACTTTTATTTAAATTTGTTGATTATGGCATTGCAATTAGATAAATAACAGTTTTCGTATTCCCAGTATTAATTGTAAATACATATATTGACAAACATATTTGTACACACGCGCGCGCGTAGACAGACATTAGGAGTGAGTATGGAGGACACACTCATGTCTCAACATGTCAGACGAGGATTTATTACAGTTGTGTCAGGTGTCGTATTGTTTGGTGTACGAATCGTGTCTTGATTGTGACGTCTTGTGTGTGACGTCTTGTGTGCGTCATTTGTTCCACGTAACTTGAAGCAGAAAATGACGTCATATATATGAGAAAGGAGTTTGAGGTCTATTTTTTTTTAATGATTTGTGAATTGTGAACTACGAGCTTGAGATCTGTACCTGGATGTTGCACATCCACGTGCACCGGCTCACCTCAGGGCTGTGTTCTCTCCCCGCTTCTGTTTATTCTGTACACCAACAGTTGTTGCAGTCGCCATGGTCACCATCTTGTCAAACTCTGTGATGACACTGCACTGCTGTCTCTCCTTAGCGGGCCAGTGCATACCCACGGTGTAGCTTTGGAGGAATTCATCGTCTGGTGCGATGACAACTTTCTAGAGCTGAATGTGAGTAAGACGAGAGAGATTGTCTTTGATTTCCGTCGGAATTCTTCACAATGTTCTGTGTGTGTCATCCATGACAAGGAGGTGGAAATTGTTTCTGCTTTTAAATACCTGGGCACCATCTTCGACAGGCGACTTTGCTGGGATGTCAACACTCAATCTGTCGTGAAGAAGGCTCAACAACACCTCTTCCTTCTCCGGAAGCTGAAGTCTGTCTCTGTCTCCCACCAATTTCTTCAGCTTTTCTACAGATCGCACATAGAGAGCGTACTGTCCTTCTCGTTTATTTGTTTTTACAACAGTTTATCGATGAAAGACAAGAGCAGCCTGCCTCGTGGGGTATCCACCTGCTCCAAAAGTCATCGGGTCCACTTAGAGTTCTCTTCAGGCTCTGTATAATAGACGGACTCTTCTGAAGGTGTCTGCCATCCTTCGTGATGACAGGCATGCTCTGTCGACAGAAATTATCCGACTCCCGTCGGGCCGCCGATGTTGTGTGCCTGCATGCAAGACAAACAGACTGCGGCTGTCTTTTGTTGTTTCAGCCGACTTTTGAATGGGTTATGAATGAGACATGAATAGTTTTGTGCATGCCATTGTGTATGAATTCTAATTTTAATCGCGCTGCAACAGAATTGCCCTCTGGGACAAATATAGTCTTATCTTATCTTAATCTGTGAAAATTTACGAACAGTTGAAACACTTAACACTGCACACCTTTATATACACACTATTATATATACGCACTATTACATGTAAGTTATCATATACAAAATATTATATTCACACTATTATATTCGCACAATTATATACACACTATTATATACATACTATTATATACATACTATTATATACATACTATTATATACACACTATTATATACATAATATTATATACACACTATTGTATACACACTATTATATACATACTATTATATACACACTATTATATACACACTATTATATACACACTATTATATACATACTATTATATACACACTATTGTACACACTGTTGTACACACTATTATATCGATGGATTACTCTTCTGACAACGTGTGGCCTCAGTTTGGTTTTCAAATAGACATTCTGCAGGCAGACAGATGAGAGGCCAAAAGAAAAAAAGAAAGACCTAGACCTACTAGATGCTTTATATTTCTGCGCGTGGTGGAGACAGGAGCATTTGCAGCCTGCGTCAGTTTTTGAAATTATTTGCGCACGGTGAAGCATCTTGTTGCTAAATTTCTTGAATTTCTTGTGCCATTGTCTACTTAACGATTTCGTATGAGATGTTGCGTGCGACCGTGTCTAGTTTGCTTTTTTATTTATTACTTTTTTTTTTTGGTAAAACGCCATGAGCCTGTCTATATGACCGGAATAAGGCGATTACTATTACTATTGTTATTATTCATAAGCATAATCATTATCATCATCGTCATAAAAATAAAAAGATCTCTTCATCCTCATCTGCGTCTGCTTTGTGTGTGTGTGTAATACGTCGTGCCAAACGGTGTGTTCACCCTGTCAAATGTAACTTTCTGTATTAGTGACGTCATGCTACGAAAGGTAGATAAGACCAAATATCGCGGTCGCTTATAACAAATATAGAGTTTTTATTTGAATTTGTTGATATACCACTTGGAGGTAGTGTTACAGTGGAAGTGGAGGTAGTGTTACAGTGGAAGTGGAGCTAGTGTAACAGTGGAAGTGGAGGTAATGTTACAGTGGAAGTGGAGGTAGTGTTACAGTGGAAGTGGAGGTAGTGTTACAGTTCAAGACGGAATAACGCCTTTGTTGTCGTCAAGGGCTCAAGATCCCTGAACCTCCGTCTGATCGAGTCCACAACAACCCTTGTCAGACTTCAAATACATTTGAGTGCACATAAAATGATCCCCAGCACACTCAGAAAGACATTCTAGCAAATAAGGTAGATAAAGAAAAAAAAACAACAATAATTATCAAACTTGAATAAATCTTGTAAACTCACTGACTCCATCTGTTTATAGATATATATTGAAAAAAAAGAAGTAAATTAGTTTTGCATGCTTTATCTCACGCCTAATATTTTGGAATAAAAGACTTAATGGCCCATGGCATTGTCTACAATACTCCATAAATACTGTAATATTGGTAAACCTTCAAAACTAGAGCATCGGTTGCTATCAGTTTTATTAAATTTCTTATACTTTTAAGTAAATCAGCTTGCAAAATCACAAGCTGCAAAACAAAGGACAAGTTTGTAAAGTTTTTGTGTGATGGGCCGTTAAGCAGCGTGGGGTGACGTCAGCAAAAGCTTGCTTGGAGAAGTTGTTGTCGTAGTACCTGGCGAATGATCGATCAGTTGCGAGCAAGAACTACCGCTAGATGGCGCTTGCTTTCGTTTATTTAACAGTTCTGGCACTTGACATATACTGTGCACATCCATATCACAACTACAAACTCTTTCACAGCGATCACCAGTGGCAGGAACGTATGAAACCTGTCATATTTCTACAATAACTAGTTAATGACAGAATTTAACAAGCCTGTAGTGCTTGATAGTAGCAACTGCGCCGTAGCACCCCATTTCGAAGGGACGCAACTCCCTCACTAAGGAGTGCACCCTCTCTATATCTAAGCTCTCTGGTCTCGCTGTGAGCCACAGCTCTCACAGTGAATAGTGGTAGTTAATGTCTTGTAGTAGACAGCGAGACGAATTCCTTTATAGCTCTTTTATTGCTTTTTAGGGAGGGGCTCACTTTAAAATAACATTTGGAAGCAAAAAAAATGAATTAAAAGAAATTGAATTATGTCTTTTCCTTAGTGATAACAAAACGACGTAGGTTAAACCAAGAACTTAAATACACGTCCATGGTTCAACTATTTAGTGGTGAAAAGCATGAAGGAAACAGAATTTATGAGAGAGTAATTTGGTTTCAACGCGAAAAAGAAGCTAAAACTGGTTACTAGGATACGTCTTTTGCTGTTGTTATTTTCTCTTCATTTGTATGTTTAATTTCTCTTTTCTGACTTTTTACATTTTAATTCTGCTTTCCTAACTTTTCTCCTGACATTAGTGCATGGACTCCGGAATGCAAATAATTTATGTAAGTAAGAAGCATTTATTTATGTTCAGAAACTTTAAGTCTGTGCAATGAAAGTTTCGTGGTATAATCATAGTCAAGTGCTCGCACTCGTGATCATCGTCAATTTAACAAAGGTTTTCAGTGTTCTTTCTTAGCTAGGATCCAGCAGGTAAAGTTTTTCTGATCCACGAGTCAAGGGGCAGGTGAAGTGACTTGTACAACGGGAATACTCGTAAAGGTTAAATAATGTAAACTGGAACATAAGGTAATAATAATAATTTTATTTTTTAATATTCTCATGCGCTATTGCTATGTGAGCTTAACACGCTTTTCAAGTGACACACACCAATTCAAAGAGAATGCGAAACACGCACACATTTAAATGTACATATGCAGTCCACACACATAACTATATAGTGGGGACAGATAAAGGTATACACTGAGATTTAAGCCGCCAATAGACAAGTGTCGGCACAGGAGACAGCTACGTAGGTCGGTTGAGTCTGATGGACAGGACTACCCTAGAAGCTTCCGTCCAAGTCCTGTGTGACAAAGTTTGCTGACACAGGTGTCAACTCATCACAAAGGCGATACACAACAGTTCACAAGACATCACAAGGATTCAGTCCACGCTGTGGATACATGTTGATCCAGACTCCAAAAGGAAGCGGGTTTGAAATGAGCATTGTCAAATTTTCCGTGATGGAAGTGAAGAAGATGTTGCTGTAGACATTGCTAGTCCACAACATCATGCGACGAATGGCGCATGAAACCGTTACTCCACATAAACTTTGACCTGACGCTCTAGGAATGGTGGAGACCTGGTAAAAGCCTCCTCAGAAAAGAATGATATCACAGGAGGTAGATTACGAGAGTGTTTTGTATAATGTTTATTTTTTAATGAGCAGCAAATTAAATATAGTCACAAATGGTAAATGCAGGTGATTTTACAGATGTCGTAGTGAAGATCTACAGTCATTATCAATCTGTGGTAAAAATGAGTTAGAAGTGGAAATATCCTTGTCTGTAAATATCTGTACGTTAATAGAGTCAACATGATACATGACATTGAAGCAGAGAGGACAGAGCGGACTGTGACCCTCTCACAGACGACTGGCGCCAAGAACCGTTACGTAGACTGACTTTCCATGTGACACCAGAAGGCCGTAGTTTGAACCAAAACGCCTGCAAACAAGCAGATCATTGAGCAAAAATACAAGAACCATGTGTAAAAAAATAGGGACGAAAAACACACATGTCACTAGAGACAACAATAAAATCCAGAGAGCTAGACCCCTGATTCATTGAGATCGTTGGGTTAGAAGAGTTGAGGCTACTGTCTCTTATTTCAACATGTAAGAAATTTTATGCTTAAGAATTCTGTCCTTGTAAGTTATCACGAACAAAGAAAAAGGAGAAATGCAGCAAATCGTGTTACTTCAGTGAGCAGCAGATGACTTTTGCTAGTTTGATTGGTTGGTTGTGAGAAAGTCTCTGCCATACGGGTTTGTTGTTATTTACTGAAGGTCGACTGAGCAAGAGTTGAATTTAAATTTTACTGAGTAGAACTTCCGCCTATTTCAAGGAATCAAGTAAATTAAGTAAGCATCAAAGTTGGATACGGACAGGCATACTCAATACTGCATACTGTGTTAATTAGCCAGCTAACAGCTGAA
The DNA here is from genome assembly GCA_004794325.1 of Pomacea maculata. Classification (NCBI taxonomy): domain Eukaryota; kingdom Metazoa; phylum Mollusca; class Gastropoda; order Architaenioglossa; family Ampullariidae; genus Pomacea; species Pomacea maculata. Next base: position 83,394 of record SRHC01001896.1, on the reverse strand, counting down.
CTCTCTCTCTCCGCGTAGTTCGCGGTACTGTGCAGGTGTCCTGCTAGGGTAGTGTCATGCAACACATCGCGCTGTGCTTATATGAATAATTGCAAAAGCGAGACAACTCCTGGTACATTCTGAATTTGTTCTAGCATGGATTACTTCCCTTGAACCGCTTTAAAAAAAATTCAACTGTACTGTACTCTGTTGTTTGAAAGTAGGCAAGTTTTAGTTGACCAAGCGCCATTTTTGTAGTAGTTGCGTGGTAGTCGATTCGACATGGATTTGTACTCAAACGTCTGCAAATTACAAGAAAATAGTAAGTAATATTTAAATCCTAATGTGTATTCCAATGAGATATATTTGTTTTGGCACTGCGTGATTGCATTTAATGTAGAAATAATTTTGTAGAGAAATTTCAAACTCTTCAGATAAAGAGGGTTGTGAGTAGAGTAAGAGTTTTTGGTTGTGAGAATTTGAAAAAAAATATTTTTTATCTTATCATTTCCACAAGTTTTGCTCTCTTTAAGTTTTTTCAGTCAACTGACATTCTCATTCTCCGATACCTGAGTGTTGGGTTAGCTGTTGGTAGTTTCAGTTATGTCCACAGGTAGATGAATCTCAAATGTATCCTTACAGGACTGGTTTATCTCCTTTAAGTTCTCTGAGAATTTTTTGCAACTGTGGATTTCATTATTTCTTTTATTACTATTATTCTTCTTTAGAATGTTCCAAAAAGCTTTTGGGTACTTATATCTAAACTGCAATTATAAATTACAAACTTAAAATTGTAAGTGAATTGAATCAAAGAGGCTCACGGTCAGGCGAATGTCACTGACAGTCATAAAGAAGATGGCTTAGAAGACCGCTGTGTTTGCTGAGGTCTGTTCGTAGCTTGAACTGTTTAGAAGGGTCGGGTACTTTGATGACAGTGTCGGAAGTGAGATGTCCGTTACGCGCCTTAAATACTCGTTTGCATGCTTCCTTCCATTCCACTTAATCAAGCTTGCTCGCTCCTTTCAAAACAGTAAGCGATGTTAAGATGTTCTTGAGGCTGAGTGAGAGCCATGCTCTTTATTTTATAGGAGCTTTCCGTCTATTATGGCCCAAAATACATGAACGACAATGATTAGGTTGTACACATTTCATTGCCATATTCTGCCGTTGTCCACTTTCTTGAGAGGTCTTCTGACGGTTACATGTTATAGAAAGAAAGTCATGTCAATGTTTAGTCATGACTATTGAAATTCTGCCAATAGCTACGATGATTGTAGATTGTGGCAGGTTGTACAGGTTCCAGCCGCTAGTGATAATAATTAAACAGTTTGTAGCTGTGATATGTATGTCAAGTGCCCGAACTGTTAAATCAACGAAAGCAAGCGCCATCTAGCGGTATTTCTTGCTCTAAACTGATCGATCATTCGCCAGGTACTACGACAACAACTTCTCCAAGCAAGCTGTTACTGACGTCACCACACGCTGCTTAACGGCCCGTCACACAAAAACTTTACAACTGACTTACAACTGACTCTAAACGATAAAAACACTCGGTATCTTAAACGGTTTGGCGTCAGCTATATAAAGATTTTTGTTTACCAAGTCATCTGGAGATACATTTCTTATTCAAAGAGATGGAATATTTTCAAATAATGCAAGTTGTCGTACAAATTCCAATGTCGTGTCGTGATTTGTTGGACGTTAAAGGGCAGCAACCCTCGTAAACAGACAGTTTGTGTGTACTTCACCTTCAGTGCACGTTCTTTTACAGATGAGCAACCGCTACGAGAATCGATAATGTGTTGTGAGCAATTAATCTGTCTTGTTATTTTATGTAATGGATGGTAGAGGCATCTAGAGATGTAAAGGCTGTCTACTACCCCCCCTCCCCATGCGGGTACAATCTACACCCAGTTCAGTCTTTGCAGGGAGCAAGATTGTGGTGGATGCTTTCCACCCGCTCAAAGGCCGATTCTGTCATGACATCTGTCTCATGACTAATTCTTATTTTTCTTAATTTACAACAGAGACATAGAACTAAATTCAACATGTGGGACAACAAACACTGTTAAGTAAATGTTAAAATCTTCAGGACCACAAGAGGGCGCCACTCGGTTTTCAAGGTTGTTCGATTAAGACAGGCAGGAAACAACCATGCTTTCTTATTTTCTTTTTTTTTGTTTGTTCTATTTTGACAGAGATTTTGAAAAACATCGATATTTATAATCAAATCTTAAAAAATCAAAATCGATATCATGAAATTTTGCAGTTTCTTATAATTATTTGGCTTAAATCAAGTCATGGGGAGGGAAAGGCAAAATCGTAGGACCGAGAAAGCCAGGTGATTGTAAGTATGTAGAAGTCTGGTATAAATGGTGTACACCAGGGATGCCCAACCTACGGCCCGCGGGCCATATCCGGCCCGCGACGCGGTGCCATCCGGCCCGCGAAACTTCTGCCCACAGTGCAGGAAATCGGCATGTTAGTAATAAAAGAAGACATAAAAAACGAAAAAAAGGGAAGAAGAAGTATTTATTCCTACATCTCTCAATCTTTTTTTCGATGGACGAACATTTCGATTCAGTGCTCCGACTTGGTGTCTCTGCGATGCAGCCGGACATTCAGAAGTTGGTTTCGGGTTAACAACTTCAAATATCCAACTAATTACTACATGATTAATGATAAGTACAACTTCTTTCTAATAAAAATGGTATCTGCTCTATTTTTTTTCCTTTTTTTTTTGTATTTGTGCATTGAAACGGCCCGTGACACGCATGTCGGAAATGTGTATGGCCCGCAGGCCGAAAAGGTTTGGGCATCACTGGTGTAGACCATCTCGCGTGCGTGAGAGTGGTAAAGTTACTGAAGCTAAACAACACTTTCCCATGTAAGCCAAGCGAGTAATTAATTATTGTCGTCACTAATGCTCCAGAAAACCAGTTACAATCGTTGGCTTTGTTTCCCTCTTTATAATTACATAACCTTTCTACCAATGTCTATTGTGCTGCACTTAGTTACAGTCACTGGGGACTAAAGTTCTCGGGATCTATATATATAGCTATATATTTAAAACCACGAATATCTAAGAAAACACTCAAGCTTTCGAGGACCTCACCCTCTCCTCTCTGTGATGTCAACTCTTGGGCTCGCAATAGCGAATCCATGGAAGTTCGCTCGTTTGACGGAGTCTTTACAGCTCACGTCTCCTCCTACTAGTAATTGCTTCTAGAGTTAGTTACTTATACAGTCATTTACAGCACTTACAAATAAGCTATTAAAGAAAGATCTTCCTCCCACACCAGTGCCACAAACACAAAATCACGACCTGTTAAAACCAACTACGGCTGCTCGTAAAAAGCTAAAACGAAGATCATCACCAGATATGTAACATCAAACTTTCTACACTGTGCTGATCTACAAGTAACCTGGTGACACAGTCACAAACACAACATCAGTCGTGTCCTTATCCACTCAACGCTGACAACAACTGACAGTGTCAGGGCTCGACACAGCTAAGAAAGAACTGAGCGTGACAAACGTATGTGGGGCTTAAACAAAAACAGTAAGTAAATAATAAATAAGTAAATAATAAAAGATAAGAAAATAAAAAAATTTCCTTGCTGCTAAATCAGTAGGAAATACGTTTTTACGTCTCATCGATAAATATGTATCATATTTTTGTTACATTATAAGTTAATGGTAGCATGCAATTATCATCGTTGTGTTCTAACAGAATATAAACATACAATGCTAAGAGCCTTCATAAATACACGAGTTTATTTTAGATAGACGCACATTTGAAATGTGTTCATATTTTAATAACAATACTACACTTGGAAAAGATAATTCAGATGTTCTTACAACAATAAAAGAGCGCATACTATAATGATGGTAATTATTTCTCATTCAAGTTTGACCAGAGATTTACTTACAAGTCTGTCGAGTGAATTCGGTTTTGAACTTTTCATTTTTTTAAAGTCCAGTTGAAGCTTCTAAATAAAGTTTAATTCAGCAGGGCTCGAGTAAAACTCAGCCATTTCTTTTTCTAGGCAAGAAATCGCTTCTTTCAACATCACAACCTGAGCGATATTTCTTCATTTTCAGGAAACTGAAAAAAGTGACAACACTGCAATAATGGTCTTTCTGTGTAGAGCGTTGGGAAGGAAAGAAATTAATACTACAAATCAAAATGAAATTTGTCATTTACAGCAAGTGCGCAATCATCAGTTTAGAATAGCGCGGTCCTTGCCACATTACACTTGATAGTCAATGGTCAAAGCTTATTAAACATTTCATCAAATTTTATTAATGTAGCAAAATGGTTCACAGAGTTTAAGTCCCTTAGCAAAATCGTCTACAAAATTAATTACTTTCCATGAGAACTGACTGTGGAAGCTCTCTGAGAACCTTGCTTATTAGACTTTGTAAAAGCTGTAGTGAGCAATTATCCGCCATTATCTTGCAAATCGCGATTTTGACTTTTATTAACACACGAAAATAACATAGTTCGCTGTGACATTTTTCTTTAGAAATATTGTCTTACCTCCGTCTACGCAACGAAGGTGGTTCACACTGGTAAGTGTTAATAGACTCACCTTTGACTCATTACTGCTGGCCTTTTGTTGATACACTGCTTTCGTCATCAGACACTTCCGCTGCTTGTGGCGCATTACTCAACAGTTACCGGAATATCGAACTATCGATCAATATTGTGACTAATAGGTCAATCTGCGAGTAAAACAATTTATACCCGTAAACTGTCCACGTGTAAATTAATAGATATGCTGACTTTGACAAACGGACTTGTCACACTCTAAACAGGAAAGAGTGGAATAAGCGTTAAAACTACAATCAAATAAGAAACTGTCCAGAATGCACTAGTGTTGTACAGAGGATGTGTTTGAAAAGTAAAGTTACTTATTCTAGTTAAAAATTAATAAATGTAAGCAAATCTAACCCTGACGCAAGTGCAAGTATAAAAGAGCAAATTCTGATGACAGTCAAGCTACGAATGCAAAGGAAAGGCTTGAAGACTTGTAGCTCAGTTTCTTGGTAGACTGTGTAAACTGTATGCACACGGCGATGTCCATATCTCTTTTAACAGAGACAGCATCTTTTACCATCTTTCTTTTGAAGGAAAGACTATCACAGTTTAACTTAGTTTGATATCCAAAAGAAGACTTTATATTCTTTTTGTTAACTTATCTTTAATGATATTCAGTTATTTATCTACAAATAACTGTTTCATATTTAGCAAAATTGTGTGACTAAACAGTCATAAACATAGTCACAAGTACTTATCCAAGAAAAACCTCCTTCTAGATAAATCAAAGTCTGTTTTTTCTCTGTAAGGTTCCCCCCTGTCTAGCATCCACGATGTCAATGCGACGACGAGCAAAGCCGACACCAACGACAAAACCACAACAGTATTTTCTTGGCCTCCTGCCTGTACTTTGATCCAGTGAGGCATAAGATTAAAAAGTTCAGTTGTGAACGAAGCTCACTAATAAAGGAAGTTATAACACGAGCCATAGCGTGATAAAAATGTCCCATCAATAGTCCTTCCCTTAACTGGGGCTTATATAACACTAAGGAAAAAGACATTTCTGGTAAAATAGCAACGACCAAACACAAGGATATGGCGATGACTGTTTTTTGAACTTTCCTCGTCTGGTCTTTGCGTATCGCCAGGTTTATATCTTCACCCGATAACACAACATTTTGCGATCGTTTAGCAGAACTTAACATGTGTCGTAACATAATCACATTGCTGACGACGATGACTGTTACAGGTATCACGAAATGTGTTACTGGGCGTACAAATCTCTGGAAGTTCTGAAATATTGTAATGTACGTCTGGTCAGTAAAGCCACACATTGAAATCTCAGTTGGTATATTTTCATAGGTATAAGGTACTGCGTTAAGTCCATACAATATGTGTGCTTCATACAGAAGGCTGACTACAATTATCACTCCAATAATCTTAACAGCTTTGCGTCGCGTGATCACGGAGTTAACACGATGTGGCCAGACGATGGCTAGAGCACGATGACAGGCTATAAAAGTTATTGTCCATAAACAGTATGTGTCACAGACTGATATAGTAAAGCTAGCAAGCTTGCATTTCAAATTGTCATCACCGAATTTCCTGGGCAGTAAGAATGAAGACAAACAGCGTCCACCGACAATTATGATATCAAACAAAGCAACGGATAGTAAGAAAATGTCGATTGATGATCGTCTCTGACGCAGACGACAAAATAAAACCACTACCATGATGTTGTTGAACATTCCAACAACAAGATAAACTACACTAAGCACATGAACAGCTAGAAACAATTTTTTATTAAGATTTATGTAGTTAATAAATGCTTGAATTTCTTCGTCAGACGCTACATATACATATATAGTTTCATTCATGTAAAAAGAACTGTTTTCTTTTTCTGACATTTTGCTGCTTATTTTGACTCTGATTATCAGGCGTCATCAAAGACATTTCAGATATTTTTAAAAGTCATTTTCTTTGTCTTACGTGCAAACATTTCAAAGTGGTCATTTGTAAGTATCTTTCTCTAGTATGGATTGTTGTCAGCTTTGTGTTTAATTTCTAGTCAGTCTGCTATTTCACACCTACACGTGTAAAAATAATCTGTTCCCAAGCCTAGGGTGTGCTTAAAAAAAGATGAAACGAAATTAAAATTTTTGCAGGTCACTGTGTCCGCTAAGTCTAAACATCGGAGGTATCACTCGACCCCTGTGATGTAAACAACACGCAGGTTATCGAGAATGATAGTCTGCAACATTCACAACACATCCTAGACATCAAGAGGTCAACTCTACAAACTGTGTGACACCTGTTCAACTTCTAAACACCACGCACAGAGAAACCTTT
>SRHC01001896.1:45481-57721 GCA_004794325.1 Pomacea maculata | reverse complement strand
ATCACATATCCGACAGACGCATGCCACCTTCATACTTTGAAATCATTTCCTTTTTCAATTCATTTGTTGGCCGCTTCCTTGTCATTACCTCACTACTATTAATTGCTGTTAATCTCCTTTGGAGCCATGATTGAGGATTATCTTATTAAAATAAAGCACAACAATCACTAAATAAGAAGGATGCGCATAGATAAGGAGCGACTGATCGTAACTGTGTCTCGAGCGCGAATGAGGACATGCTGGTCGGTCACGTGTGGTTCACGTGGCTGTTCGTTATCCGAAATTTTGTTCGCTATCCGAGACAAATTTTTCACGAAATTTTTGTTCGTTATCCGAAAAATTCGCTATCCGAGGCGTTCGCTAACCGAGGTTCCACTGTACTTTGGAATGTCTTAATTAAAGGATATTAGTTATAAGAATTCAAAAACATTCGATCGCGGGCTTTTCAGCCGAAAGTCACTCATCTGCAACACTAGTATATGTTGATGTACACACGTATGCTTTCAAATATGCATTCACTTATAATGCTGCCAGGTGTTAGTAAGACAAAGGTGTGAAATGTCCTTTATCTAATTATTATTCTTAAATATTTTAAAGCATATAGCTTAAAATATCACCAGTGCTTTATATAAGCACGAGAATAGCTCTCATCTGTCTCTATTAACATCACGTTCCTGATGCAACAAGTAAGACTTGTCCGTGTGAAGACTTTGCTCTCTTCTTCCGATTTCAATGCTTAAACCTATTCCCCTAACAGAAACGACACTTTCAGGTAGTCGTCTCACAAATAGTTTATTTACATCCCGATACTTCTATGGCTAAACCTCAGATTTGTCAAAATGTTGTCTAACAGAAACTCTATAACGAATTGAATATAAAATGAAATCCTCACTGTAGCATAGGCTGTGTAATTTGCATTATTACTTTTAATGATCGGCTGAGAATGTTTTAATTGTACCTAGCAATTAATGTTCAAAGTGAGAAAGGATTGAAAAGTTAAAACATGCTGATTGACTGGTTCTTTTAATTCAGTTGACAGAACCTCCAGCACTCGCTTTTGTCAAGTCAGTATTTGTCCTCCCTCTTTCTTGTGTCTGTCTAGAGAGCATCAGGCTGTCCTTTCCTTGCCGCCATGTTCCCGACACATCGTGTAATAATTTCTGATGTTGCAGCCGAGATTATCCATGACTACTTAAAGCATTTGCTTTATTTATTGTTATAAGAGTTTAATTTTAAAAACCTATCACTTTATGAACAATGGATAATGTTTCCATCAATCGCTTAGAAAGAAATATTTTAACCCAGTTATTGTGTTAATCAGTAGTCATTGAAATAATCCTTTATTTACTGTAATGCAAAGATAATTTGAGTAACCACTATAAACCTGTGTACGAAACTGTACTGATAGATTTTATAAATAAAGTCGGAGAGTGAAAAAGCAATGTTTGAAGGTGCTTGTCTCTCCAATGGTACGAGTAATGACTGTGCTTCCCCTTGCTTGTGGTCTCTGATGTCACACAATTGTCTGTCTGGAGACCAAGCCGAGTTCATGGTTACAATCAAACCTGTTAGCTAGTTGCTAGTTGGCCTGATAGTCTTGCTGCTTTCGTGTTGTTGTCTCAAGCAGCAAACATTTCTTTCTATTAAATGCATTTACTATAAGGTATGATGTCCTATGACCGGGTCAGCAACAATTCACAACATTATCATCCGTCAACTCCAATCACAGCGACAGTTCGGGTTATTCGGACGTTGAAAGGCTACATTGCTCGTGCTGAAGTAGCAGTTGTTCACAACCACCAGGAATCCAGACTGTTACCTTTTGAATAATCTTTCACTTATTCTTTCTCTCTTTTCTCTCTTTCTGTGATTGATGTTGACAGCAGGCAACCGTGCAAATGGTGCACTAGCGTGACGTATTCACTGTTAGCGGCGTTCGTTGATCGTAGGTGCGAATCTCAGCGGATAATTATTCAACGGATGGGCTTTGGTGGTTGAAATTTGGAGGTTAGTTTTATATCGCCTATATCTACTGACATCTGAAAAAACGCAAACCGTTCAGATTGGTCTTTAAGAAACATCGTTTTAGAACAGAGACTTCACTGTGACCCTGTCCTGACCATGAGCGTGCAAAACGTGTGTCTGTAATTTACTTTGTGTACGAATAGGTGTGTGTAGCAGAAGTGAGAATGTCTGTTACATACGAAATGAAAACATGGTTGTTGATGATTTAGTTTATGTATGATTTATGTAAAGCGCTCTGAGCAGATCTTTGGAAAGGCGCTATACAGTATAAACACACGTTATTATTAGTAGTAAACTTCTTTTTGTTATCTCTCTCTGACTCTTTCTCCATTGAAGTGAGTGTTCGGTAATTTCAGTTCCCATGTCAGCTGGTTTGTCTATAAAGAAAAAAGACAAACAGGTTTAGGTAATACGCTAAAATACGGATAATTTTTTATAACCGTTTTGAGAGTTTTTCTTCAACTATTTTGTTACAGAAAATGCCAAAGACTCTTGTTAATGTTACTAGCCGGTTTCCAAAGGAGACGAATGAATTGAATGAATAATAATAAACAAGGTAATCAAATGTACCAAACGTACGAGCTTTGGATAAATTTTGTCACGAATAACTAAGAAATTGCTAGGAAGACAAAGAAGTGAAAGGGAGACAAACATTGAGAGAAGTGACTGGCGCAATTGCAATGTTTATCTCCCCTGCACCAGAAAACGCAGAACAACAGGAAACTTTCAAACAGAAGAAAGTGTTAGACATTGATATTAACATAATGTGATAATAAAACAATATTATAAATTTGATATTGTCATGGTAAGCGTATTAACAGAATCTTTTAGACAGCAACAAGAAAACAAAACGTTTAGCGCAGAATATATAAATAGCGAAAAATGACTAAAATGTTCATTGAAATTAAGAATATCGGTGTATCTGTGTGTGTTGAGTGGAGGACAGTTCCTCTCTTCACCACGAGCACGAACTTGCAACATGTAATGACGCAGGCGTCAGTAGGAGGAAAGTTGTAACAACTGAGAGCAAAGCTGGTGCGTGTATACATGTAAGTACGAATGGAAGTTTAATGGAAATTAACAGACCTGTAATATTGGAAGAAAACATCGAGCAGTTAGTACTTGGACTCCCTTCTCCTGATGATCTAAATTGTTGTATGAATGTTTTTGCACGTATGTAAAATAACCACAGGCCCTTTGTTGTATTTTACATCACGCGTTTTCAAATCTGTTGTTCGGGGAAGAGCCGGAGTGGAAGCTAGTGAGCCGTGTAGTGAACATTGTAAGTGACTGTCGTGTGTTGATTGTACTTATTGTTCACGTGCAACATTACGTTGACGAGGTCAGCAGGTCTTACATCCTGTAACCCACGGGTCCAGTTTCCCGGGGCTGGTGTTGCTTTTTCAATGTAAAGTTTGATCATTTGATAGAACTCGCATAAAACATGCAATCTAACAGTTTTTAAATGAACATTTAGTACATTTTCTGTATGTGTTATAAAAAGTGAAAAATATGGAACATAAGCTTTTAGAATAATCACATGGAACTTTCTGTGTTGAAGGACACTCATCCTACAGTCAAGTGTTAAACTTAATTTCAAGTGCTTTCTGCAGGATGACACAATCTCTCATTCCTTCCCATGTTCTAGAAGTTGTTCAGGTTCTAGTGCTTCTACCCATGTGATTATTGTTCTAGTGACAGATGCGGCATCGAAATGTTCGTCCATCGGAAAAAAGATTGGGAAACGCCCCTCCGTGGGGATAAATACTTCTTCTTCCCTTTTTTTCTTTTTTTTTGCGTTTTTTTTTTATTACTAACATGCCGATTTCCTGCAATGTGGGCAGAAGTTTCGCTGGCCCGACACGAGCAACAAGACCAATCACTCCTCAGTGGACACAAAACACGCACGCGAAGTCACAATACGAGACAAAAATTTATTGGCGTCGCGGAGTGCGACCACCAAGTCCCCTCCCAAAAGAAGAAGAAACAAAAATAAGAGAGAGAGGGGAAAAAAATCAAGGCCCGTTGTACGAGTGGACACACAGAACGAATAGGGGAGAACCCCGCTATTAATATACACACACACCTAAAAAGGAATCAAACGCAAACCCACGCACGTCTAACCCCGCCCCTCAAGCCTATGACGCTCGCATGGTCTGACAGGGCACACAACTCTCGTTGAAGTTCAAGAGGGCATTGCCCCCTTTCCAGGTTACTGTCCGAGACGCAAATTTGCTTTTCCCAAAGAATTGTTGTATAACGACCTCATCCGAGCCTTCAGATTGGCCGCTAGCTCACGTGACTTACTCTCAATTCTTCGGGAAAAGCAAATTCGCCGGCCGGCTAGCCACTAGCTAGGGGGAAAAAAATCGGCGACAGGAAGCTCCAACTACTCATCCACTCGGCTCATGACTCGGCTCAAGGCGCGAGATACGGGAGGGATGCACCAACACAGGGAAGCACACAGCCAAGCGATGGGTACATCAACGTCTCCTCGCATCGACGCTCTTCTCCAACACTCCTGGTCCGATCTCGGGCTGACAATCAAAAACTTCGGCCTAGCTCCGGGGAGGGGAAAACTTCCATCCTCCCCTCGCTAATAGGGTTTCCGCCCTCCTGTCCCGTCAGGACCAGCAACAAAAACATCATCAAGTAAGCACTTGACTTATGGCGTGCCCCGATGCGGATCCGTTACCTACCTGAGCAGAGCGAAAGACGACCGCACTTCCTCTCTCGGCGTCCCCCCTCTCGGCCCCTATCCGTAGCAAGCAACACGCGACAACAGGTAAAGATCCTGTAAAATGTAGAATGTACGTGGAGAGCAATCGATGCCGCCGAGGTCAGAGGAAGAACTGCTTTACGAACGTGGAGGAGACTGAGGATCTGCTGACTACCGCCCACAACACGTGAGTAGCGGGTCTCGTCTGATGCCGCCTCTATCCATGTGCTCCCCCCCCCCAATCCCCATCCACTGGAACTAGTCACGGGATAAATGAATGAATGATTTTAGCCATCTTCAAAAACTGATCTTTTACGCTCAGTCAATCCAACCTGTCACATCATTTCGCCATTCTTTTTGTTTACTTACTGTGTGTTTGTTGTTTGTTTGGGCTGACTGACGACAAATGTACATTTTTGGTAAATGAGAACATTTGGAGACTGAACGAGCTGATTGATGAAATGAAGTGCTTGAATGTATTTCTCTCAATGGTGGAATTGTTGTGAATGTTTGAATGAATGCAAGACAAATTGGATTACAGAAGAGTTTGAGTGTTAGATTTTAATCTTTTTGCACTTAGGCTTCCGCATTTGGTTCCATAAAAGGAAGTTTGCGTGTAATTTGTAAGTGCCATAAGGGGCGCGTATACATCTAATTTATTTATCTTTAAAACAAATTCAGGGATTTACAAGGGTGTTACATTTTAGAATAAATATGTCCAGGAATCAAACACTGTTTGTATAGTGAAAAACTGCTACTACCTGTCGACGTCGCTTTGTGACCAACACAACAGAGAGGTCTGTTCTCTTGGCAGCCTCCCCCTGGTGTGAGATCACTCAGGAATAAAGAAAACGCCTCGAAATGTTTTTTTTTTCTATTGGGGGGAGTAGGGAGGTAAGATTTCTCAGCAGTGTGGTCTGTAAAAGACAGGTTGAATAGAGCAACAAATATTCAAGGAGCAGGTGTAAGTCGTCTTCTGTTTGCACCTACGAATTGTTTGAATTAATTGGAAAACGTGCCGTGTTTTTACATTCTACATTTACACGTGCAATGTTCAACTGAACACAAAGAAAGACAGCGGGTAATAAAAGTCTTGTGACTACATTAGCTTGTGTTTTTGTAGACGGTTTGTATACAATTGTTACAATGGTGCCATTAGACTGGCATTGAGTCACTAGAGGCGTGAGCCACAACTCCGTGAAACCTGAGAAATTTCCGTCACTGACATTGAAACGATTTTATTTAGTCCGAGTGAAAATTGTTTCTTGCATCTAATACTTTTGTTTCCACTGCAATACCTTAAAGAAAGTTTCTCCTTGATTAAGTAATAAAAGTCTTTTAGCTAGTAAAAATATTCTACAGAGATAAATACGAAAAATAGTACAAAATGACAAGAAATGGTCGGAGAACTGAATTAAAAAGCATTAAACGGTACTAAAGCAAGAAACGATTTTTGTTTTTCCGATCTAGTTTTCCCTTTTATATGAAAACAATGCATTTTCTCCCAAGAAACTAATCAGTTTTTTAATTTTATTTTATGAAGACGTGAATAAGACAATTCTTGTGCTGGGAAGAGATGAGGAGAAAGTATAAAATGTTACAGATTCTAAGCCTTCCATTTGTCGTTCAGACAAAGGTTTCTTTGTGCGTGGTGTTTAGAAGTTGAACAGGTGTCACACAGTTTGTAGAGTTGACCTCTTGATGTCTAGGATGTGTTGTGAATGTTGCAGACTATCATTCTCGATAAACTGCGTGTTGTTTACATCACAGGGGTCGAGTGATACCTCCGATGTTTAGACCTAGCGGACACATTAAACCAGAAAGTCAGAATTTCGTTTAATCTTTTTTAAGCACACCCTAGGCTTGGGAACAGATTATTCTTACACGTGTGACGTGTAGGTGTGAAATAGCAGACTGACTAGAAATTAAACATAAAGCTGACAACAATCCATACTATAGAAAGATATTCACAAATGACCACTTTGAAATGTTGTCGTGTAGAACAAAAAGATAATAATAAAAAATTTCTGTAATATCTTTGACGACGTATAACAGTTAAAGTCCGCTATAAGCAGCTTTGTTTTGGTTTTCCGGAGATCAAGCAGACCAGAAGATGAAAAGGTCCGAGGAAGTATTCACACCACCGGGAAACAGATTTTGTCAGAAAAGACAGTCTGCGTGTTAAGTGAGAGAAAAGTGAAACTCGTTGAAATAGTTCTTGTCTTAGGTGTATCATCTACAACAGAAAGGTGACGTACACAGACGTTAAGAAAAAAAAAATGTCAGAAGAAGAAAACAGTTCTCTTTACACGAATGAAACTATATATGTCTATGTACTTTCCGACGAAGAAAATCAAGCATATATTAACTACATAAAACTCACTAGAAAATTGTATCTCGCTGTTAGTGTGCTTAGTGTAGTATCTCTTGTTGTTGGAATGTTCAACAACATCATGGTAGTGGTTTTATTTTGTCGTTTGCGTCAGAGACGATCTTCAATCGACATTTTGTTACTATCTGTTGCTTTGTTTGATATCATAATTGTCGGCGGGCGCTGTTTGTTTACATTTACACTGGTTTGGATATTCGGCGATGAGAATTTGAAATGCAAGCTTCCTAGCTTTACAATGTCAGTCTGTGACACATACTGTTTATGGACAATAACTTTTATTGCCTGTCATCGTGCTCTAGCCATCGTCTGGCCACATCGTGTTAACTCCGTGATCACGCGACGCAAAACTTTTAAGATTATTGGAGTGATAATTGTAGTCAGCCTTATGTATCACTCACACTCATTGTATGGGTGGAACTCAGTACCTTTCACCTATGAAAATATACCAACAGGGATTTCAGGCTGTGGCTTTACTGACCAGACGTACATTATAATATTTCAGAACTTCCTGCGCTATTTACATCAAGTAACACATTTCGTGATACCTATGACAGTCATCGTCATCAGCAATGTGATTATGTTACGACACATGTTAAGTTCTGCTAAACGATCGCAAAATGCTGTGTTATCGGGTGAAGACATAAACGTGGCGATACGCAAAGACCAGACGAGGAAAGTTCAAAAAACAGTCATCGCCATATCCTTGTGTTTGGTCATTGCTTATTTCCCAGAAATGTGTATGAGCTTACTGTTTTTTGAGCCCCATTTACATCAAGGACTATTGATGGAGCATTTTTATTTCACTATGACTGGTACTATAACTTCCTTTATTACTGAGCTTCGTTCACAAATGAATTTTTTAATGTTATGCCTCACTGGATCAAAGTACAGGCAGGAGGCCAAGAAAACACTGTTGTGGTTTTGTCGTTGGTGTCGGCTTTGCTCGTCGTCGCATTGACATCGTGGATGCTATACGGTGTTGAACCTTTCAGAGCAAAAATAGAGTTTGATTTATCTTGAAGGAGGTTTTCCTTGTAGAAGTTCTTGTGACTATGTTTATGACTGTTTAGTCACACAATTTTGCTAAATAACTGAATATCACGAAAGATAATTTAACAAAAAGAATATAAAGTCTTCTTTTGGATATCAAATTAAGTTCAGCTGTGATAGTCTGTTCTTCATAAAAAAGATGGCAAAAGATGCTCACTGTGTTAGAAGAGATATGGACATCGTTTCACGACCGGTAGTCGGACTTGCGCATTCTTTCAAATGAAAACATGAGATTACTTTCAGGTTGGGACGTTCCGTTAGTATATATACACGAAGACTTCAACAATACATAGCAAATACATGTTACTTCCAAATACAGTAATTTACCATGCATTTCTCCTCATACACAACAATATCAGCGTGGCACTAGCATACACCAAATATGACTAAACTCAAACACTAAGACAACAGTTTCCACCATTGCGAACTTAAATCCACTGGTAGCTATGACAACATGTCAATTTCAAGGCACTGGTAAAGATAAGTCTTAAAGAGCACTTTTTTTTAAAACACAAGAAAAGTCCACGTGCTCAAATATTCAGCAACACACACAAATCAAGGAGTAAGGGTACTTACTACTAATGTCCAGCTCTACAAGTTCGCTTCTCAAAGTGTCTCTGTCTTCTTAAACAGTTCAAACATGGGCTCTTACCCTGATCATTCTTCAAAGGAGTATGAAAGACTCACTGTCCCCTCCACGTGGGTGACGATGGTGCCCCAGTCCTTCGGCACCTGTTTCTCTGTAGTCAGGTCTCTGCTGACTTCCTCTCGGCGGCTCTTGTCCTCGCTCCCCGCACTCAGCGGTAGAGTTGCTGAAGACAGACCTTCTCTAGCTGTTTGGGATGATGGGGGGTTCCTCTACTCGGGCCACCATCCTTCCAGTTGCAGGTGTCGTCGTCGTCGTCGTCGTCTTCGTTGCACCGACTCCGGCTGTCACACCTCTAGCCGTCTCGAGCCCGGCGCCTCACTCACCCGCACACAGCAGTAGAGTTCGCTTCTCCGCAGACAATCGCAGAGCTTCTTGGAGACTGCAGCGAGACTCTCTGGTCCCACTCGTTTCTCGTCTCACGACACACCTTGCTCCCGCTAGCAACTTCCAAAACAGCTTCTTCACTTTTACACACCGTCTGTGTTAATCCAAAGATCACCCCACCCCTAGGCTTTCAACTCTCGTCTATTTATACTCCTGTCACACCCCACTCGGGGTGAGCACTTCATGCCTCGCTCACGAGGTCCACAACTCACGTGGTGCCCAAAATACACGTGGTGTCCAGTGACCCCCGATTTCCAACTATAACAGGACAATCACGCGCGTCAACCTTCCATCCATCCTCTCCTACACTGTTGACCGTAACATGGCAGAGGGACAACACACCGGGCGGGCTACTCCACCCTGCTCCCCTCCACCTCCTTCTACCATACTCAGGTGAAGAAACACTGGAGGCACGGACTAGTCCGTGACACATCGCCGTGCGCCCTACAGTTTACTAAGAAACTGAGCTAGAAGTCTTCAAGCCTTCCCTTAACATTCTTAGCATGACTTTCATCAAAATTTACTCTTTTATACTTGCAGTTGCGTCAGGGTTAGGTTTGCTTACGTTTATTAATTTTTTTTAAGTAGAATAAGTAACTTTACTTTTCAAACACATCCTCTGTACAACACTGTGCATTCTGGACAGTTTCTTATTTGATTGTAGTTTTCAAGCTTATTCCACTCTTTCTTGTTTAAAGTGTGACAAGTCCGTTTGTCAAAGTCAGCATATCTATCAATTTACACGTGGACAGTTTACGGGTATAAATTGTTTTACTCGCAGATTGACCTATTAGGCACAATATTGGTCGATAGTTCGATATTCCGGTAACTGTTGAGAAACGCCCCACAAACAGCGGAAGTGTCTGATGACGAAAGCAGTGTATCAACTAAAGGCCAGCAGTAATGAGTCAAACGTGAGTCTATTAACTCTTACCAGTCTGAACCACCTTCGTTGCGTAGACGGAGGGAAGACAATATTTCTAAAGAAAAATTTCACAGCGAACTATGTTATTTTCTTGTGTTGATAAAGTCAAAATCGCGATTTGCAAGATAATGGCGGATAATTGCGCACTACAGCTTTTACAAAGTCTAATAAGCAATGTTCTCGAAGAGCTTCCACAGTCAGTTCTCATGGAAAGTAATTAATTTTGTAGATGATTTTACTAAGTGAGTTTACCTCTGTAAACCTTTTTGCTACATTAATAAAATTTGATAAAATGTTTAATTAGCTTTGACCGTTGACTATCAAGTGTAATGTGGCAAAGACCACGCCATTCTAAACTGATGAGTTTCTACCTTTATAATTTGTAATATTAATTTCTTCCTCTCCCAACGTTCTACACACAAAGAATATTATTGCATTGTTGTCACTTTTTTCAGTTTCCTTAAAATGAAGAAATATCGCGTAGGTTGTGATGTTTAAAGAAGCGATTTCTTGCCTAGAAAAAGAAATGGCTGAGTTTTACTAGAGCCCTGCTGATTTAAACTTTATTTAGAACCTACAACTGGAGCTTAAAAAAATTAAGAGGTCCTAACAGAATTCACTCAACAGACTGGTAAGTAAATCTCGGGGTCAAACTTGAATGAGAAATAATTACAGTCATTATTGTATGCGTTGTTTTATTGTTGTAAGAACATCTGAATTATCTTTTCCAAGTGTAGTATTGTTAATAAAATATGAACACATTTCAAATGTGCGTCTATCTAAAATAAACTCGTGTATTTATAAAGTGTCTTAGCATTGTATGTTTATATTATAGTTAGAACAGACTGATGATAATTACTTGTTACCATGAACTTATAATGTAAAAAAAAATTGATACATATTTATCGATGAGACGTAAAAACGTATTTCCTACTGATTTAGCTGCAAGTCAAATTTATTATTTTCTTACCTTTTATTATTACTTGTTTATTATTTACCTATCTATTTACTGTTTTTGTTTAAGCCCCACGTACGTTTGTCCCCCTCAGTTCTTTCTTATCTGTATAGGCAGCAGTGCTGTAGGAGGAGGATATTTCTTTTATAATTTATTTGTAGGCGCTGTAAATGACTGTATAAGTAACTAACTCTAGAAGCAACAACTCTTAGGAGGAGACTTGAACCTTGAAGACTCCTTCAAACGATCGAACTTCCATGGATTCGCTATTGCGACCCAAGAGTCGACATCACAGAGAGGAGAGGGTGAGGTCGCCCGTCTACAAGAGGCAGCGCCGGAGGTCAACGTCTGTCCCCTAGAGGCGGCGTGTTTTCTAGATATTCGTGGTCTATAAATATATAGCTATATATATATATCCCGAGAACTTTAGTACCCAGTGACTGTAACTATGTGCAGCACAATATACATAGGTGAAAAGGTTATGTAATTATAAAGAGGAAAACAAAGCCAACGATTGTAACGGGTTATCTGGAACGTGTTGATACGTGAGGGTTGACAATAATTAATTGCTCGCTTGGCTTACATGGGAAATAATCGATCAGCTTCAGTAACTTTAGCACTACCACCCACGCGAGATGCTCTACACCATTTATACCAGACTTCTGCATACCTACAATCACCTGGCTTTCTCTGTCCTACGATTTTGCCTTGCTTTCCTCATGACTAGATGTAAGCCAAATAATTATAAGAAACTGCAAAAATTTCACGATATCGACTTTGATTTTTAAGATTTCATTATAAATATCGGCGTGTTACAAAATATCTGTCAAAATAAAACAAAAAAAGAACTTATGAAACTGTGGTTGTTTCCTGCCTATCTTAATCGAACAACCACGAAAACTGAGTGGCGCCCTCTTGTGGTCCTGAAGATTTTAACATTCACTTAACAGTGACTGTTGTCCCATATGTTGAATTTATTTCTATGTCTTTCTTGTAAATCAGGAAAAAAAAGAATCAGTCATGAGACAGAGGTCATTACAGAATTGGCCTTTGAGCGGGTGGAAAGCATCCACCACAATCTTGCTCCCTGCAGAGACTTCACTGGGTGTAGACTGTACCCACAGGGGGTGGCGGGGGGGGG
>SRHC01001896.1:16498-32471 GCA_004794325.1 Pomacea maculata | reverse complement strand
AAAAAAAAAAAAAAAAAAAAAATACATACGAGTACACGGCTTGTGCTAATGTCCGTTGGTCACCCGCTCTCCACAACAGAAACAGAAGCACACTCCTGTAGACACTAGAGGTCACAGCCGAATTCTGTCATTCCGCCAGCAACCGAACGTTCCACAAGTCTCGGTGGTCACCGCTGGCAACGAATCGCTAGTACATGTAGAACCAGCCTCTCAGTGTCCACAAGCTTGAGTCTGTTGTAGCAGAGCATGCAACAGGAACCTTGTCTCACAGCACAGACTCCAGCCGTCTTCTAAAAAAAAAAAGAAAAAAAATAAAGATCTCTACGCTCCACTCAGCGCCTAGGTAAGAGATGCCACGAGGGCCGCTGCTCTCTGGGTTCACTAAAAGTCTCCCAGTGGCTGCGACCAATGGCCAGCGCCCACGACACCCAAGCCATGTCAAAGCGCGTGAATGCTTTTCACGCCTAAATCGTGGACATGGGGGGAGGAGGGTCCCGAACAGTGCACCCCCATAGCTACCACCAGCAGCAACCAGCTCCCAAGCTGACGTCACGTGACGTAGCAAGAGCGTGACTTTAGGCGAAGCTACAGTCAGCGGGAGAAAGCCTTGAACCACGAACCAGTCAGGGCACCAACCGCAACATTAAAGCAGAGATCTATTGTCAGAAGGGATGAAGGCTTGCTTCTGTTCTTAATTTACAAACACCTGCGCAAGAGATTTATGAAAATATTGAGTAACGGTGTGTTACCATGGACACATTTGTGGTTCGATATTAACGAGCATTAGTTGATGCCGCTATGTGCATGTCAGGCCATCTGCCTTTAGATACTTGGGACTTTAGTAGAACCATGACTGACGAGTGTACTTCAATAGCAGCAGCTGTTCATTGTTCACTTACCTTGGCCAGGGACAGTCAAGCACTTTCTGTTTCAAGACAACGACCTTTCACCATCTTACCCACGTCACCCTCCCGCTTCCTACTTCCAGCGATGCAGGTAGTTACAGACATTTACCGCCAGGTGTGAGCTGACTGTCAGGCACCAATTGAAAAAGAAAAAAAAAGCTGGTGACTATGTTCACACTTTCACGACTGGCTTTAGTTTAGGTCTTGAACACAACCTGGCGGGGAGCATGTGGCGCGTATACATATAATTTATTTATCTTTAAAACAAAATCAGGGATATACAAGGGTGTTACATTTTAGAATGAACATGACGAGAATTTAACACTTTGTGTATAGTGAAAAACTTTACTCGACAACGACCGTTATTATGTTGCTACTACCTGCCGACGTCGCTGTGTGAGGTTAATGCAGCCGTAGTCACGTGACGAACAGCGGCGAGGTCTGTTCTCTTGGCAGCCTCCCCCTGGTGTGAAATCACTCAGGAATAAAGAAGACGCCTAGAATTTTTAATTTCTTTTTTGTAATCGGGGGAGTGGGGAGGTAAGGTTTCTCAGCAGTGTGGTCTGCACAAGACAGGGTGAATAGAGCAACAAATATTCAAGCAGCAGGTGGAAGTCGTCTTCTGTTTGCACCTACGAATTGGTTGAATTAATTGGAAAACGTGCCGTGTTTTTACATTCTACATTTACACGTGCAATGTTCAACGGAACACAAAGAAAGACAGCGGGTAATAAAAGTCTTGTGACTACATTATCTTGTGTTTTTGTAGACGGTTTGTATACAATTGTTACAATGGTGCCATTAGACAGGCATTGAGTCACTAGAGGCGTGAGCCACAACTCCGTGAAACCTGAGAAATTTCCGTCACTGACATTGAAACGATTTAATTTAGTCCGAGTGAAAAATGTTTCTTGCATCTAATACTTTTGTTTCCTCTACAATACTTTAAAGAAAGTTTCTCCTTGATTAAGTAATAAAAGTCTTTTAGCTAGTAAAAATATTCTACAGAGATAAATACGAAAAATAGTACAAAATGAACATTATATTAACTGAGTTAAAAAGAAATGGGTGAGGAACTGTATTACAAAGCATTCAACGCTACTAATGCAAAAAATGATTTTTTCCCGAAGTAGTTTTCCCTTTTATATGAAAAAAAGCATTTTCTCCATAGACACTGATCACTTTATTTTTTTTCATTTTATATAGACCTGAATAAGACAATTCTTGTGAAAGGAAGAGATGAGGAGAAAGTATAAATTGTTAGGGATTCTAAGCCTTCTTTTTGTGGTTATGGCAAAGAGTTCTGTGTGCGTGGTGTTTAGAATTTGAACAGGTTTCACACAGTTTGTAGAGTTGACCTCTTGATGTCTAGGATGTGTTGTGAATGTTGCAGACTATCATTCTCGATAAGCTGAGTGTTGTTTACATCACAGGGGTCGAGTGATACCTCCGATGTTTAGACTTAGCGGACACCTTAACATGCAAAACTCTTAATTTCGTTTCATCTTTTTTTAAGCAGTCCCTATGCTTTGGAACAGATTCTTTTTACACGTGTAGGTGTGAAATAGCAGACCGACTAGAAATTAAACACAAAGCTTACTACAGAAAGATACTCACAAATGACTACTTTGAAATGTTTGCACGTAGAACAAAGAAAATAACTGAAATGTCTTTGATGACGCCTGATAATCAGAGTCCGCTATAAGCAGCTTTGTTTTTGTTTTCTGGAGATCAAGCAGACCAGAAGATCAAAAGGTCCGAGGAAGTATTCACACCACCGGGAAACAGATTTTGTCAGAAAAGACAGTCTGAGTGTTAAGTGAGAGAAAAGTGAAACTCGTTAAAATAGTTCTTGTCTTAGGTGTATCATCTACAATAGAAAGGTGACGTACACAGAAGTTAAGAAAAAAATGGCAGAAGAAGAAAACAGTTCTCTTTACAGGAATGAAACTATATATATCTATGAACTTTCTCACGAACAAATTCAAGAATATATTAACTACGTAAATCTCCAAAGAAAATTGTATCTAGCTGTTTGTGTGCTTAGTGTAGTATGTCTTGTTGCTGGAATGTTCAACAACATCATGGTAGTCGTTTTATTTTGTCGTCTGCGTCAGAGACGATCATCAATCGACATTTTTTTACTATCCGTTGCATTGTTTGATATCATAATTGTCGGCGGGCGCTGTTTGTTTACATTCTTACTGCCCAGGAAACTCGGTGATAAGAATTTAAATTGCAAGCTTCCTAAGTTTACAATGGCAGTATGTCAGACATACTGTTTATGGACAATAACTTTTATAGCCTGTCATCGTGCTCTAGCCATCGTCTGGCCACATCGTGTTAACTCCGTGATCACGCGACGCAAAACTTTTAAGATTATTGGAGTGATAATTGTAGTCAGCCTTTTGTATCACTCACACTCATTGTATGGACTTAACTCAGTAGCTTACACATATGAAAATATACCAACGGTGGCTTCAGGCTGTGGCCTTACTGACCAGACGTACATTAAGGTATATCGGAACTTCCTGAGCTATTTACGCCCAGTAACACATATCGCGATACCTATAACAGTCATCGTCATCAGCAATGTGATTATGTTACGACACATGTTAAGTTCTGCTAAACGATCGCAAAATGTTGTGTTATCGGGTGAAGACATAAACCTGGCGATACGCAAAGACCAGACGAGGAAAGTTCAAAAAACAGTCATCGCCATATCCTTGTGTTTGGTCATTGCTCTTTTACCAGGAATATGTTCGAACTTCCTGTTTTATGAGCCCCAGTTAAGGCAAGGACTATTGATGGAGCATTTTTATTTCACTATGACTGGTACTATAGTTTCCTTTATTACTGAGCTTCGTTCACAAGTGAATTTTTTACTCTTATGCCTCACTGGATCAAAGTACAGGCAGGAGGCCAAGAAAATACTGTTTTGTTTTTGTGGTTGGTGTCTGCTTTGCTCCTCGTCGCATTGACATCGTGGATGCTAAACGGGGGTGAGCCTTAAAGGGCAAAAATAGAGTTTGATTTATCTTGAAGGAGGTTTTTCTTGGAGAAGTACTTGCGACTATGTTTATCACTGTTTAGGTACAAAAATTGCTAAATATTAAAAACTTATTTGGAGACAAATAACTGAATATCACAAAAAATAAGATAACAAAAAGAATATAAAGTGTTCTGTTGGATAGAAAAGTTAGATAAACTGTGATAGTCTATCCTTCAAAAGAAAGATGGCAAAAGATGCTGTCTCTGTTCAAAGAGATATGTACATCGCCGTGTGCCCTACAGTTTTCACAGTCTACCATGAAACTGAGCTAGAAGTCTTCAAACCTTTCCTTAACATTCGTAGCATGACTTTCACCAGAATTTGCTCTTGTATACTTGCAGTTGCGCCTGTCTGTAGGTTTGCTTACGTTTATTAATTTTTAACTAGAATAAATAACTTTACTTTTCAAACATATCCTCTCTACAACACTAGTCCAATCTGGACAGTTGTTCATTCTATCTTCGTTTTCACGCTTATTCCACTCTTTCCTGTTTAGAGTGTGACAAGTCCGTTTGTCAAAGTCAGCATATCTATCAATTTACACGTGGATAGTTTACTGGTATAACTTGTTTTACCCGCAGATTGACCTATAAGTCACAATATTGATCGATAGCTCGATATTCCGGTAATTGTTGAGAAACGACCCACAAGCAGCGGAAGTGTCTGATGACGAAAGCAGTGTATCAACATAAAGGTCAGCAGTAATGAGTCAAACGTGAGTCTATTAACTCTTACCAGTCTGAACCTGCTTCGTTGCGTAGACAGCGGGAAGACACTTTTTCTAAACAAAAATGTCACAGCGAACTTTCTTAATTTCGTGTGTTAATAAAAGCCAAAAGGATGATAATGGCGGATAATAGCGCACTACAGCTTTTACAAAGTCTAATAAGCAACGTTCTCGAAGAGCTTCCACAGTGAGTTCTCATGGAAAGTAATGAATTTTGTAGATGATTTTGCTAAGAGACTTTACCTCTGTAAACGATTTTGCTACATTAATAAAATTTGATAAAATGTTTAATAGGATTTGACCATTGACTCTATCAGAGTAATGTGGCAAGGACCGCGCCATTCTAAGTTGATGAGTTTCTACCTTTTTAAAGATTGCGCACTTGCCTTAAGTGAGCAATTGCATTTTGATTTGTAATATTTATTTCTTTCTCTTCCATCGTTCTACACACAAATACTAATATTACATTGTTGTCACTTTTTTTCAGTTTCCTTTTTATCATAATTTTCTGTCAAATGAAGTAATACCGCTTAGGTTGGGATGTTGAAAGAAGCGATTTCTTGCCTAGAAAAAGAAATGGCTGATTTTTACTAGAGCCCTGCCGATTTGAGCTTTATTTAGAAGTTTCAACTGGAGCTTAAAAAAATTAAAAGTTCCAAACCCAATTCACTCGACAGACATGTAAGAAAACCTCCGGGTCAAACTTCAATGAGAAATAATCAGTCATTATAGTAAGCGCTGTTTTATTGTTGTGGGAACATCTGAATTATCTTTTCCAAGTTTAGTATTCTTAATAAAATATGAAAACATTTTAAATGTGCGTCTATCTAAAATAAACTCGTGTAATTGAATCATTTATAAATGGTCTCAGTATTCTATGTTTATTTTATAGTTAGAACAGAACGATGATAATTGCATGCTACCATTACATTATAATGTAAAAAAAATTTGATACATATTTATGAATGAGACGTAAAATGTATTTCTTACTGATTTAGATGCAAGTTAAATTTATTATTCACTTAATGTTGACTCTTTACTTACTGTTTTTGTTTAAGCCTCACATACGTTTGTCACCCTCAGTTCTTTCTCAGCTGTGTCCAGCCCTGACACTGTCAGTTGTTGTCAGCATTGAGCGGATAAGGACACGACTGATGTTGTGTTTGTGACTGTGTCACGATGTTACTTGTAGATCAGCACAGTGTAGAAAGCTTCGATGTTGATATCTGGTGATGATCTTTTGTTTTAGCTTTTTACGAGCAGCCGCAGTTGGTTTTAACAGGTCGTGATTGTGTGTAGGTGGCACTGGTGTAGGGGGATATTTTTTTTATAATTTATATATAAGCGCTGTAAATGACTGTATAAGTAACTAACTCTAGAAGCAACAACTCTTAGGAGAAAAGTGATCCGTGAAGGAGGAGACGTGAAGACTCCGTCAAACGAGCGAACTTCCATGGATTCGCTATTGCGAGCCCAAGAGTCGACATCACAGAGAGGAGAGGGTGAGGTCGCCCGTCTACAAGAGGCAGCGCCGGAGGTCAACGTCTAACCCTTAGAGGTGGCGTGTTTTCTTAGCTATTCGTGAGATTTAAATATATAGTGCTCTCTCTATATATATCCCGAGAACTAAGTGCAGCACAATATACATAGGTGAAAAGGTTATGTAATTATAAAGAGGGAAACACAGCCATGGATTGTATCGGGTTTTCTGGAGCATGTTGATACGCAGCATTAGTGACGACAATAATTAATTGCTCAATTGCCTTACATGGGAAAGTATTGTTTATCTTCAGTAACTTTAGCACTCCCACCCACGCTCGATGCTCTATACCAATTATGCCAGACTTCTACATACTTACATATTTACAATCAGCTGACTTTCTCTGTCCTACGATTTCGCCTTGCCTTCCCCTTGACTAGATATAAGCCAAATAATTATAAGAAACCAGGGCTTCTGCTAAGGCTAAATTCTTTGGGGTCCCAGGGACCCCTTCTTCAGATTTTATAGGGGTTTATTTAAGCGAAGAACAGGGACCCCTATAAAACCTGAAGATGGGGTCCCTGTTCTTCGCTTAAATTTGATGGGGAACCCATTGATGAAAACTGAAGGGGTCATTTGAACTTTTAATGCGTACTGTACGCAATTTTTTGAGTAAGCAGAAGCCCTGAGAAACTGCCAAAATTTCACGATATCGTCTTTGATTTTTAAGATTTGATTATAAATAGCGGCGTGTTCGACAATCTCGGTCAAAATATTAAAAAAAAAATTAAGAAAGTGTTGTTGTTTGCTGACTTAATAAAACAACCACAAAAACTGAGTGGCGCCCTCTTGTGGTACTGAAGATTTTAACATTCACTTAACAGTGCTTGTTGTCCCACATGTTGAATTTAGTTCTATGTCTTTCTTGTAAATCAGGAAAAATAAGAATTAGTCTTGAGACAGAGGTCATGACAGAATTGGCCTTTGAGCGGGTGGAAAGCATCCACCACAATCTTGCATCCTGCAGAGACTTCACTGGGTGTAGATTGTACCCACAGGGGGGTAGTTCACAGCCTTTACATCTCTAGATGCCCCTACCATCCATTACATAAAATAAGTAAACAGGTTAATTGCACACAACACATTTCGATTCTCGTAACGGTTGATCATCTGGAAAAGAACGAGCACTGAAAGTTAAGAACTGACAAACTGTCTGTTTACGAAGGTTGCTGCAGCTTTAACATTCTACAAATCACGGCAGGACATTGGAATTTGTACAACTTGTGTTATTTGAAAGTACTCCATCTCTTTGAATAAGAAATGTATCTCAACGTGAATTGATAAACTAAAATCTTTATATAGCTGACGCGAAACCCTTTTTTTTTTCGTTAAGAGTCAGAAGAAAGACATTTATTTAGAAAGGTTGTCTAATTATTTTTAAAAAAGGTGACACTTGCTAAGATAATGACAATGTGCTAAGTAAAAATGACATTTCGTTGGAATACGTGATGTTCGTAATAAAAGACGATATGTTGTGGGACATTTATTTGTTCTTTCAATCGACAGACAATAAGAATGGATGGGAAAACTGTAAAAGACTTCAGGAAAGCTCTTTAATTTAAAACACGTGCACCACGACTAGGTCGCAAAACAAGTGAAAACCTCTTGACTGACCGTGTCTTCACATGATCTGTGTGCTAGGGAATGAGTACAGACAAGAGTGAACAAAGTCCTCGGAGGGCAGGGTAGTCGATAACAATGACGACGATGTGCACGACAAGCCTGCAGGTTGCTGCAGCAGTAGTCACGTGACTGACACAGCTGAGACGTGTTTACCCGGCAGCCACCTCCTGTTGTGAGGTCAGGAGCAAACAAAGGAAAAGTTTGTAAAGTTTTTGTGTGACGGCCGTTAAGCAGCGTGTGGTGACGTCAGTAAAAGCTTGCTTGGAGAAGTCGTTGTCGTAGTACCTGGCGAATGATCGATCAGTTGAGAGCAAGAACTACCGCTAGATGGCGCTTGCTTTCGTTGTTTTAACGTTACGAGAACTTGACATATACTGTGCACATACATATCACAGCTACAAGCTATTTAATAATTATCACTGGGGGATGGAACCTGTAAAACCTGCCATAATTTACAATCATTGTAGCTATTGGCAGAATTTCAAAACTCATGACTAAACATGAACATAATATTCTTTCTAAAACATCTAACCGTCAGAAAACCTCTCAAGAAATTGAACAACGGCAGAATATTGCAACGAAATGTGTACAACCTGATCATTGTCGTACATATATTTTGAGCCATAATAGGCGGAAAGCTCCTGAGAATAAAGAGCATGGCTCTCACTCAGCCTCAAGAACATCTTAGCATCGCTTACGGCTTCAACAGGACCGAGTAAACCTGATGGAGTGGAATGGACGGAAGCATGCAAACGAGTATTTAAGGCGCGTAACGGACCCTGTCATCAAACTACCCGACCCTTCTAAACACTTCAACCTACGAACAGACGTCAGCAAACGTGGTCTGGGGCTGTGCTACTGCAGGAATGTGATGCTACCTTACACCCAGTAGCGTACGTTAGTAGGAAGCTGAGGCTGAGAGCGTATGCTCCATGTGGAAAAACATGTTTCGTGGTGATTTTATAAACTCAGAAATTTAACCAGTATCTCCTTCGCGAGAATTTGTGTTGGAAAGTGATCAGAAGCCCCTGGTTTTACTTTTAGCCTAAGCCAAACACTCTAACTAGATATTAATGAGATGGTCACTTTCTTCAGGAGTCCACTACACTAAATACATTAAAGGGACGGAAGGTGTTGAGACCGACTACCAAAGCCGTAGAGAATGTCCGGGTAGCATTTGGAAGCAGGGGGCGTAATGAACATGTAAATATAATGGGAGCTGACTCTGCCGTTCTTGAAAGATGAAATTCTTTTCATTTGTTAGTATTCAACTCTTTGTTGTCTTAAAGAGCAGAGAGAGTAGCCAGAAGAGTTCTTTTTTATTAGTTTGTTTGAAAAAAGATATTTCGCGTAGAAACGATAAAGCAAACTAATGGAAGAAACCTGATGGAGGGGATTTTATTTTTATCAAGCGGGGGAGGGGGAGTGAAGTGGGTTGTGGTAGGTCTTGTATCGTTTGGTGTATGAATGGTGTCTTGTGTCTGACGTCTTGTGCGCGTCATTTGTTCACGTCACTTGAAGCAAAAAAAAAAAAAAAAAACAAGTCACATATAGGAGAAAAGCAGTTGCTATAAAAATAGCCGAGTGTGCGGAGGGGGGGGGAAGAACACAACTGTCTTCTCCGCCATCTTCTTGATGACCTGACCGTGAGCCTCTTCGAGTCAATTCACTTACAATTTTAAGTTTGCAATTTACAGTTGCAGTTTAACTCTACCAGCAAAAATGGTTTATGAAAATTAGGCACCGAAGATTTAAATATCCAAAAGCTTTTTGGAACATTCTAAAAAAGAATAATAAAAATAAAAGAAAGAATGAAATCCAAAGTAGCAAATAATTCTTAGAGAACTTAGAGAGAAACCAGTCCTGTAAAGATACATTTGAGATTTTCTTTTCTTGCGTAGCCTGCGTCACCAGGTCATGTAATGCGCCAGATATCTTTGCGAACACCTTGATGAATCGCCAGTAGTAGCTGGCAAATCCCAGGAAGGTGCGTAACTCCATGACAGTCTTTGGCACCGGCCACTTTTGAACTATTTCCACCGTACCCGTTTCACAACTAGACACCTCGTCAGTGATGCGCAGACGATGGAATAATTTAGCTTCTGTGTATCCGAGGTCTGTCGAGTCCCTAGCAAAACCCGCCGCATGCTTGTTCAGCAGTGCCTGGGAGGCATCCAAACTCGACGTCTGGCAGGTCCCTCCAGCGCGCTCAAGATGTAACCACAAGCCGCATTCTGAGACATCGGGTTTATGGCGAGAGCTAACTCGACCTCTCTTTCAATCTCGTCGACACTCGTTGGTCCACCGGCGAACTACTGAAAGCGGAATACCTAGTATGCTCGTAGAGACTCTGCTGTGCTGTCGTCCTCTGCAACCATTGTGTACCTCTCTATTGACACTCATCCTGCTCGCAACGCCAAAGATGGAACCGAGTGTTGGGGTGGGGGGGGGGCGTATGTGACGACAACAAACGTCCAGCACTCAAAGGCAGAAACAGTCAGCAGGTGTGTCGCGAAACTCCTGGGGAAGAGCCCGTGGAGATGGTAGAGGTTGTGATTCCGTCCCTCGGCTTAGCACACTCTCGATACCTCTATCAAATCACGTCGACATTTACCGAGTGCTCTCACACTAAATTGCTTATCAATTAACACTTTAATTAGCTCGAGCCCCCAAGCACGCAAACCCCAATGAACACTCAAGGCAATTTAGTGTATAAAAAAGACGGTTATTAATCATCAAGAGGATTATACCAATTACAGCAAATGATACAGTTTCAAATACAACTATATGGTCGCTATCTAGGGTGTCCCGTTATTTCTGTATCCCTAGTCTAGATAACATGAGCCACTAATCAGCTTAACTAATACACACCGCACATGCACTCGCCACTTATCTCTTCACACACGTCTCTAGTCACTTGAGGGGCCCCTCCGATGTTGACGTCCGAGAATCCGTTGATGATGCTCCGTCGATCGTAGCTGACTCCCTCGCAAGCGCTGAGACTCTAGCACCACCACGTGCCACCACGTGTCTGTCTCACGTCCCTAGGCCGGTCTGCTGTCTCAAGCTTAACAGCGCCTAACAAGGACCGACGTTTATCTACCAGCCTTTCTCTACTGTTTGCGACGAAACAGATACTGGAGATGAAGTGTCGTACACTCTGCGACAGAGCGGGTCTTCCACACCTCTGAATCGGTTGTGATAGAGCCGTCACGATTCCAAGACAAACTCACAGCAGAGAATCTGAACAGCCTTGAACAGATTTCGGCTACAACCTTCCTCGTCGAGTGCTGGTGCGGAAAGACCACGAGTCTTGACCGATCACCCTACTAAATCCTCGTCTGCGAGTATCATCCTCTCTTGCGATTGGTCAAACATACTTCAGTCTTACCGTCAACCATTCTGCTACCTAGCTAAAACCAATCGTACGTAGCTAACACATGATAGACAGGTGGTCACTTTGGCTTATTCCAGCCCCAAACTACACCTCCCTCTTTACCCCCACTCCAGTAACACAATCTTTGACTATGGCGCCATCCCGTCTGGCTTCCATTAACTCCTGTGTCCAGCAGGTGGTCCTGTTCCAGTTCATAAGACTTCTAATGCGGACTTCTATAATTAACGGGCGCCGGCTGACCGATGCTCTCACCTCCTCTGAGAGATCCTCTACACAGACAACTACTATCTCGCATTCCAACCTGACTTTGATCTATGTCCGTCCCGCTGTAGGCGGTCCGCCGGTTCAAGGGGCTACTGATTCCAGGGGAGATAAACCGTGGTGAGACTTCTTGGCCCTTTGTCCACCCGACGGTCCAGTGCCGCCAAAGGCCGGCTACTCGTCTCGACACACCTCACCCTCCACACCACCCATTCCCCCTTCTGACAGTCTGCCCACCAGCGCGCCCGCCTGTTCCGTGGAGGGGACAGAAGTGAGACACCAACACTACAGCCCTGTACTAGTTATCACATGACAAAGTGTGCGCCAAAACTAGCATCAACGCCGGACTACCGGCCCTCTACAAATCCATAGAGCGCTGAAACAGATGTTGACAAATATTGGTGTGCACAGCAACGTAATGTTCTGCCACAAATACCACCCGGACCGGAGGCCTTGCGAATATTCACTCGCTGCAACAGCTCCACAACGTCCATGACAAGTCTCAACCTTTTGTACAGTGTGAAGAGAACTACGCACATCTTTAATTTGCACTGAGAAGTCATGAGACTCGATTTTACTCCTAACTGTGTGATTTACTCCTAACTGTGTGTTAAATGTCTGTGTGAGTATGTATGCCTGCCCTTGTGTGTGAAGAAAAATTTCTGTCCTGGGTATCCTCGACAGACAATAAAGTTTGTTTTAATTTGATTTTGATTTGATTTGATTTATCTACCTGTGGACATAAAACTAAAAACAGCTAACCCAACACTCAGGCATCGGAGAGTGAGGGTGTCAGTTGCCTAAAATAGCTTAAAGAGAGCAAAGCTTGTGAAATGATAATATAATAAATGAATTTTTAAAATTTTCGCAACCAAAATCTCTGACTCTACACACAACCCTCTTTAGCTCAAAAGTTCAAAATTTCTCTACAAAATTATTTCTACATTATATGCAAACACGTAGTACCACAACACAAATATCTTATTGGAATACACATTAGGATTTAAATATTAATTACTATTTCCTTGTAATTTGCAGACGTTTGAGTACAAATCCATGTCTAGATAACTACCGCGCAACTACTACGAAATTGGCGCTTGGTCAACTCAAAGTTCCCTACTTTCAAACAACAAAGTACAGTACTTGATTGGGTAACTTTTTTTTATTTTTGTTATCAGCAGTTAAAGGAAAGTAATCCATGCTAGAACAAATCCTGAATGTTCCAGGAGTTGTCTCGCCTTTGTATTTATTTATTTAAGCACAGCGCGATGAGTTGTACAACACTACCCTAGTGGGACACCTGCACACTACGCGGAGAGAGAGAGTTCAGCTATTAGCTATTATTTCCACTTCTAACTCAATCTGTTTTTATCCCAGATTCACAATGATTGTAAATCTTGACTAGTACATTTGCAAACTTGCCGCCATTTATCATTTGTGACAATTTTTAATTTGATGCTCAGTCAAAAAATAAACATTATACAAAACACTCTCGTAGTTAAACTCTTGTGATATCATTTTTTTCTGAAGAAGCTTCTAGGTATCAACAATTCCTAAAGCGCCAGGTCAAAGTGTATGTGGAGTAACGGTTTCGTGCCCCTCTCGTCGCATGATGTGGACTAGCAATGTCTACAACCACTTCTTCTTCATTACCATAACGTAAAACTTAACAATGCTCATTTCAAACCCGCTTCCTTTTGTATTCTGGAGCAACGTGTATCAACAGCGTGGACTGAAACCTTCTGATGTCTTGTGAACTGTTGTGTGTCGTCTTTGTGATGAGGCGACACCTGTGTCAGCAAACTGTGTCACAGGCAGGCCTGACGAGAGGGGGGGGCAGGGGGGTCTAGTGTACCCGGGCCCGCGGCTGTCAAGGGGGGCCCGGCCTTGGTCAGTAGATTTTTTTTTTCTTCTTCTCCTTTTCTTTTTCTTTTAAAGAAAGGTCTAAGGACAGAAGACCCAAGCATTACACATGCAGAAGTTGAGTTTCAAGTCTGTAGAATACAATTTCGGGGCACCGGGGCCTGTCGTGAGAAGTGTAGTCAGCGGTTATCATATTCTCGCTGGACAAGCGACGGCCGCTGGACACCAAAGATTTTATCGCGTGTGAACCGCCCAGAAGAACGTTCGTGCCATGAGATCGCTGGCTACAGGTGCCACTAGGTGGGTGGGGTGGTGGAGGGGGCGGGCCCTGCAAGCAGATCGGAATTAACAATGGAGATCAGTCAGGTATGTTACTGATGTGTGGCCACTCCGTGAACCGAGACGGTGGGGGCCCGCCCCTGGCGCTGCAGCCTGTAAGCGAGAGACATCAAGGCTGCTTTTTTTCGTAGTTACTAAGCAACACTGAGACTTTCTTTAACCGTATCTCCATCACCAAACAAACAACTACATTAGTCTACAGAGTAGATCCTTGATACACTGAGACTATATTATCCTGTAATACTATCGCAGCCAGCAAAATAGAACACATTATTGCAAAACATTTTAAAAACTGCTGTCCCGCAAATATTAGGTTTATAAATGATCACGGTGGTGTCGCGGGAAGTTTGGAGCTGGAGGAGGATGATAAAGAGGAGGCTAGCATGAGAAAGGTAATTTAAGTGTAGAGACAGTGTTCGCACGGTGGGTGGATGGCCCGGATAGAGGTAGGGAGGAGAGTTATGTCACCGGAAAGGGGAGGACTGGGACTGCTGTAACTAAAGGTGTGGGACGATCGCACGACCTCCGGCGATGTACCAGCATCGCCCTGTAATAACACATCGGCCTCCGACATTCTTTTGCTCTTTGCCGACAAAGCTCCCGGTGAAAAGGAGATACTATCTACCCACCATCCATCTCCCAAAGCCACCTCGGAATCTTTCTTATTGTGCGCTAGTTGTCTTCAAGGAAGCTGTCATATATGGTGCTGTATATTGAGTTTTGCGGTGGCTGCGACATTTGCTTTTCGAATTATCACATATATTTGAATGTGTTTTTAAAGGAGCTTCGTGTAACGTATATTTGTTTCACGATGAAGAAGGGAAGAAAAGAAAAGTTTACAGACGTGTTATGAGTTATGACATAAGTGTTAGTTTGTCCACGTTTTCATTAAATTTCTCCATGTCTTGAACCCCACAATCAAGGTAGAGGCAAATTATGTAGGCCCTGTTTTAGTTTAGAGGCCAGTGACTAAGATGACAGCAACTTCCACCCATGCCGTCCATCGGCCGTGGGCCGTAATGCATTGTTGCTGACAACACGACAAAAAGGAAAGGGGGCGGGGGTGTGATAGTATCTGGAAGACTCCACGGACTGGACTGGGAATTCAATGGTCGGGGTTTGGAGCAACTGGAGGTGTAGACTGACATTTTTATGAGACAGACGAGTCAGCGGTAAAGTCGCCGTGTGTTTGACCAGACACTTAATTTTCCCATCCCTTCCCATCGGAGTCATTGGACCAAAGAAAGTTTGGACAGTTGGACCTTAGAGATAGCGATAGTCACTTAATTTCACACCGCACTCTCCTGTCTGTCGCACGCTGTCTTCTAGACTCGAAAAGCCGAGATACGCTGCACTTTGTTATTATGGTAAGTACACTAGTTTTTTATTTATGCTTCTATGATTTTCTGTTTATTGGCAAATAGCATTTGACAAGGCAGGAACATCAGTGTCAATGAGAGTGACTAGCGTCTCAAATTGACTGACAATAATGAAGTTTGTGAGAAAAGCTCATAAAGTTTTTAGTCAGCAGGTAAAATGACAATATTAGTACTGTATAACTTTGTTCTATGAACTATTACGATTCAGCTAAAATATGCTAAACATTTCTATTTTTATGTCATTGTCACAAAACCTTCTAATCTTAAAAGTATTAACAGTTACTAGCTAACTAGTCTTTACAACAGTTGCTTTGTCTTCTAAACCTGAGCAGGTATTTTAACGGCTAGTGACTGATGGCGGTTGAAGTCGACCGAGTTTATGCTTCGTAAAAAGTTGGATGAATTCAAAATTTCTGCTTTAAAGAGTCCGAAGGCGACAGTTCAGTTGAGATATTTGTTTACGTGTAACAGCATGCGTGTGTGTAGTTATTGTGTGTGTGTGCGCGCGCGCGTGCGGTTTTGCTAAAGGAATAATATAGGAAGGGACTTTCGATAGGTGCTGTGTGTTTGTTATGTAAGTTGATAAAAATGATAACTGATGTGCTCTGCTGTTCGTCGCAGCAAACACTTTTTTTAATGAGGTTATTAAGGACACTCGATGAAGACTTGTTTAGGCATTTACTTCTTCGGTTCTTCCTCTCTACATGTAGAAGTATAAATCACTTACATAGAGAACATTTCCTTGCACGTCAGTGAGCTTAGTACAAAAGCGCAGCACTTAGAACAAAAAGCTTTGTGATACCTCTACCGTTGTTCTAATCTGTCGAGGTTTTGACATCGCTGCTGACGAAACAGTCCTTACTCGGGGGGGGGGGGGGGGGGGGGGG
>SRHC01001896.1:0-16488 GCA_004794325.1 Pomacea maculata | reverse complement strand
GGTGGGGTTGCTACAAGTCTGATCCTTTAACATCATTTGTCCTCATTTACTAACCACTCGCATGTAAACAACTTTATGTTCAAGTAGTGATGTAGATCCCAGTGCACTTGTCCTAATGTTTGCAGTCTATATTTCGTTACTAAATGAAGTGTAGATATTGAGATTCGAATTGTAAACATTCATTATATAATGGGAAAATAATTTACGATTACAAGTACAAGGGGCCCGGAGAGGTCGTCTGTCCCGGGGCCCGGGCTGGCTCTCGGCGGCCCTGGTCACAGGACATGCAATAGTCAAGTCCATCAGACTCAACCGACCTACGTAGCTGTCTCCTGTGCTGACACTTGTCTATTGGCGGCTTGATATCCCAATGTATACATTTATCTGTCCCCACTGTATAGTTATGTGTGTGGACTACATATGTGCATTTAAATGTGTGTGTGCGTGTTTCACATTCTCTTCGGATTGGTGTGTGTCACTTGAAAAGCGTGTTAAGCTCACATGGCAATAGCGCTATATTAACAAATAACATTATTATTATTACCTTATGTGCCAGGTTACATTATTTAACCTTTACGAGTATTCCCGTTGTACAGGTCACTTCACCTGCCCCTTGACTCGTGGATCAGGTAAACTTTACTTGCTGGATCCTAAGTAAGGAAGAACACTGAAAACCTTTGTTAAACTGACGATGATCACGAGTCCGGGCACTTGACCATGATCACACCAACAAACTTTCATTGCACAGACATTAAGTTTCTGATCATGCATAAATGCTTCTTACTTATATAAACTGTTTGCATCCAGATGTCCATGCACTGATGTCAGCAAAAAAATCTGAAAAGCAGGAAAGCAAAAGTAAAATTTTAAAAGAGCAGAAAAGAGAAATGATACATAAAAATGAAGAAAAAATAACAGCAAAAGATGTATCCTAGTCAACCGTTTTAGCTTCTTCACGTTGCAACCAAACTAATCTCTCGTAAAGAATGAATTTGGTTTCCTTCATGCTTTTCACCACTAAATACTTTAAGCTTCGTCACTATGTTATCATTAGGAAAAAAACAATAATTCGCTTTTATTTGATTCATTTTTTTATTCTAAATTTTAATTTAAAGTAAACCCCTCCCTCAAAAGCAATAAAAGAGCTAAAAGAAATTCGTCTCGCTGTCTAGTACAAGACATTCACTACACTATTCACTGTGAGAGCTGTGGCTCACAGCGGGACTTCGTCTTGTGTCAAACAGCGGAAACTTCAAATGGTTGAGAATAGAAAACTAAAGAGAAAAACGAAATAACACTTTCCTGCTTTGTGTTTGCTTGTTACAGTTTCCTTTGAGCAATCGTTTTGCTGCCTTCATGTGGAGTTAAAGACTCAAAGAAAAATATCAGGTTACATGCTAAGTTGATTTGTCTAAAAAGAAGGAAGAGCACACTGTTCTAAAATTTAAAAAATAATTCTTAACAAAGATGAAAATAAAAATAAATTGAAATTGAAAATTAGGTTCTGAATTTTTTATTAAAATATTTTGTTACAGAAGCTGAATTAAAGCTTTTTCTTTATATATTTTTCTTCTTCAAATAGCAGTACATTTTTTTAAAAGCCACACCCTGGAGCAACGATAAATACACGAACATCTGTCTTTTCTCTTCAGAGGGAAATCTTTTCCAAAAGGTTGTTCTGTGTCGAAGAAAACAAAAACTTTGTTTAGATCTTGTGTTATTTGCTTTGAAAGCTAAACTGATTTTACCATTTTGGAGTCATTACTAGTTCTTATACCTAGTAAAAGTAATAAAGGTGTGGAAGATGTGCTAAGCTGTGTGTTTACGGGGTAAATGTGAAATGAATTCGATCTCGAAGTGTTGACCTTTTCTATGACTGACAATACTTCTCGTAAAGCTATATGACACTGTGCGGTAAATGTCTTCTTCATTGTTCTGAGCCTCAACAACATCAGTGAATGAGCTGCACTCTAAGGTCGCAAAAAGCAGAACTCGTCCTCTCCTCTCAAAGCTCGCTTGAACTCGCAGCCGCTGGAATGAAGAGCAAAGGAAGGACATAACACTTGTGGAAGAATAAAAACGCAGGAATTGATGTCACCAGGAGCATTTTCTCACCTATAATGAAGAGAAATAACTGTCAATCTTTGTTAGAATTAGTCGTCACAACATTTTAATAAAAGAGAGACAAGACTATGCCAGATTATAGGAAATGCGATCAAAACAATACGTTTGTAGGTGTGCACTCATAACTGAGATTTACCTGCTGAGATATGGAAGCACATAAATTATATTGTAAACAAAATCAATGGTAACAGAAAAAAAAAGAAATAGACGATTGGTGAAGAATGGATTTGATTATGTTTACCGAAGTTAACTCTCTCGTGCCTGACATCACATTAACACATACATATCTGCCGAGTATAAAGATGAAAATACTTTATCAGAACTATTTGGCTTTCGTTAATTTAGTTATAATAAAATATATTGTTTTGGATGTGTATATGCAAATACTTTTCGTGATAGGAGTATTCAACAATGTTATGATCATTCTGATTACATTCAGGCTCCGGAAGAGTCAATCAAACATCCACATCTCGTTTCTCTCCCTTGCGATATCAGATCTTTGTTATCTTTGCTCAGATACATTGATGTTTTCACTTGCGACATACGGCATTTACATAACATTAATGTCTGTCCCGTGTAAACTTACTAGATTTGTCGCATTTTCTGCAGCGACCTTCAGTAAGCTGCTAGTAGCGTTCATAGCCAGTCACCGCGCCCTGGCCGTCACGTGGCCACACCGTGTTAGTGCGCTGGTCACGAAAACACAAAACTTGCTCATCATCGGAATTCTTGTTGTAACCAGCCTGAGCCTTCATGCACATGTGCTGTACGGGTATGATGTTCTTACAGGGTATGACATCGAGAGAAATATTACGGTTGCATATGCCTGTGGACTATCTCAGGAAGAATACCTACTATTTCGTGAACTCTATTGGCAGTGGACAAGTATTATAATCTTAGATGGAGTTCCGCTGATTGTGCTTTTACTGAGTAATGTGATTCTGGTATCGAAGATGTTCTCGAGTGTAAAAGAAGCACAAAAGGTTGTGGCACTTCG
Organism: Pomacea maculata; assembly: GCA_004794325.1. Lineage (NCBI taxonomy): Eukaryota > Metazoa > Mollusca > Gastropoda > Architaenioglossa > Ampullariidae > Pomacea > Pomacea maculata. The sequence goes on along the minus strand of SRHC01001896.1, from coordinate 13,367 downwards.
AGAGGAGAAGCACCTGAGCATGCGCAGTGAAAGTGCTCGTCATCTTCTGGGCTCTGTCGTTGCCGTGTCAACTTGTTTCTTCATTACCACTTTGCCGAATTTTGTCGAGCAAATGTTCAAACTCTATGAGCCTAAATTTGAGGACTTTGAACTGTTTGTGACTACTGCAATTTTAAGGACAGTTGCAGAGTTATTATTTACTCTACGCTTTGTTCTCAGCTTCTTTCTTTTTTTTCTGACAGGCTTCAGATACAGACAGGAGGTAAAAAAAATGCTCTGTAGGAGGCGCTCATAGTCACACTAAGCTTTGTGTTGATAAGATTTTGTGCGATGTTCGGTAAGTATGGAAGAAGACAAGGGATACCTGTAATCTGATGTCTACAAACACTATTCGTGGCGGGAACTACATTTGTTTCCTAGCGTCAATCTTTCCAAACAAACAAACTTTAAATCGTACATTCTCTTCTTTCCACGCGAGATGTTTATCACTATCTGTCTCGATAATGAAGGACAGTTTACTTCAGCTTCAATTATTTGTACTCAAATGGGGATTCATCTAATTTTCAGGTCTCAAAGTCTTACTTGTTCAAACGATCTCTAACGATGTATCGTGGTTCAGGCAATGGGTGTTATAATCAAAAGCCGATCTACCGCAAACTTGTATTGTGTGTTCTTGATTGGTTAATTAGCTCTTGTTATTAAAATGGCCAAACGCATTAAAATGGCTGCTCCATAGTGCGTGAATAGTGTTGCAAAAGAACAATGAAGAGTCGAGATGTGTAAACATCTTCACAAACAATAGCTTGTGGCCTTTCACGCACTTGTTGAAAAATTATGGAACTGAGAATAGGAGTAGCTTCACACTAGTTAACATTTCTTTGCGATGTAGTAGGTACTTGTAATTGGAATGTATATATATATATATGAAATACTAGTACTACTACTACTACTACTACTACTACTAATGTAGATTTATGTATTTTAAATGTGTAGATAAATCTTGCTGTGTACTTTTTGAAAGACACTCATATGAACATTTCTTTGCGCTGTAGCCGGTATTATATACTTATATATACATATAATTATTACTAACCCTTTGGAAACGATGTTTACTGTAGATTGATAGATATCAATTATCCATATAATTGTATATATACATCTTGCTCTGTGTTCTTTCACAAATAATCATATGGACATTTTTTTGAGCAATTTTCGAGTTCTTGTATTACGGGTACTCTTTTTGTTTTCTTTATTTTATGGTAGTTTGGATAAAAGAATGGTGGTGGTGATCGTTAGGGTGATGATGATGAACCTGAGAAGTTACAGAAGATCGTTGTTAAAGATACCAGCGGCTAAAATTGTCGTTACCGATAACGAGAGACGACATGATAACAGCGATGAGAGAGGAGAGGATGTCAGTGACCCCACTGTCAGCTTTTGTAGCATGCATGAGTAGGAAACTGTATATCAGCCATCGTTTGTGAAAATCAGTCCGAAATACAATAGAACCTCCAGTTTGATTTTGCGACCTGCTACAGTAAGGTAACCATACGAGCTAAGTGTTTGTCAAAGACTTTAAAAGGCGACATGTGAAGGGAACTCGCAAACCACGGGCCTGAAAATCAATCCGTTGAGTCCAGTGGAAATTCTCTGCTTCAGATAGTAAAATCAGGTCATCAGCAGCACTCATGGTAAAAGTTTAATTCATTATCAACAATAATATATGAAAACGTAGTTGTTTTTACCTGTTTTGCTTTAAACGCTCGCTGTTTCTACGTTCAGAATGGAAGTCTTTATATAGGATGAAAGCAAGAACAAGACAGCATGATACTCACAGAACAGGCACCAGGAAGACGGAGCAGAAAAGCCGAGCAGAAAAATGTGAGTACTGGACAGTACAATATAAAGAACCACTCAATTAGTATTTTTTTCCTTTTGATTTCGATTTCTTGTGATAGTGTTTGTGAGAAGTGGAAATAAGACTGTTAGGGTTAAGTCTCTAAATTATCAAAATGTTGTCTGCCAAATAGCCTCTGATGATTTCCACGCAACCTCGTGTAGCTTTCGTTGTAAGACACCAGTATAACATAGTTAATTCGTAGTAGATGACTAACGGTGTGTTTCACACTGACGAATGTGACTTTCTGTATTAGTGACGTCATGCTACAACATGTAGATAAGACCAAACATCGCGGTCACTTATAACAAATACAAGTAGAAATTTTATTTTAATTTGTTTATCACAGCATTGTAATTAGATAAAGAGTATTATTCTTATTCCCAGCATTAATTGTATGTGCATATATTAACAAACATTCTTCGTCCGCCATAATCTCGCAATGACATTCTCTCAACGTGAGCCTCTTCCACAAGATTTACTTGATAAACGAGAACGAGGCTGCGCCTGACTGACATGACAGCTTTCGTACTCCACAATTGTCTCTTTATATACTTTTTATACTTGGTTGTAAGTGCAGTGGACATGCAGGTTGTGCCTGTGTTCATCATTCACTGAACTTTACTGTCTGCTGTGTTTGTGTGACCGACTGTAGGACTCATGTCATGTTTGGTTCTGTAGCCATTCTTCTGGGGGTTGCCATTGGCAACCATTACTTGGTCAGCTTCAGCGTTCTGTATGTACGGAAACATTAACCTCTCATCAGAATAGTTTGTTGGCATGCAGTTCTTTTTAATGACTTTGCTGTAGGACAATTCTGCTTTCACTGTATCTTTCTCCAACTACTTGTTCCCACATCTACTGTTTAGTCTACAAACACAGACTTTGCCTTTGTAGGTCTTTAGTTCTCAACGACTTGCTCTGTGGACAGGAACTAATTGTAGTTATCTATTATATTATGTTATTGTATGTAATGTTATGTTACGTTATATTATATATTGATTCTACTTGTTTACGAATTGTGAAATACAAGATTTATATCTGTACCCGGATCTTGCAAATCCCAATCTGTGAAAATTCACTAACTGTTGAAACACATAACACTGCACACTACTATACACACACCATTATATACATACAATTATATACAAACTATGTATACACACAATTATATACAAACTATGTATACACACCTATATAAAAACTATGTATACAATATTACATACACAGTATTATATATTCACACTGTTTTATACACACTATGTATACACAGTAATATACATACTATAATATATACACACTAATAAATGCACTCTATTATGACAGTATTTTATACACACTATGTATGTACTAGTATATGCACACTATTGTGCACACTATAATATACACACTTTTATATAAACGCTAATATATACGCACCATTCAACATTGTCTACACCAGGGATGGCGAACCTTTTTCAGTCCGAGTGCCAATTATTTCAATTTCAAAGCAATACAAATTGCTGCGTGCCAAGTCCTTGTTTTTGAAGTCTTCAAACAAATAAGATGCACATTCTAACCATGCTTCCTTTATACAATCACCATCACTTACAGGTGATATGCTTACTTACACTTATATGCTTAGCTATAATTTTGGAAACTTCAAAACTTGCAGCAACTAAGTTAGAAGAACTTTTAACAAAGTTTACAAAAGAAGTGGATTGTGAAATCACTTTTTTTAACTCACGCGATATATGTTTTTTTGCTCATCCTCGCTTTTGCCTAAAAGCCAGCTGTGACTGGACTCATAATGTTTTACTGATGATGTCCGACAAACGACACTTTCCAAACACAAAGGACATAAGGCCTTGTTTTCTCTGTGAATCATTCCATATCTTTCAGTCCACCATTCTTGGAAAGCTCTGCCACTTCCGTCTTCTTCATTAAGTTTTCTTTTTTTAAACTTTGAGAATGACATGTTACAGTAATTATTTTTAAAAATTATTGACTGAAACGCTAGCGAACAACGTAGGACCTCCTTGTGTACGACCGAGGCGTTTTCAGAATCTGCAAAATGGCGGGAACTGAGGAGAACTCTTTCACAAACGAGATTTGTCTTGTTCAAAATTTATTATGCGCTGTGACGCTATGTCATATAATACCCAAGTTAATAAAAGTAATATGAAAAAATTATGTGGAATATGATCCAACATCACTTCTTTAATATTATTTACAGTTTTCTGAAAAAATTTGAAGGCTGTTACTTATGATAATTTGAAATTTTAAAAAATCCATCAGCGTCGTCGAGTGCCGCTCAAAATCGTTTCAATCTTTGAAACCTTGGGCAAGCGTGCCATAGGTTCGCCATCCCTGGTCTACACACTATTATATAAACATTATTATACACACTATTATCTACACACATTTATATGCACACTGTTTTCTCAATGGTTTTTTCTTCTGACAGCGTGTCATCTTATTAAATAGTCATTCTGCAGACAGACCGATTTGATGCCTGCATCAGATTTTTAAATGATTTGTGCAGACTGTTGTGAAATGTCTCTAGCCTGTACAATTCTCTAGTTAACACTTTGTATGTTAAGGTACGTGTGTTCCTGACTAGTTTAGCTTTTTTATAGCGCCATGAGTCAGTTCACTGTTTAATTAAAAAAATTAATAATATATATAACAATAAAATGTCTTCCTCCTCATCTGTGGCTTCTTTGTGTGTGTGTGTGTGTGATAGGTCGTGGTAGTAGTAGTATTGTTGTTGTTGTTGTTGTTGTCGTCGTCGTTGTTGTCGCTGTTGTTGTTGAACGGGACATCTTTATCTAGAGAAGACAGGATATCAGAGCAAGTAGAAGGGTAGGACAGACTGTAATAAGGAAATCAAGTTTCCGGTGTTAAGATAAAACAGTAGCTGCTAGCAATGTAACGTTTGACACTGGACGATAATTTCTTAGTCTATTTATATCTAGTGTGGGATTTTTAAGGTTTGCATCAAGTTTTAGGGCGAACAAACATCCACCTGATAGAAGACATCGACCTGATAGCGAGCGTTAACAAAAGTTTTAAGACCTTATCAGCAGACTGACTGATAGAAAGGAGACCAGCAGTGACCAGAGTAAAATTGTGGTCATTGGCGATGACAAAGCAGATGTCTATATGAACAAAGTCAAACTAAGGCTCGAAGAAAGCAGCTTTAAGTAGTAAGGAGCCATCGTGTCCGAGAAATCCTCACAACAGATATCAGCATCTGGCTCGCAACAAGAACAGCAACGGTTACATCGGACTGGGTTGGCGTAGCCGTATGATCAGGTTCACTACAAGGTACAGTCTGTACAGGTACAGATCCTGCTTTATGGCTGTGAACAGTGGACTGACTCTGCTTCCTAATAAGGTAAGGAGAATCCAGAACAAAAGCCTGCTGTAGACGCTTCAAATCACGTAGAGATAAAAAAAAATTCACTTAGTACGAAGCATGGTCGTCACACTCGCTGGACACTAGGAACATTGAGCATGTCAGTGTGATACGGAAACTGCGCCTGTTTAAAACTCCATCATCATCATCAATCATCAATCATCAATCATCATCATCATCCATCAATCATCATCATCATCATCCCCTTACTTGCAACAGTCAAGTGACGTAAGCTGGTCTGGTTTGACCACGTGACCACGAACTAATATCCCTGGACTGCTGGCAGACGATTTTTTTTCCAGTTAACTGCTAAAACGAGGCATGAGACAAGAAAGCTTCCGGTTTAATCACATTCTTTGTAACGGCTCGTCGAGACTAACAACGGATCACGGGATGAATGAGTGAATGATTTTAGCCATCTTTAAAGATCTCTTTTACGATCTGTCAACCTGCCACGTCCTTTCGCCATTCTTTTTGTTTACTTACTGTGTACTTGTTGATAGTTTCGGCTGATTGACGACAAATGTGTTAAGTGTATTTTTTGTAGACGTGCACATTTTGGGACTGAACGAGCTGATAAGTAGAATGAACTGCTTGAATGTATTTTCTCTCAATGGCTAAATTGGTTTGAATGTTTGAATGAATGCAAGACAAATCGGATTACAGAAGCGTTTGAGAGTTATATCTTCATCTCTTTGCATTTAAGACTTCATAATCTGATTCCATAAAAAGAAGTTTGCATGTAAGTAATTTGTACATACCATAAGGGGAGAATGTGCACGTATACATCATTATTTATCTTTAAAATAAATTCAGGGATGTAAAAGGGTGTTACATTCTAACTTCAGCATGTCCAGGAATAAGTGTTTTAGTGAAAATGTTCAACCATCGATAATTACCGTTATCCTGTTGCTACTACCTGCCGACAAGCAACAGTAGTATTTTACTTAGTAAAAATATTCTACAGAGAAAAATAAGAAAAAAGGAAAATCATGAAATGTATTTGAAGGCTTTTAACGGTAATAATGGAAATTTTTTTTTGTTGAGGCGTAGTTTACAATTTAAAATGGAAAAATTGGTTATCTCCCAAGAAACTGATCGGTTTTTAATTGTTTTATTTTTATGTAGACGTGACAAGGGCGATTTGTGCTCTATGAAGAGATGAGGAGAAAGTATAAAATGTTACAAATTCTAAGCCTTCCATTTGTCGTGAAGGCAATGGTTTCTCTGTGCGTGGTGTTTAGAAGTTGAACAGGTGTCACACAGTTTGTAGAGTTGACCTCTTGATGTCTAGGATGTGTTGTGAAGATTGCATTCTCTACAAACTCCGTGTTGTTTACATCATAGGGGTAAAGTGATACCTCAGGTGTTTAGACCTAGCGGACATATTAACCTTTACGATAAGGAAAGATTTTGACCATCTTACACCATCTGATGTGTATAGATACTTTCTCTGCTCGGATCATTTCGAGGAAAGTCAGTACAACTGTCCAACCCCCACCCCCCCCACCAAGAAAAGTTTTAAGAGACAGTTAAGATATTAGAGTTTTTCTATTGTAAAAATATTGACCAGTTAATTCCTGGGAAAAAAGTTAAATCTCAGTTGATTCGACTTCTGTGGGAAGAGCTAAAAAGCATTGACCTCTGTTGTCCACTTGGTGCATGTGATCTGAAAGGAAGTGTGATTAATCTATTTATCAATATTTGCCTTCATTTTTCTCTTAAAGCTTTGTGCTTTCTTTGAAAAAGGAACAAAAAGAAATTAAAAAATGTTGAAGTTACATCATTTGTAGCTTTTAAGCTAAAGCAATTTAAAATTTTTTTAGAACAGTGTGAAAGAAAATGTTATAAATCTTTATTTAACGTACATGTTTGAATGATCCCTTTCAGTATCTGCTTGCTGTATATTTCATAGTAAGCATCGCTGTTATCTTTAAATTGTCCACCAATGTTCTTACAATAAGGGATATGAATGTATATAAATATATACATTATTATTGATAGTAGTATTATGATTTGTTATTAATTATGATTATTATGATTTTGTGTGAGAATTTATTGCTCATGCTTGTATGTAAACAGAAATCTATATGTCTCAGCAAGTCTTCTGAATGTGGCTTGTTTATATTCATGTGTAAGTCTGTATTTAATTGCTTTTCCTATATTCATAAATTCTCATAAATTACATTCTTATGGATTTTAAATAAATGAAAATTTGTGCTCATGGATGTGCTTTTTGAATTCATAAAAGTTATCCTTTTTAAATATAGTCAGCTGTCAGACATGTATTAAAACTCTCCCAAACTACCCTCATCTAAGCAATTCTCATCAATAAAAGATCCAAATTCTGTTCTTAGATAAAAGTCATTTCATATCGCAAACACCTAGACATTTACTCCAAAGATAAACACAGCTAGCGACGACTTTGTTTAGTAGTGCACCCCATTTCAAAGGGACGCAACTCCGTCACTAAGGAGTGCACCCTCTCTATATCTAAGCTCTCTGGTCCCGCTGTGAGCCACAGCTCTCACAGTGAATAGTGGTAGTGAATGTCTTGTACTAGACAGCGAGACGAATTCCTTTTAGCTCTTTTATTGCTTTTTAGGGAGGGATTCACTTTAAATTAACATTTGGAAGCAAAAAAATGAATTAAAAGAAATTGAATTGTCTTTTTTCTTAGTGATAACACAACGACGTAGGTTAAACCACGAACTTAAATACACGTCCATGACTAAACTATTTAGTGGTGAAAAGCATAAAGGAAACAGAATTTATGAGAGAGTAATTTGGTTTCAACGCGAAAAAGAAGCTAAAACTGTTTACTAGGATACGTCTGTTGCTGTTGTTATTTTCTGTTCATTTTTATGTTTAATTTCTCTTTTCTGACTTTTTACATTTTAATTCTTCTTTCCTGCTTTCCTGACTTTTCTGCTGACATTAGTGCATGAACTCCTGAATGAAAATAATTTATGTAAGTAAGAAGCATTTATTTATGTTCAGAAACTTTAAGTCTGTGCATTAAAAGTTTCGTGGTGTGATCATAGTCAAGTGCTCGCACTAGTGATCATCGTCAATTTAACAAAGGTTTTCAGTGTTCTTTCTTAGCTAGGATCCAGCAGGTAAAGTTTTCTTGATCCACGAGTCAAGGAAGCGGGTTTGAAATGAGCATTGTCAAATTTTCCGTGATGAAAGTGAAGAAGACGATGCTGTAGACATTGCTAGTCCACATCATGCGACGAATGGCGCATGAAACCGTTACTCCACATAAACTTTGACCTGGCGCTCTAGGAATGGTGGAGACCTGGTAAAAGATTCCTCAGAAAAGAATGATATCACAGGAGGTAGATTACGAGAGTGGTTTGTATAATGTTTATTTTTTGAATGAGCAGAAAATTAAATATAGTCACAAATGGTAAATGCAGGTGATTTTACAGATGTCGTAGTGAAAATCTACAGTCATTATGTATGTGTGGTAAAAATGAGTTAGAAGTGGAAATATCCTTGTCTGTAGATATATGTACGTTAATAGAGTCAACATGATACATGACAGTGAAGCAGAGAGGATAGAGCGGACTGTGACCCTCTCATCGACGACTGGCGCCAAGAACCGTTACGTAGACTCTGACTTTCCATGTGACACCAGAAGGCCGTAGTTTGAACCAAAACGCCTGCACACAAGCAGATCATTGAGCAAAAATACAAGAAGCATGTGTAAAATAATAGGGACAAAACACACAACATGTCACTAGAGACAACAATAAAATACAGACAGCTAGTCCCCTGATTCATTGAGATCATTGGGTTAGAAGAGTTGAGGGTACTGGCCTTTATTTCAACGTGTAAGAAATTTTATGCTTAAGAACTATGTCCTTGTAAGTTATCACGAACAAAGAAAAAGGAGAAATGCAGGAAATAGTGTTACTTCAGTGAGCAGCAGATGACTTTTGCTAGTTTAATTGGTTGGTTGTGAGAAAGTCTCTGCCATACGGGTTTGTTGTTATTTACTGAAGGTCGACTGAGCAAGAGTTGAATTTAAATTTTACTGAGTAGAACTTCCGCCTATTTCAATCAATCAAGTAAATTAAGTAAGCATCAAAGTTGCATACGGACAGGCATACTGCATACTGTGTTCATTAGTCAGCTAATAGGTGAACTCTCTCTCTCTCCGCGTAGTTCGCGGTAGTGTGCAGGTGTCCTGCTAGGGTAGTGTCGTACTACACATCGCGCTGTGCTGATATGAATAATTGCAAAAGAGAGACAACTCCTGGTACATTCTGAATTTGTACTAGCATAGATTACCTCCCTTGAACCGCTTTAAAAAAATTCAACTGTACTCTGTTGTTTGAAAGTGCGCAAGTTTTAGTTGACCAAGCGCCATTTTTGTAGTAGTTGCGTGGTAGTCGATTTAACATGGATTTGTACTCAAACGTCTGCATATTACAAAAAATAGTAAGTAATATTTAAATCCTAATGTGTATTCCAATGAGATATATTTGTTTTGGCACTAAGTGATTGCATTTAATGTAGAAATAATTTTGTAGAGAAATTTCAAACTCTTCAGATAAAGAGGATTGGGAGTAGAGTAAGAGTTTTTGGTTGTGAGAATTTGAAAAAAATTATTTTTTATATTATCATTTCCACAAGTTTTGCTCTCTTTAAGTTTTTTCAGACAACTGACATTCTCATTCTCCGATACCCGAGTGTTGGGTTAGCTGTTGGTAGTTTCAGTTATGTCCACAGGTAGATGAATCTCAAATGCATCCTTACAGGACTGGTTTGTCTCCTTAAAGTTCTCTAAGAATTTTTTGCAACTGTGGATTTCATTATTTCTTTTATTACTTCTATTCTTCTTTAGAATGTTCCAAAAAGCTTTTGCGTACTTATATCTAAACTGCAATTATAAATTGCAAACTTAAAATTGTAAGTGAATTGAATCGGAGAGGCTCACGGTCAGGTGAATGTCACTGACAGTCATAAAGAAGATGGCGGAGAAGACCGTTGTGTTTCCTGAGGTCTGTTTGTAGATTGAACTGTTTAGAAGGGTCGGGTGGTTTGATGACAGTGTCGGAAGTGAGATGTCGGTTACGCGCCTTAAATACTCGTTTGCTTGCTTCCTTCCATTCCACTTAATCAAGCTTGCTCGCTCCTTTTTAAGCAGTAAGCGATATTAAGATGTTCTTGAGGCTGAGTGAGAGCCATGCTCTTTATTTTCAGGAGCTTTCCGTCTATTATGGCCCAAAATACATGAACGACAATGATTAGGTTGTACACATTTCATTGCCATATTCTGCCATTGTTTGTGAAGAAAACAACCTACTGATTGGAGGCACACTCTTCCCACACAAAGACATCCACAAGGTAACATGGACATCACCAGATGGGATCACAAAGAACCAGATAGACCATGTCATCATCAACCGAAAATGGAGGAGCTCACTTCAAGATGTTAGAGCCTACAGAGGAGCAGACATTGCCAGTGACCACACTCTTGTGATAGCCACAGTTTCTCTGAAGCTGCGTCGATCACGAGGAAAACAGGCACGTCAGCAGAGAGTGGACTCCGGCAAACTAAAAAATCCAGCCACAGAAAGGGCCTTTGCTACGGAAGTAAAGAACAGGTTCCAGGCACTAGTAGACCAACAAGAAATGACCTTAGACGACTTCAATCGAGTCTTACAGGAAACAGGAGGGAAAATACTGGGCTTCCAACGGAAAAAGAAAGAACAGTGGATCAGAGAAGAGACATGGAAGAAGATAGAAGAGAGAAAGTCAGCCAAACAAAGAATCAACAGCACCAGATCTGAACGCCTGAAGGAACAACTCAGACAAAGATATACAAAACTAAACAAAGAGGTAAAGAGGATGGCAAGAACCGACAAAAGAGACCATATAGAGAAACTGGCAGATGAAGCAGAAAATGCAGCAAGTAAAAATGACCTGAAGACACTGTACAAGATAAACAAACAGCTAAACAACGGGGTTAAGAACAGTGATGTGCCAGTGAAAGACGTGAACGGTAATGTCGTCGAGGAAGAGGCAGAAAAACTACAGCGCTGGAGGGAACATTTTGAGTCGGTTCTGAACAGATCAGATCCCCCTCAGCTTGCAGACATCCAGCCAGCAGCTATAGACCTTGACATCTGCACAGACCCACCAAGCCTGGAAGAAGTGACAGCAGCAGTCAAGACAATGAAGAGCGGCAAAGCACCAGGGGCAGATGGAATAGCAGCAGAGATGTTGAAAGCAGATATAAATGTGACAGCTCCCAAGCTGACTGAAATCTTCAGGCAAATTTGGGAATCAGGGCAGGTCCCTGTTGCGTGGAAGACAGGGCTCATCTTCAAGTTACCCAAGAAAGGAGATCTTTTTGCATCTAATACTTTTGTTTCCACTACAATACTTTAAAGAAAGTTTCTCCTTGATTAAGTAATAAAAGTCTTTTAGCTAGTAAAAATATTCTACAGAGATAAATACGAAAAATAGTACAAAATGACAAGAAATGGTCGGGGAACTGAATTAAAAAGCATTCTACGGTACTAAAGCAGGAAAAGATTTTTGTTTTTCCGATCTAGTTTTCCCTTTTATATGAAAACAATGCATTTTCTCCCAAGAAACTGATCAGTTTATTTTGTTTTTATGTAGACGTGAATAAGACAATTCTTGTGAGGGGGAGATATGAGGAGAAAGTATAAATGTTTACAGATTCTAAGCCTTCCATTTGTCGTTCAGACAAAGGTTTCTCTGTGCGTGGTGTTTAGAAGTTGAACAGGTGTCACACAGTTTGTAGAGTTGACCTCTTGATGTCTAGGATGTGTTGTGAATGTTGCAGACTATCATTCTTGACAAACTACGTGTGTTTACATCACAGGGGTCGAGTGATACCTCCGATGTTTAGACCTAGCGGACACACTGACCTGCAAAATCTTAATTTTGTTTCATCTTTTGTTAAGCCCACCCTAGGCTCCGGAACAGATTATTCTTACACGTGTAGGTGTGAAATAGCAGACTGACTAGAAATTAAATATAAAGCTGACAACAATCCATACTACAGAAAGATATTCACAAATGACCACTTTCAAATGTTTGCGCGTATAACAAAGAAAATAATAATAAAAAAATTTCTGTAATATCTTTGACGACGTATAACAGTCAAAGTCCGCTATAAGCAGCTTTGTTTTGGTTTTCCGGAGATCAAGCAGACCAGAAGATGAAATTGTCCGAGGAAGTATTCACACCACCGGGAAACAGATTTTCCAGAAAAGACAGTCTGCGTGTTAAGTGAGAGAAAAGTGAAACTCGTTAAAATAGTTCTTGTCTTAGGTGTATCATCTACAACAGCAAAGTGACGTACACACACGTTGAGAAAAAAAATGTCAGAAGAAGAAAACAGTTCTCTTTACATGAATGAAACTATATATATCTATGTACTTTCCGACGAAGAAAATCAAGCATATATTAACTACATAAAACTCAATAGAAAATTGTATCTAGCTGCTAGTGTGCTTAGTGTAGTTTGTCTTGTTGTTGGAATGTTCAACAACATCATGGTAGTGGTTTTATTTTGTCGTCTGCGTCAGAGACGATCCTCAATCGACATTTACTTACTATCTGTTGCTTTGTTTGATATCATAATTGTCGGCGGGCGCTGTTTGTTTACATTTACTCTGGTTTGGAAATTCGGCGATGAGAATTTGAAATGCAAGCTTCCTCAGTTTACAATGGCAGTCTGTGACACATACTGTTTATGGACAATAACTTTTATTGCCTGTCATCGTGCTCTAGCCATCGTCTGGCCACATCGTGTTAACTCCGTGATCACGAGACGTAAAACTTTTAAGATTATTGGAGTGATAATTGTAGTCAGCCTTCTGTATAACTCACACTCATTGTATGGGTGGAACTCAGTACCTTTCACCTATGAAAATATACCAACAGGGATTTCAGCCTGTGGCTTTACTGACCAGATGTACATTAAACTATTTGAGAAATTCCTGCGCTATTTACGTCAAGTTACACATTTCGTGATACCTATAACAGTCATCGTCATCAGCAATGTGATTATGTTACGAC
>SRHC01001895.1:80996-131969 GCA_004794325.1 Pomacea maculata | reverse complement strand
AGACCTTGTTAGAAGCTACTGCCCAGAACAAAAACAAACATGAAGACAAAACTATAAATTATCCTGTAGGTAGAGAAATGTACAAACATGTGTGGGTGTTGACACATAGCCCACTAGGCAGTGGCTGTGGTTGTATACACTTTTGATATACATTTACAATGGAAATATAGTGGTCTCCTATTATTAGATTACTTAATTTAACCTAATAATATATTCTTTCCTTTACAGTTTTTACTTTATTTATGTTGTTATTAATAATTTATAATGTGTACTTTTGTTTCTATCCTTCAAGTAAAAAGGACTTGACAGGCACTTAGCATTGTTAAGCTGAGCTCATTAGCATGGCATGGCAGAAGGATCAGATGAAGGTATTTGCACCATGAATTATTTAAAATACATAAGTTGCTAAGATTAGATGAGAATTCTTTACTTAAAAAATTCTTAATGAACTATATGTCCGACTTTTTGGTTTACACGATCATTTTAAAAGCATAATGATCAAATGCACTGACAAGCACACATGCATGCACTTGTGTGTGTGTGTGTGTGCCTTTTTGTATTTAAAGAAGTGATTTGTTACAGATTGTGTGCATAAAATACACATATATACATACCGATAATGATATTTGTACAGTTTTTGTTGATCTTCTTAGTTGGAATTGTTGATGGTGATGCACAGATGTCACATGTAATATTTCCTCCTTGGTAACCTGCATTTCCGATGAAATTGTACTGGTATGTATATATATCACCATTTTGATGTGCACAAAAGCATGCTCCTTTTGTTACGTTTTGTGCACAAGATGAAGGTGGATAAGCAGGTGAACATAAAGTTAATAGTCCAGAAGATAATTCCACTTGGAAGTCAACCCTTGTAGGAGGAATGATGCAGCCTGCATTTGAAATACTGGTTTGGTTGATTTCGCAAATGATGTTAATGACTTCCCTTTCCACAAATGGCTGTGCAGGACAGTTTATAGTAATATCTTCTGAATTCCCTGCTATCTCTGTACAAAAGAAAAATACATTTTATGACATTCAAACTGTAAGTTTAAAAGTAACACTGTTGAAAACCATGCACATGTCAACGAGTCATCATCATGGTCCAGGCTATGCCATGTTTAAGGACAACTTGAGTTAGCAGTGACAACAGTTTGCAGCTGTCGCTTGTTCCTACTTCAAACAAACAAGCTCAACAGCTCAAGATTATTTTTAGTTTGCTTTAAACCTCTCATTCCAAGTGAGGTTAGAATCACCAAAATTTGACTGTGATTTCACCTCAAACTCTTACATGAGTGATTTACACACAAAGAGTAATGTACTATTATTATTGTAAGCAAACACTTTAAACTGCTCCATGACGCTTTAGCATTTATATTAGACAACAGATGGGCAAATTGGAGATTTCCTAGTAATATATCTAACATATCAAAATTGCATGGTCATTTATTCAAAAATGTATGACACAAATTTTCTTTATAGGTAAATGGAAATTGAAGACAAGTTCATGAATAAACACAGAATATCACATGAAAACACTGTAATATGCTATAAAAGGTTATGAAATACACAGACAGAAATACACTGGTGGAGTGGTTGTTTCTGTTGATGTACTAAGGGTTTTTTCTGAAAAAAATACCTTGTAAGAAGCTACTGCTAATTATTGGAAGAAAAACAAAGACCAGATTTTTTAAACATCCCTTAGGTAGAGAAATATACAAAAAATGTGCGTGTTTTCACATACTGTACTGTTGATGTATGCACCATTGTATATACTTTTTACAATGGAAATATAGTGGTCTCCTAGTATATATTAGATTACTTAATTTAGCGTATATGTTAGTTATATTTAAGGTCTAGTATAGCTTAGGGGCAAGCCAGAGACCACTCATGTAAGAAAATATAGAGTTCAAGTCCCACAGAAGTCGCCGTTCTCAAGATGGAGGAGAACGTTTGCTGTGTTAGCCCGCCCTCGAAAGCACAGGGGTGTGGAGCTACTTAGTTAAGGTGGTGTTCGTTCTGAGGCTGTACGTGGCACTATTCATTCCGGGGTGCACCTAAACCTGCTATGCAACAGCGTTGTCAGGTGAGCAAGCAGTCGTCAAAAAAGCCACGTGTGTGTCCCTGGACCGAGTGCTCGATTCTTTGTTGCCGGGATAGCAGTCGTCGTTCTCCGACGTGGTTGGCGGATTTAGCTGGAAAGTGACGACGGACAGTCGGAGGGGCACTTCGATGAGAAAGTAGAAGTATTGCTCCCCACGTTACCACAAGCGTGGACTTTCAGAAGATTCATGCAGGCATTATAAGAGAGCAGTTGTAACCTTTAAGAGAGCTACTTAAGTGCCCGTGTTCATGAACGTCTTTTTAAGAGGTAGGTGTCGGTATCCCTCCCTTGTAGCCTCTACTTTTCCCACGTTTTTTCTGGCGAACATTCTTCTTAATTATGGGCTACTGGGAAACATTTAACAAGACAAGCTTTAGGCTGGAACCCACAGGGGATGCACAGGGTTGGGAGACCCAGACAAACGTGGAGGACATCAGTCCACAGAGAGGCGGCGACAGCTGGCATGACATGGTCCCAGCTGGAGAGGGACGCCCAAAACCGGGTCCGATGGCGGGATATGGTTGCGGCCCTATGCTCCACTAGGGGTGATTAGGAACAAGAAGAAGAAGAAGGGAAATGTTTCCTGTGCCACACTTGTTTAGAACAGACTCATCTTCAGATTTGAACGCCAGTGCTGTAGCAATTCTGTTGTCAGCTTCCCCCAAAAAATATATGCATTAAACCTAGAACTGTCAGTAACATAGCGATAACTACATTGCTTGTGTATTTATATACATTTTGCATGACTTGGTTTTCTTTCACATGTCCAAACTCATACATGTATAGGGCATTACTTCCTTCAGACACATAACACCAATTCTCTCTTTGTTATGCTCAAAAAGCATACATTATAAAAGAAAGCTTGATCAAGTCAAAATTGGCAGATTGCATGAGTTCTTTGCGCGGAAATAAAACAAAAACTGGTCCTTGATCTCTCCAGCGTAGAGAATGTTTCACATTGTTTTAATAGCAGTTCTTAAAGTGTGCTGAAACATTTAAGTACATCGTGGTTCTCATCTCGTCTTCAAGTAAATGCGTTTTCTTTAATCGTTTTTTCACTATTCAGAGTCGGTGGGTCTTTTAATATGCATTGACCTTTACCCTACGCTAGCTGGGCCTAAGCCCCCGACATTACGATTATGTGAACTTTGCAGAAACAAGGAAACCCTGCGCAACATAAATACTGAAAATCTTAATCGCTGTTGCACTACAGACCCATTACAGCATTTCATCGCCTTAAGAGAATCAAAAAATAAAAACAAAAAGTAAAAAATAAAAATAAAAACTGCGCAAGTGGAACTGACGCCTACAGTTGACACACAAGGTTTTCATTTGCTTTTCCGTCCTTTTACTTTTTTTGGCTAGATATAACAAATTTGACTTACCCAAACTTGGTTTTAGTGAGACCACTAACACAGAAAGTATAACAAGTGTAGTCTTCATTTCTTCTTGGTGACAGAAATGTGTGTTTTAAACAATGCAGTAAATAAAGCCACCTAGAGGCCGTAAGTTACAAGCGGGGATATGCTCTCGTAACCTTTGCCGTTGTCACAACAGTGAATGTGCCAAGCTGCACTACACGAACACTTTGACCTGGCTTGTACAGTGTTAGTGTTTCCTTATCAATTTCAAAAGCAGCCTGTAAATTTGGGTCACGTTCGCATGTTGTCCAGAATAATATTAATCTTAATAATAAACTCTCAAATCTTCACTCTGTGAGGAAGCCAAACCTTAAAGCTGTCTTAATGATAGACGTTGTGCTAACACATTAAAACAAGTAAACATAAAGCTCTTTAGAACAAAATGGATGAAAGAAAACAATAAAGCGACCTTGTATCGTTCGCACTGGATGTCACTCGTTCTATCCTTTATACAAAAACAGCTTCGACAAATTGATTCCCAGCTAAGATATTTAAAGTAATTTACTTTTTATTGAATGCCTTAAAGACAAATTAAAATTGGTTTGTGTTTGTGTGTTTGTGTGTTTGTGCGCGCGTAGCAGAAATCATTGCAAAGTAAGTGAAAGCTGGAACCGCGCAATGCAGAATTTCCTACCAGCATAGATATTCAAAGGGACTACATCCAGTCTAAGGTCTGTGTTTACGTTTTTGCATAGGATTAGTTATGGAAAGATCAATTACCGGGGGTATTAAACCAATAAGTTACCCTCAGCAGGTTTTGGCCGCCTGTCAAATCTCTATACGGCAGTTGCCTGGAACTACTTATCGTTATCATTGCTATTTCTAGCAACTCCTACCATCTATATTTAATTGTGTGCTTCGTCCATAGTAATCTTGTTCTCACAAACAGCGATTATGTTCAGGGTAATTTTGTATAAGCAGTCTGAAGTATAAGCTGTGAGCTTTGAAAAACAAAAGTGTCCAAACTGCATAAAAACGAAACTCAACTTTGGGCACAGTTCAAATCACTTTATGAAAGCCACAATATCAGTAGTGTATACATAAAGATGTAGCCACAATAATTTTAGTCACATTCTTTATTATCATTGCCTTGGTCAACACAAAGACGTATTGCAATGATTAAAAGGAGAAAAACTTGTTTGGATATTATGATTATCAAAACTTTATAGACAAATATCAGTGTAAATATATGCAAAATAAACCTTCTTCAAACACTAGGAAATACTATCTTAAGAGGATTTCTGCCCTTCAGCATTTCTAGTTCAGATTGCACAACATTTTGATCAGCAGTTGCTGTTTATCGTTGTCATTATCATTAGTTAAGTCAAGCAAGGTGCGCGCGCACACACAGAGACAAACACAGCTGAGGAAAGAAAAGAGTACTTCATACAAAATGTGTTTCCCTAAATTTCTGTTTTATTCATTTTTTTCTTAATGCCAAATTTTTCCATAAAAAATTAAAGCATAAACGAAAGCAGTATACTTCATATTAATTGTTTCTTGACAAAAAGCGGGTTAGATGTTAAGAAAGAAATCCCGTCTTAGTTCGCAAAATTATGTTCTCTGTCGCTGTGTGACCTCTGTTGTTTACAACTGGAACAAAAATTATATTCAAATATGAGTTTAACAAAAACAAAAACATAAAACACTGCTTATTCATTTAGTGATTAGTTATACCGCTGTCTCAGCGTATATTTTGAAGCTATGCGTATTTCCATAGCTTATAATAAAGCACGCCTGTCAATTACAATGATTTTAAATGAATGGCCAAATAGGTTACTTACATAGAATAAATCATACCAACCACAACCTTGTCCATTAATATAAAACTATCAAAAACTGAATACCTTTTTATGGTCATATTGCCGAGGCGTTCTGGTATCGCTGTAGCTCCTCATAGTCTGACCTCTTCCCTACATCCTGCACTTGTAATGCTTCATACAGCGGAGATGCTACATGTTGGCAACATAATATAATCCATGACCTATCGGAGGAATTTTTACATAGTCTAGTCTCAGTTATATAAATATTTACAACAGAGATTATTCCGTTTTCTAACGTCAAGCATGTCTCTGTATATGACGCTAAATTAATTTAAAGTGATTTAAATGTTTATTAGATTCACCAAATCTTACTAAGCACCAAGAAGAAAAGAAAATAAACTGTGGAATTCGCTGCATTTCTTAGTTCAAACTTTACAGTCTTCAATACAACTTTGTCAGTCCACATAAGGGCAATTGCAGATCCAATATCTAATATTCCGATTTAGGTTCTCTATTCATAGAAGGCAGTTATGCATTGTTTATTAAGATGTGTGTACACTTAATTATCATCTTTTTTTTGTTTTATCTCATATATATGATCTGATAATGTGGATAATCTTGCTATGCCTTTTTAGTCCGCTCTATACAACCATCTTCTGACTGAGGAGGAGGAGGAGGATGATGATTGATGATTGATGATGATGATGATGATGATGATTTTATTAGTATAATACTTTTGCACGGTGATAATGCTGAGGAGTTCTGGTATCGCTGTAGTTCTTCATACTGTGATCTGTTCCCCGTGTCTTCCAGTTGTAGTCTTTCATACGGCGAGGTCCCTTGTCCGACAACAAAAAGTCGGATTAAATAATAGTCACCGTTCTTATCCTGTTTACTTATGAAGGTATCACCAAGGCATTGACTTCTTTTACTGAACGTTTTCTACCAGTTTTAAGTGATCAATAAAATAAAGAGATAATGCTTTACGACATTTATAGCAAAGACAATTGTTAACACCACGACCAGTATTGTGACAACACATTTGTTTTCTTTCTGTATTTAAGTTTGTCTACCGGCAGGGCTAATGCAATATTCAAATAATTTATAATATTACAAAAAAGCTTCTCTTTGGATTCGTTACTTGAAATAAAAATGTATGACACTTTTGTTTATTTTATGTTACAGTGTAAACATTGGTATGCTACTTGATTCTGTTGTAACATGTTTTAAAGTAATTTTTTTAGATATTTGGGTTATTTCTGACAAATCGGATCATACATATTAAAACAGCATTTTCTTTCTTGTCTTTAAATGCATTTAAAAAGGAAAGGGATCAGCCTATGTTGATGTGCAGTTGTTTTGTTATGTTTTTATTTTTGTTGTGCTTCATAAGTTTACCGATTGTGAGAAAGTGTGTATTTTTTTTATCTGACTGAAGTGGATAAGAATATTGGTCTAGTCAATTTTGGAGATTAACTGTATTCCACACAAAGGTGACATTTTTTGTTGGAGGGGGATTTAGCATGAACATATTTTAGCTTGGAATGCCTTCCTGATAATTTTTAATAATAGAATATATTTGTATACCAAGCTATATGATGTCCTTGTAGAAAAAGTTTTTTGAAATGGATATTTAGGTCAATAAAATGAATTGTCCCTGTAATTTTTTTAAAAGTTAAGTTCTTTTCTTCTTTGTGTTCTTCGATGTATTCATGACTTATACAACCATGCTAAGCCTTTCTAAAAAAAAAACAACCCTGAATTTCATATAAATAACTATAGGTAACTATGCACTTAAATTTTTTTACCTACCATCAGTAGTATTCTGTTGATTTATGCTTGAATGATCTTCACTTCTGTATAAATAATAGAAAAATAAGAGCAAGTCTTTAAAAAATATCGCCTTATCTATAAAGAAGTTCAAGGCATTTAGTTTCCTTTTGTTCCTAAAAGGTTTAAACAAACTGGATGCACTTAGTATTCCAAATCCTATTTTGAAATTTAAAGTCGCATTTTTGCAAAACGTATCATAAACAAGCAAAAATTAATGCCTCAATTAATCCTTTACTTGCCTTGACTTCTGGTGTTCTTCCTTTCCTGTGAAAAGTTGAAAGTTTGTAAATGTTTAAACTAGCAACACTTGAAAAAATTGGAGATTTTTAAAAAGCTTTTTAGGAATCATTGTTTTGTTTTCTTTTTCATTTAATACAATTAATGTATAATCTATTTCCTGTAATGAACTTCTCGATCTACCTTTAAACTTTATTATCTTTTTATTAATGCTGAAATGTTACATAAAATGTCATATACAAATGGACACAACCATTATTATAAAAATAGATATTTAATAAAACAACTTAAAAATAAATGAATAAATAAAATAATATTTTTTCTACTATAACAAACGTTTCTGCTTTTATATTGAATATTGCTTATTCATCTTTTTTTATTGATGAACGCGATACTCTATGGTGTTACTTTTGTAAGATTGATGAATTTTTCTCACTGCAAGCGAGATAAGTTGTTTAGTCTATATTTTTCCATATACAAATTAGTGTATATCGGAGACTTCTGTATCTCTACACTCCTCAACGGTCACATGTACTGGTTATATGTGTATATATTGTTGATAATAAGTTTATCTATTAAAATGCATGAAATTACCAAAATTGTATGAAAATTGTACTTTTCTAATATAAAATTATTCTCAATTGGTGCTTTTTTATTTTAAAAAGCTATATTCCTTACTCTTATATTTTCTTTAGCTTGTTTGAGAAATAAAAAATAATCGTAGTAAAGACTTCAAAACCAAGAAAACATTCTAAAGTATTCATAACAATGCTAAGCAATCATTTTTCGATTGTTACTAACCTTCAGCAGTCTTGCTTTGATTTGTTTTGAAATGATGATCACTCCTGTTTAAATAATAGCAAAATAAGGGTTTTTTCTGTGATAATAACATTACATTCGGAACACAACTTAGATTTTTTCATTTTAAAATATTCCTTAACTGTTCAACTGGATTGCAAATATTCAATATTGCAGATATATTCTGAGCATTTCAAGTGTGCTTTTAAAAGTATATTTTATTAATTGCGTATATAACCATCACTTCTATAACTTTAATACTTGCCTTGACTTTGACTGGCTACCATTTCCTGTAAAAAATTTAAAATGCATAAAGTTCTAATGATGATGATGATGATGATGATGATGATGATGATGATGATGATGATGATGATGATGATGGAACTGATCTTACGGAGTTCACAGTATGCAGAAAGACAGATGTCAGAAACACACTCATCAAGAGACTTGTCAGCAGACGGTATGTAACCTAAGCTATGTGTTGAAGTTACAAAAGGAACATCGGCATCATCTACCCGAACGAAGACAGGCAGTGATGGGTAAACTCTGGCTCTCCTCTTTGAAAAAAAAATCAAGCTGTTTTTTCGTCATTTAATATCAGAAATACAGTCTTGGATGCTCTGGATACCTGTGTATGCCTGAGAATGAGAGCAGCTGGTAGCTGAGTGTCATCAGCAAAGGAGGTATCAGATACAGAGTGAGATTGAATTAGAGTAGTAAGTGGCTTTATGTACATGATAAAGAGGATGGGTCCAAAGTACAGAACCTTGGGGACTCGTGGGCGTTTGTAGGCTGGCGGAGACAGGCAGCCATCCATTATAACTGACTGAGTCCTGTCTGAGAGAACGGACTAAAACCAATGGAGTGGAAAGCCTGAGATGTCACTGAGAGGACTGAGTCTATGAATGAGAGTAGTGTCGTATATAGTATCAAAGGCAGGTCTAACATGGTGAGAAATAAGATGCCACCTCTGTCAGAGCAGACAAAATGTCGTTTGTCACCTTAAGCAGGGCAGCCTCAGTGCTGTGAAAAGGGCGATAAGCAGACTGTGATGAAGAAATCACATTTTCATGTAGGATATTTAGGTAGGACGTTTTAAGAACTACTTTCTCCAGGATTTTGAAAAGAAATGGCAAGTTTGAGACTGGACGGTAATTGTATATGTCTAACAGCCTTACGTCACAGGTCTATAAAACAACACAATTTACTAATTTTAATTTCTTTGATTATTAAAAGTATAAAGCATAGATAAATCAATAAACAAAATAAATATTGCTTTCTTGGTTCTAAAACAAAAAACTTTTTTCTTCTAGCATTTTCTTATTGTTGAACATAATATTCCATTTGTGTTTCTGTCGTCGCAAAGCATGTTGTGCAATGTTTTCCCGTGTGCATATACGTATATATATATAAGTAATAACTTACTTCTGTGCCTCTGCAATAATAATACTGTAACAATAATGATGACAACCAAAGTCAAGGCACCAAAGATTCCGCCAATTATTGCTGGAGTGTTAGGGTTTTGGATTTGACTGCTTACTTGACTAGTTTGATCTGAAACTTTAACAACAAAATAGAATAATCAAGATCAATACCTCGTATGGTAAAATGTCCCTTATAATTAAATAACTTACCAGCAAATATTAAACTATGCTGTTAGCCAGTAAAATGATCGTTAAGCAAAACAAAATATGCATTCTGATATAATCAAATATTTCTGGCGTAGTATTACACAAAGCGCATTTTAGAAAAGGAGATAAACTGTTTCCCAGTGTTTAAGTAAATACTTTCAAATTAATGTAATTACCTGTTACAGTGAAGATGAAAGGGAGAACTCCAAAATTGTTGCTGAAAACAATTCTGTAAAAACCTTCCTTGCTCTTTACCATGTTGATGACCGTTATATTGCAGGTGACCGCAGCTGGAGCTAAAGAGCTGGTAGAACATTGCACATAAATAGTATTTTCCTTCACTGGCTCTCCATCAGAACTCACGTTGTAGCCAAGAAATGTTATTTTCTCTACCATCGGCGTGGGGTATGCAGTCATTCTAACAATAAGCTCTCCTGTACCGCTTGTAATATTGACATTGCCGTCACCAAATGTTCCTCTGGGAGCACCTGCCCATTATATGTTGTTATTTTATGTAGTAGTAAACCCTAACAGCAGTCTTTCTGCTCGGTTATATACACAAATTACTTTTTAAAATTAGTTTAATTGAACATGTGCTATTCACTAAGTATAGTCGAAATTAGAGTTTCAAATCACCTTATCATGTATTACTGGTTTAAAAATATTTTATAAAGGTTGCATTTTTTTAATCACTTAGGACAATATATAAATCATGATGCAACTACTTAATAGGACACTGCAAAACTTTTTCAAATCTTTTCAAATGTTAAACAAGCTCGCAAAGTGCCTTATACTACCTAATATTCTGACAACATTAGTACCAAATAATCTACAAACACGAACTTTCTCAAATTATACTCACAGTTCACCAGTAACGTGCGACTCTGGATGTTCTGTCCAAGACTGTTGTTGACATCACATTTGTAGATTCCCGACGCTTCACAAGGAACTTGGTCCATGCTGAAGCTGACCCCCCATCTCTGTTGATCAACGGAAATGTTGCCTGTAGGCTGCGATTGGTTCAGAAAATATTCCGGGTCTCTTACGTTAGTTAGTCGAATACTTGGAGCAGGTCTGCCATTACAAAGGCACTGCAAGTCCACACGAGATTTCTCCTGAACATTCACAGTCATGTTGTCCACATTGTTTATGCTGAAGTCCAGGACACTGGGAGAGTCTGCGATATAAAAATTTCGTTGCTAGTGACATGATGTGAAAATAGGTGTTTTATTCATCTAATGATAATATAATAAAACTAATTACTTAATTTCTACTTACAGCCAACAATAACAGTCAGCACAGCAGAAGATGTTAAAGGAAGGCGGCTGTCCATGTTTTCTTGTTTCGTGACCACCGTGCAAGTGTAGTCACTGTTGTGAATCGTGTGGTTAGCAGAAGGGATCATCAGCTCACTTGAGTTAGAGTAGACATCTTTGTTTTGACTCAGCCACTTGAATGATGATGGGGATGGATTGCTATCAGCAGTACAGTTGATGTGAACCATCTGTCCCTCGGCAACAATACACTGTTTGTAATAAGGCATTCTGGAAGCCTCAACACAATCATTTCCATCGGAAAAACGTGTGAAGCTGATGACAGGTTCATCTAAAGAAAAATGAAAAACACATCACAAAACTTACCCGATATTATCAGGAATAGGATCAGACCATCAAAAATGGGATATTTATCCAAAAGACTATTCAGTACTACCTAGAGCAAAGGGTAACACAGTTGTACATAAATTCACTTTATGAGATTGCGCTTCAAATTATTTTGGAACTAAATATCTCTCGAAGAGAGACTTATTATACTGTAAATGTCTGCAAAGTTTGTTGGCCTTACATACACGTGATCTGATTTGTACCCTACTACTACTTCCTTAGAATATGGTCAGTAACAAGAAAGAAATCTTAACTTTTCAAATCCGAAAATAAGTGAAGTCCCACAGTATAAGAGAACTCGGGAGTAAGAATAATACACGGTTCTTAAAGATTATTTCCTATGCTAAAGGTTAAGGAATGAATGTGTAAGTAAACGCACCATCCAATGTGTCATATTTAGGGCATCGTTGGACAGTTGCGCAGGTTAGCTAGGAAAAGATTAATTGACTCACTAGATATCGGGATTAGCATTAAGGAGAATAATTAGTATTAACGGTGGTGGCGATGGTGATGGTGATGGTAGAAGTTAGAACCCGTTAGTGGAAGAAGATGTCTATTATATCATAAATAAAAGTGGTATTGTCGCTCCAACTCTTTTTGCAATCCATTTTGTAATTACGTTGTGCAGCTGCCATGTTTAGAAATATGTTCGTCCCAGAAACTGTTTAGCTGCTGTTGGTGTTAACAATAATTTTGCTCTGTCTGTGATGGTCCCCATTTCATATATATTTTTAGATATATACTGTTGGCAATGCCTTTGCTTTTAATATTTTCCATCAGATTAATGTCGTCGGCAAAGCTAAGGTTTCACACGGCCTTGGAGTCATGATTATTTCAAAGCGTTTTTTTAAGAATTTGTTTAACATTCCCGGTGACAGCTGTACTCATCACGGACGCCCATGGCAAGAATATCAAATTCCGTTTGAATATCTATAAGGATTTGAAAGAAAATCTACGAGGAAAGGGTTAAGAATCTAGTCTAAAGCAAACCTGTTCTTCGGCTAACAGTTTAAGCAAATGTGACCCTCCACGCCGAAACGAGTCTTAACTCGGAAATTTGAGATTTGCCAAATTGCATATTTTTAAAAACTACAGAATCTGAACTTTTTTTTAATACAACAGTTGTTCTTCTAGTCATAACATTGAGTGAGTTATAAATGTTTGAAGTGTGAAAGAACGGTGGCGGCCATTTTGAGAAAAGCGGGTTTAAAGATTAGCGTCAAGATTGCCGACAGGGTCTGTTTATTCCTGAACTTTTGCAGACAAATCTTTTGATCGGTTAATACTTGAATCGTTGTTTAAAGAAGTTGAACATACTGACTCCGGGTTTTCTGTCAAGGTATAACACGATGGGGTTAGGACAGGGAAATAATATCGACACAGCGTTTGAATTTCGTCTGAAATCAGTACGGATCGCAGTAAAGTACCTCGATTAAAACGTATTTTAAGTCGATTTCTAACTTTCATTTTAACATAGCAGTGTATTTTTCTGATAGTTTAATAACCAAGGAATCCGTTTTAAAAGAAAAGTCAAACTGCACAAAATTGACCCCTTTCACCTTTCGGGGCCTCTAGTACAAAACTGTTCCCCGCGACTTAAGACTCATTTCGTCACATATTATCTTCAGCTTTTTAAAGACTTCTAACACTGCCTTGCTTGGGTGGATGATTGCACCGATTGTTCTATAAATTTGAAATGTTTAGTGGTTAACTTATATGTAAAAGGATATATTACTTTTATTTTGGGGGTTCCCTGATTCATTGGCATACGGTGGTGAAAGCTTTTATTGTTTGGCCTTCATCCTGCTTGGAAAGCTCTAAATTTAACGGCTTCCTTTATGAATATCTGGACGGGACCGGCAATTTCAAGGGGCTTTAGCGAATACCGAAGTTGTGGACGTTATATAGTGTCGAACATCACTAATTTGTATAGTTATGTGGTACGTTTTCCAAATCCTAATGGCTGAAGAAAATGTGGACCAATCTATTTATGTATACAGATATCAGCGGAGCTTAAACCAGTATCACTTAATGCAAGATAAGACTAAATAGTTCACGGGGCATAATTGCCCTCAGACGTATCGAAATATGCTAAACAGCGACACCTGCACAAGAATCAAAGCAGGCGCCATGACGAGAAAAGCATCCTTGACAAAATTACTCAACAATAAAGACACAGCGCTGGCAAACCTTACAGCTACATTTGACGAATTCTACATAAACCTGATGAATAGCAGAAATAAGAAGAAAATTCGAGGAATAATCATGGGAAAAGTCAATGTCTATTCTATAAATAATGCAGATGTCTTAATAACGCTGATATAAAAAATAAGATGCATTCTTATTAGGGGAAGCGGGGATGGGGCAGAAGAGCAATTGCCTTTAAGGAGTATTTGAAGAAAGCATCAATGGTCTCTCTATCAGGCTTACATGCACCTACACATATGCACCTAGGCATGTGCTAGCGGATACCTATGTACACATCCCATAATTAACAAAGTTCCCTCTAGGCAGGAATTCTCGCAAGCAGAGACTCACAGTAGACCTGTAGGACAAAGGTAGCATCATCAACTGGCTTCTTGTGCTCGGTGTAATTGTTGCTGGCCCTGCACTTCACTGTTCTCCCGTTATCTTCTCTTGACAGGTTGAATAAAGTCAGGTTACTCCCTGAATCGTAACCAGTAGCAGGAACATGCCAGCTATTGGTGGCTTTCGGTCGACCTGTCTGATTGCTCTGACATCCCAGTATACCTGAGGTGCCCGCCATGAAAGGATACACAGGTCTTCCTGGTGTGTCACCGAGTGGAAAAATTACTGGAATAGATGGGGGGGCTGAAACACAAGAACGTATATTGAATTTATCTATAAAGAGTCTAAAATAAAATTTAAATTAATAATTCATTTTCCGCTGGTTGGAAATTACTATAAGGCTAATTAGAGAAAGTGATTATATTTGAACAATGTACACTACAATTTTCAAACTTTAAATGCTGTTCTTTGAAATCCAACACAGATATATCGATTAGCGGATATTATACAACATTAAAATATTCAAACTAAAACTTCAATGTAAAAGCACATTTACAAAGAAAAAATTTTTAAAGTAAGGAAGTGAAAATAGTATTTTTGTCTTTATCACTTATGAGAAAAGTTTTAAATATTTTGCTAAGGTTTTCGAGTGCTCATTTGTTTAACCTTGGAAATTTGGTATTTCCAATTCATCAGTTTGAGAGCAGGACTGCTTAGTCAGCTTCACGTCCTCAGTCCTGAGATTTCTTCCAATGAGGTTCGAAAACGACCACAATCTTGATCTTTTCTCCCTCATAAATTTCTCTTTTTTTATTTAGGGGCAACTACTCCACGCAGATTATGAACATTAAAGGTAGATATCATTACAATTTAAGCAGTCAGAGTGCACAGAAATCACTATGTCTATTCTGCACGAACGACTTGTTTAATCTTTTGATTCTTATCTCTATGATATGTAATCTTCTACAAAAAAAACTTAGGACGCAGATGTTTACTGTCAATAAAGTGAAACGTTTTTCCGAATTCATTTTTTACAAATTATTGGCTAATTGTTTTGGATTTATCTGACATCAGTACAAATATTAGTCAGGAATTCACAATCAGAAATAATACCAGTTAAACTCACTATATACATTGATGATCCAGTTAGCTTTCTGTCTGTACCAATCATAACTTTTCCATGAAGCAGTACAACTGCAGTTGCCATGGTTATAAGAAGTAACGGGATCAAAGGTCAAGCTGCTGGTGACACTGGAGGAGTCCAAGCTGCTGTCAGGTGTGTCGGTCCTGTTGGGGCAGGTAAACGTTATGACAGTTGCGTTAGAAGGTTTACCACCTCGTACTGTACATGTTAGAGTGAAGCTGTCTCCCTCATACACAGGCTGACCATCATGGAGAGTCGGGTTTCCTGTGATTACTGGCGGTGATGTAGGGGGGTCTACAGAAAATAAAGCAAATATAAAAGTACTGGTGCTACAAACATTTCAGGAACTTATTGCAGCAAAAATTTTCTTCAACAAATCCTTTAAAACGCACATCATCCTTAGATTAATTCACTTTCTACCCTCATTAAGTATGAAGTACTATTTTTACTAGGCAGTTAATCCAGAAAACTATGTATAAATAATGATACAGAACAATTCACTAAAATGAGAAAAAAAGAGTCCTGCCGATACTAAGAAAGAGAACGATGTCATGACGGAAATAGTCTCCTTTGTGATAATATTGTACTGCTAACGTAGTTCTTTTGTTTGAACTACTCGACCTTACAGATACAAAGACAAAATATAACAGAGACCGGGCAGTAGATGGAATCTCGATGTCCCAACAGTTTTAGGGAAATACATTTAAGGATGCCGAATACTCACAGTGGAGTGCGAGTGTCACACTGCTCGAGTTGGTTCTGTTCGTGACAGGGTTTGTGGCCAGACATTCAATCTTGAGACCATCGTCATCAGGAGGCCTGGGGGTCAGGGTACACAGCTGAGTGTTGCACAGAATGGTCTTGTTGTCTGATCTGATCCAGGTGATAATGGAGGATGGATTTGATCCGGAGACTGAACAGTTCAGACTTATATCATGTGAGCCATTTGTATCAAAAGGCTGCGGGCTGACCACTGTAGCTGTCACAGTTCTTGGTCCATCTAATAAATCAGAACACACTTGATAATCATTTTCGTAATCTTGACAACAAAAACATGTTTGCATAAACATTTCAAATATTATTAGTTGTACAAAATTTTAGTCTCTTACTTTCCATACTTTTTTCCAGTCGCAGTCCAGATAACCAAGGAATATTCTAACCTACAACAGTATAAAATTATCTAATAATTGTCTATAAAATTGAACAATGCTAAGAAATATTTTTAAAAACCAGTCTTGCTTAAGCTCCCACAAAACACATTCTTGACACAATTACAAAATACTCGTTCACAAATGTGTCTCTTTAGCATGATTTGCACGTCATTAATAGTAGTTATACAAGAGGCTTTGATTTAGTAGTACTTATAGATATGCTGTAGAGTAGTTCTTTTGGCAGTTTGTGAGTGAGTCAAGCGTAATAAATACAAAGTCTTGTCGTCTCCCCAGACAATTCATAACATTTATAATATCAGCTCATTCCCACAAATTCATGGACAGTATACACACAGGTAGACATGACGGCGGGTACTAAGACAAAAACTCAGCTCACATGCCACGGTCAAGGTATACTCCACGGACTGCACGACCGTGTTGTTCCACAAGAGCTGACAGGTGTGTGTGCCAGCATCTCCAGGTTGAACAGCTGAAAAACGCAGTTGTGATGATCTCGTACTATTCCACTGCAGTTCACCAGGAGGACTGCCCAGGTCATTCGCAAAACATGTGCAGCTGACATTCTCACCTTCTGGTATGTATTGTGGACAGTTGTGGGAAGGTTTACTGCCAGGGAGACCTGTCCATAAAAAAATAAACGTGAACCACAGATGGAAGCTCCTAGAAAGTTGTATATCTGTGTTTGGTATCCACATTTATGAATTATGCATTTATGTATGAGTTCATGTGTGTCGCTTGTCGCATTTCTGGCTCAGCACAGGTCGGGGTAATCGTTAGGGAGGGGGGGCGCCTTACGGTCATGACGACACTAGTTCTGTCCCTTGGCCACGGTAGACAAGCCTTCATTACAAAGGAGCCATGCGACCCTTTCGCTCCCGTAGTTCTGCCTTTTCTTTGGGAGGAATAGGGCGAGCTCTTCCCATGGTGTTGGACACCTCGTTCACAGTATATGAAACTGCGTCTCTGTGGTGTACAGAAAATCGCGTTGAGCCTATGGTGCTGGGTTTATCTCCTTTAATCTGTTCGTTTGTTTGTGTTTCTTTCTTTCGGAGTCTTTTTTCTATTTTTGTTCTTTATCGTTAATAAATGTATATTTTGTACTCTCCCAACGTGTGAGCGTCTATTTGTCCACTGAGGAGCGATTGGCTTCCTCCTGCGCATCGGGCGACTGTGTTGGTCGAAGCTGTGAGCGTCAGGGTGAGAGTGAACCGTACGGCGCCAGACAACATACCGCGACACTGTGTTTTCTCAGGGATGTTTACAGATGTGTTTATGTAGTTGCATATATCTACGCACTGGGATGAATATATGTATAGCGTGTGTCTGTAATATTGTGTTGAGACTGAACTAACCCGAGGGTTTAGCCAAAACCCTATAGACACTAAAACCCTTATCTCTAAATAAACTCGCGTGAGTATTTGAATCAGAGGAAGCAGAACACTGTGTGGGTTTTTTCTTCAGTCTGTTTTTGTGATGAAAACTTGTGTATCTGTCAGAGACACAATTTTGTTTTTGAAATTCTGATTTATCACAAATTAAGGAAGACAAATAACAAAACAAATGTACATGTATTGATAAAAAGTGTACTAGCAAAATACTTTTAGCGAGAAATGGTTAAGTTTTGCAGACGTGTGATAATGCGTTATGTTAATAAAGCTGTTGTTCCTGACAGAAAATAAAGCTACTCAAAGGTATGTACCAAGAAGACGGATCTGTCAGAACAGGTAGGTCTCAATGTCCCAAGGTCTCAATGGGGAGCCTGAAACTCTAGAGGAATTTGTTCCCGACTAGGGGTAATGCGAACAGATGGCAGGACAGTTTAAAAACCTTGTATGGGCCTCATGAACACTTACGTATTGTGTTATTTCCGACGAAACTCGCATTGACTGTAGCTTCACCGGGAACAAGGGTCACACGGTAAGTGTACTGACCGACAGGTGGCAGGTAACTGGTCATGTTACACCATCCACTGACCTTAGGCACAACTGTCATTGATGTGTTGGTGATAAGGATTTCTTCTCTTGACTGCAAACCACGAACAGTATTTTGTACAGAATAAATACAATGATTTTGTAAAACTAAGTCTTAATGGGATTGAAAAACATGTTTTCTATTGATCTATTGTACTGGCACAAAATAGTGTGAGAATAATTCTGTTAAAGCGATCTTATTTTATATCGGTCTTTATTTTCAGTAGATTACCATTTCCATCGTATCATCTCATAAATCAAATAATAATTTAATAGACATTTCAGTAAATAAAATTGTCATTGAAACTGTTTAATCAGCGTTTGTGTGGATCAGTATTCACCTCTTTAATCTGGATCCATGAGCACCGGTATCTGTTTTGAGCTGAGTAGATTTTTTCCGTGCTACACTGACTAAACACACTCCAGGTGTCGTTCCTAAACTGAACTGTGCATGATGTATTTGTACCTGCAACTATAAATAACAGCCAGATTGTTATTTTCAAAAGTCATATATTGAATTAGGGAAAAAACTTTACTAACTTCGATTAAAGGCAAAGCAAAAATGCTGGCAATGTAATCAGAGACAAGGATCCAAGTCAGTAATAATCGATCTGGAAATATATTTTCCTTTATTTTGAGTTGTCACTTCTCCACTTCTCCTCCTTTATTTTGCTTGTTTTCGTCCTGTTTTCGCAACCTAGTTTTTGTATTATAAAAGAAAGTTTAGTTTCATTGAAATAATCAAATTAAAGCTTGAATCAAGCATCTACAATAAATGACTTACTTATGTAATCCAGGCGGCAGTTGGCTGATCCATTCAGTGTTGTTCCATAAGTTGCCGTGCAGCGCAGTCGCCCATTGTCAAATAATCTAGTATGTGTTGCGGCTGAAGCATTAACGACCATCACACTTGTGTCATCAGAAGTTCTGCTTGGTAGAAAAATTGGGCTGACTGGTTGGTCACAAACATACTGACTTCCACCTGACAGACGAGGCTTGCATTCACCAAGACTGGTGGTAGCTCCTGTAGCAGGCACCCAGTGGTCCCACTGGACTGTGTGCTGTGCTGAGAGGCCCGTACAGGTAAAGCTGTTATCCTGTTTATTCCCTTGCACTTCCCAGTAACTGTCACTTGTAGCACACACTGCTGTAATGCTTGCTGAGGAAGAAATCAACAAATATTTGTTTGATTCTCACTTGAGTAGTACAAATTTTCATTTCCCTTTCCTATTTCCTCCTTAATATCAAACACCTTTGTAAAAAAAAGAATTTTCATTTTTAAAAAAGCCACGTTTAGATTCCCTTTACAGAACTTTAAAATACTGCTATAATTTCTATCTTGTGTAATTATCATTATGGTGTACCTATACATGATTTTATGGTAAAGCTCTTTCCTTTCTTCTGTCCATCTTTGTCCATTCAGTTCATTTGTATTAGCCCACTCATTTCATTCGTCTATGAGAGACAAGATCTATGAGAGCGGTGAGATCAAAGGTTTTTATGTGTGGCCAGCGACATTGGTACTCGTCTAGTTAGAGACCAGTGATAGCTGATGTCACGATGGTCCTAGAGATGCTGCAATAAACCTATGCCAAGGATGAAATGCGCATTAGCACAATACCTTAGTCCCATTAATGACCAAGGAAGATGGAAAGGAATAAGAGAAGCTTACCTCAAGCTACACCAATTGTGAAAAGAAAACCCAGTAATGAAATAGTTTTACGTGTATAGATGTCACACACGGGGGAGGGGGGGGGGGGGGTTGTAATGCAAGTGAAGGAATGATTCACTACTGCGCGGGCAGGTCGAGTAATCAAGTAGTTTAGGAGATTCTAAAGAGAGATAGAGAGATCATAGACTGATAAAGAGAGAGTTTTCACCGAAATGCATTTTGAACTTCCCAATCTTTAGTAGTACCATTTAAAGCTCTACCAGTCTTTTCCTGAGAAAATCTTGCCTACTGTTTTCTATACAAAAGCAGAGATATGCCTTTGAGAGAAAATGCTCTTTGTATCACTTCTTTTGATAAAAGCAGGTAGTCTTGCATACTTAATTAACCCAAATAAAACATGTAATAGTTACTATGTGTGACCTTACCTTGACTAAATCTCACCAAAACAAGCAGCAGGAAATACTTCAGTAATTCACCCGCCATTCTACGGCTCATCTGAGTTGAAGTATAGTCAGGACCACACCTCAACTGAAGAAATGTAAGAACATGTCATATTAATGATTATACTTACCAAACTATTATATTGCGTAGTCAACTATATTGCTGAATACTTAATGGAAACATCGTCTATTTTCACTAGATACTCAGAGATAATATGCAGAAGAAAGTAAAAGCAAAATAAATATTTTTTTTTAAATCCCTATACCGCCAGAGTCAAATGTTTTTAGAATCAGTTTTCGTCTATAAACACTATTTATCGTAGAAGAATAACTTCCTCCCTTTAATAAGATAAATGGTGATAACAAGATATTTCCAGCCTGATTGTTTGTCATGAACATCAGTCCAGCTGATAAATATTCTTTTCCCATGTGTATCTAGAAAGATATGGGAAATAACTCTTTCAGTATTTACATTTCAGAGTTTATCTCCTTTTTTCCCAACACAGGCCATGTATAGACAGTCGGTTGGTGTTCTAAATGCTTAAGGCGCCCAATGATAAATGAAGTTACCTTGAGTTGAAGTTAATAACACGAAAAAGGAGCAGCACTGTAGCAGACCATTCTTCGTTGTCTTGGCCTACTTCGTGTCAGACAGTCCCAGATTGTGGAAAAAACATATAAAATGTAAGTCATCTGCTGTTCATATCACTGTCTTTCTCATTTGCTCAGGACTTATCGCGAGCTTGCACTCTATGAGCTCAGTCTTCTGACATGTCCGCTTCTAGATCAGGAAGTAAATTGAGGTGTGTGGTTACTGGCAGACACATGCCCTACATTTCTATCTTTATGATCCTATCAATGCCAACTGGGTTTTGTTCAAGGAAATGTGTAAGTACTTTCCTGTATTATTGATGCTGTAGAGGCTAAGCCACCACAGCAGGTGGCCTTGCTCGTGACCTATGCAATACTGTGCAATGCATTAACCATAATAAAAGTCTTGAGCTTGTAATGCTTTGCGTAAATGAATGAAGACATAAGGGAGAAAACACTGGAATATTTAGAAATTGTTCCACTGCGGATTACTTCCCTTTAACTCCTGTTAAAAGTCAACCTAATGTACTTCGTTATGTTTGAAAGTCGCGAAGGTCTAGTTGATCAAGCGCCATGTCGAAGTCGGTTACCGGTTACTCAATTCAACATGGATTTGTACTCAAACAACCGAAAATGAGAACATAATAGTAAGTAATATTTGAATACTAATGTACATTCTAATAAAATATATGCTTTTGGGGTACTTTCTTCGGGTCTCGTGGGGTTGGATCACGGCTACGACATAGTGGGGTTCGCCACGTCTGGAACCCATGGCCATCGATCACACCACAACCCCACGCGTTTTTTGCGCCAAAACTGCGCGTACAGGGGTGGAAGAAGGGATGAACACCGTAAAGATAGTATCTCGGGTAGCTTGACAGCAGACGACAAGCGACGTTCAAAAGGAATGACGTCAC
Source organism: Pomacea maculata (assembly GCA_004794325.1). NCBI lineage: Eukaryota > Metazoa > Mollusca > Gastropoda > Architaenioglossa > Ampullariidae > Pomacea > Pomacea maculata. Next base: position 110,086 of record SRHC01001895.1, on the reverse strand, counting down.
GCACCGTCGGCATGGAGCGAGAGAGAAAGTGCGCGAGACAGCGAGAAAGGTCTCCATCGCTCACGAGCCTGATGAAAAACTACCCTCAGAAAAATGATGTTTAACCGTCGTGTGCCTGCTGCTCGAGGTCGACTGCGACAAACGGGAGAAAACACGAAAACAGGACAACAGTGTGACATCAGCGCGTGATACACCGTTATCACACACACACACTGGCCGTAATACAATCTGCAATGGTCGGGTAGTCGCTGTAAACAGTCATGTGATCAATGTTCACTTGCAGTATCATGTCCTGTGGTCAACTCGCCCTGCTAAATACAGCTCTCAACGTCTTGTTTTCAAGCCGAGGTCAGCAGTAACCAGTCTCTTTCCTGTCGCGTAGCGCAGCTGCACTAAAGATGTCACCGAGCTTGGGGTGGCCATGATGGCTGGACTAATGGGACGTAATTTTCAGTAGCTGCTTGAGTTGCTACCTTCAAGTGGCGAGATTACATAAAGACGAACAGAAACAACTGAATGCACGAGTAGAGAACTGGGTCTCCTCTACCGATCCTTGTCCCTGGGAAATGCATTACTATCTGCATCACAATTCGTGATCCACATTTCACAGTCATAGGGCTAAATGTATTATTATTCCAAAATACAGTCACTAGGAAAAAATAATATTCCTTTACACGTTGCCACATAGCTCTTTTGGGTCTTGATTGCGGTTTTGACCACTCATATAATTTCTTATGTTCCCTATCAGGCTTGAAAGGTTAACGGCATCACCTGCGAGTGACTTCCCTTAAACAAAGCCACCAGGTTCGTGAGAATCGAAAACTATAAGGCCCAAACATTTTTGAACTAATGTTCAAAAATCCCAATGAACCCTAGTCAGTTATTTACATTTTAAAAAGTCTGTTTGTGTTAGCTCTGTTAGATGGTGAAGTGCAAAACTATATCAGTTCTGTTTACAACAGGTGAGGGATGAGACTTCTACCCAAATAAAGGACTTCATCACACAGGGTGTCAAGTCACGCATCCCTACTCTCACGCATGCGCTGACGTCTACATGCTCTACTCCACATAACAAGACAGCTCTACCCTTGACGGGTTGTCTCAATAATAGACATTATATATCTTCTCAAGAACACACGCACTCGTAACACTTGACACACATACTCTCTTCCTTCCTACTTCCCCCGAAACTGTTATTGTTCTCGCATACACTCACATGTAGATAGACACTGGGTTGTGCCCCATACCAGTGGGGATGCAAAATCACAAGTCTGGTGTTCGAGGTAGGTCCTCATGTCTACGTATCGTCGTTACAGTATGTGGGTATTAACAGTCTGTAAACTTTCTGACATTACGGGTGGAATTATCCCCGCTTTAATACGTTGTTCTAACAGCTGTACAGTGATTGACATTACGGGTGTAGCATTGCCGCTGTACTGGTATTAACGAGAAGTGATGCTAACATTACACTGTGGTTACAATATTATCACTGTAATTATCGTTGTTTCCAGACGGCAGTGAAGTCATTTACCATATTGCTGACCACGGTGGTCTACACTTTGGAAGCTGATGTCCATGACAAGAGGCGGCCATAGTCACCACATACCAAGCTCATTTGCACGTTTGAATGGGGACACCTAGCGACTTTCTTCATCATATCGACCTGATACTATGTCACTGACACTGACACTGACACTGCGACACTGATACACTGCCTTTTGCACAATCGCAGGTTGTCCTTGCACACAAGTATTCTGTAGGTTTGCTGTCCTGAGAAGGTAAACCGCCTCTAACAGTGTCCTGTACAGGGAAGACCACCGTCAACAATGGCTGCTCATCCGTCGGCTGCTCCACAACAGGTGAGACAAGGGGTAGAGATCATCATCATCATCATCATCACCGTCAGTCTCTTATTCTACTGATTTATTGTAAAGCTGGTACACATATTCAATATCCCGCCCTGTGTATTATCATCTCAGTGATGTATCTGTCGCTCAGTGTCACGATGTTGTCCTCTCACTGTAACAACTATCACAGGGACAGCGCCCTACAGGAGGCGGAAGACAAAGTTCTAGAGGCGGTGGCCAGGTCAGTGTATACCTACACGCCGTGACTGATGAACAGGCGGAATTACTTACTGATACAGGTGAGTGTATTTTTATTTTATTGTTTTAAAAGAACTATAGATGAACGTAGGATAAAAAGCACACCACAGTAGTAAGATAGCATTCAGATGTAAGCAACAGAATCAGTAAATCTATGAGAATGATGGAGAGCTTACAGAGAAATGATAATAATACTGACGAGCTTGATGAATTTGATTACAGTAATGATGGTGTGTATTAGATGTATTTCTTAAATATTTTTAAATAAAACTTACCGTTAGCGTAATAGGGCATTACAGGTCTTCGTGATGATAAGTGACCATTTCAAAAGCAACTGTTATTTTTAAGATAAATGTGTGTGCGTATTGACAATCTCTAACGAAATGGCTGTTTTAAGTGAACACGAGTCCCCTAGAAGAGGTCAAGAAGTCAGGCGTTGACGTAGAGTTGGACTCCAACCCCTCACCTGTACCAGGTATGAAAATTCTCAACATCCGCGGGGCTCCTTCTCAGATCCAGGCGGCAGTCGGTCTCGTCAGTCAGAAGATTGGTTCGAAGGTTTGTTTGTTGACAAAACACATGTGTATTACAACAGAGTGTAACAGACTATAACGGAGGAGATACCAAAACTACCTCACTGGATGACACAATAATACAACGGGCCGTCTCCAGTATTAAATAGCAGTAGGTAACACAAGAAATGTTTGAATAAAAATAGTCTAAAATAAACCAAATAGCTTAAGGATTGTAGGGAAATATTGTTTAATTTACAAAAATTGTATTAACGCAGGAAACATTATCAGACCAGGCTCAGACATTCTGGCTCCAGTGGGTCCAGGCCGCGTTCCCTGATCTCGACTCTCGCGCCTACTTCGTGCCTCCTGTCTACTTCAACCGCGTGCCCATGACTAGACAGTCAGTTGCTGGTCAGGATGTTCTCGTCCTACAGTCAGCACCTGGACAGGCTGGACAGTCTAACCAAGTGTCTACGAGTTCATTTTCTGCTGCTCATCCATCCATTTCTCAGCCTCCTCGCCTTCAGGACAGTGATGTCAGAGACGATGCATCCATGCAAAGGATTTTTGTCTGTCTTCAGAAAATGTTTGAAGAGAACAGAGATGTGGTGGTTGGACTGACTCAGCTTCAGTTTGGACAGTACCTGGGGGAACCTTGTTACGCTGCCGCCGCTACCCACCTACCCCAACCCTCGAGCCTTCCTTCTTCTTTACCACGAAACTGGAAACGAGGAGACTTTGATGTTCTTCTGATTCATCGACAGTACGGACTGGTAGTCTGTGAGGTCAAGGCATTTGGTGATAATATCAGAGTTTTGAAGATGTCACAGCAGGATGTAAATAATAACATTAAAAAGAAACTAAAAGACGCCGCGTCACAGCTGGACAAGGCGGAGGCCATGTTGTCTCACCTGGTGTCTGACATCGCTCCCGGTCTGCGCATCACTAAGGTCATCGCCTTTCCCAACCTAACGGGTCATCAGCTTCAACAGGCCATCTCCAGCGACAACATCCTCATTCAGGTTTTTACCTCCCTTGTGTTACCTTCTACCTTCTATGAACGCTATGTCAACTGACATATTTAGCATTTATTCGAAATGGACTCAACACAGGTAGACCATACGATATGTAAAGTGTTTGGTTTTGGTTCTGACAGTGTTTCTCCAATGAATGTTGTCAATTAACAAAGCAGTCTGGGCGGTAAGACGTTAGATCAGCGGCTACACAGTATATGGCCTCGCTTTCGATGCACACTATCTCCTGTGCGAGATAAATGATTTGTTTAAATGAAGTCATTACAAGTAGACCGCTCTTTTGTCTCTTTTAATAACATTGTTATAGTGTAAGTACCTTACGAAATTACTGACTCGTATTTAAATTCTACTTAATGTTTTTGTAGAGGGCAAGTGGGCTGGCGTTTTGTTGTTAGTTTTTGGCGGGACCTGCGGAGGCATCGTGTGAGAGGAAACTCGGCAGTGACTGGCGTCGGGGTTTTTTTCCTGGAATTCCGGTTTCCTCCCTCTTCCTCTTCCTCTTCCTCTTCCTCTTCCTCTTCCTCTTCCTCTTCCTCTATACTGCAAAATTGCTGTAAGGTGGACGCACTTTTCTACTGAATCAACCGAGACGAGGTTCTGGTCCGGCGGATGTGAGAGAGAGAGGACAGACATGTGGCAGAGAAGAGACAGCCTGACTTTATTGCCTCTGACGATGCGACACAACCCTCGTCATCGTACAAGCCCGCGTGTTAAAGGGTCGCACATCCTGGTTGTTCCTGACTTTGTTCGAGTGTTGGATATTTGTTGTCACACCAAAACCCCACCACTCGGTTATAGTTTAATGCTATAGTCTTTTACTCGATTTTACATCTGTCATCTTATATTTGACTTATTTCACATTACATGATGTGGACCATGTTGTTCCTTTACAGGACCTGTGTCGGTGTCTGGGAACTAGAGAGCCCGCCGACATCACTGGACTGTGTCTGTCCTCTGATCAGTTGTCTGACCCCAAGACACCATGTGACGTCAATAGTGACGTTCTGAGGGAACTCGGACACTGGTGGCAGCGACGTGTGGCTGGAGCTGGACCTGACCCTCACATGACACCTGAGTTGTACAAGACCCTTGTAGCCAGGTAAATATTAAAATAATGTGTAGTCATAACCCTGTAGAAGTCTAAGCACTATAGTGAACGACAAGGTCGCTGCTTAGATGTTACATCAGTCCTCACCTCACTTATCTCGTAAGGTGTTTATGTAAAAGATGATCGAAGCAGATGTGAGGCACCTGGGTTGAACGGAGGCACACTGGTAGCGTATTGGTCAGACGCTGGCTTGTCACAACTGGAGTGAACAGTGGTCCTGAATTCGCATCTTGTCCGGAGGCACACATAATTTTTACTCTCTGTATTAGGCGCCTGTTAACTCAGTTACCAAACTGTCTGGTCTACTAGTCTGTGGCTGTCTGTGGAAGTAGGTGGGGTGGACCCAAGTTTTTACGAAATGACTCCTGGATCTACCGTTCATCACCTCAGATAGTGTCAGTTCCTGCACATCTGGGCTGCAGCAACTCCTTATTCCTCTCGCTAAATGATTCCTAAGAAATTCATCTGTATTATTCTCTGTACACTATTTCCTTCTCTTTCACTCAACACTCAACTATGACCCACCAGTTCACTGCCAACTACTTCGCAGATTTCTCCACACATCAAATCGTCAACAAAGTCAAAAGCACAGGAGAAGAATAAAATAAATAACAAAGAGGTTTACGAATGTTACCTTGGATAGGCAAGGAATTACTTTTAATTCTTAAATACGGACTTCTGAGCTTCTTCTCTATAAACACGTCCGCTTCCTTCAGTTGTCATGTCAGCCAGTGTCGTCTGCGTCTTCTACTTCTACTTCCACGCTTTTCATCTTAACCATGTATACACACCTAAACCGCATTCCTCACACAAGTTCTCGTCTGTTTCCTAACGAGTGGGCCTCTTTCGTGTACAGCTACATCAGGAAATGCGCTTTACAAATCCTATTAACCTTTTCATAATGATGGTGATGACGATGGGTGTCTCACGATATAAACAGTTCTGCTCACAGAAATTTAGAAACAGAATGAAATCAAAGAGCAGTCAGTCCCTCTCCGCACACCAAGAAACAAGCAATACTGTCATATATCTCCACCCCTATAAATATAACCAGGGTTAGTAACCTCCCTTCTTTATCTTCATTCAACACGTCTATGGGACATCAAAAGCAAACACTTGAAGTATGAACAGTAAGACTGTAAAATATTCTGTCTGTGTACTTCTCCTACCTCACATCGCTCAAAGAACATCACAAGATGTCTAATACTTGAGGTCAATGAGTGTTTATGTCACTGGACTGTCCTCTGCTTCACTTCATGGCAGTACAGTAGGAAAATGTCACCGGACAATGAAATCAGCTTTTCAAGGTTTGGCTTTTATCTGGAATCATAACATTTAATATTTCTGTATTCATTAATCATTGCCAACAATCGTCAGATTTTTTGGTTGTTTTTGTTTTCAGTCATTGCATGCTATAAATTTGTTAAATTATAAACACACTTTTCCTTGAAATTTCTTTAGTTTGTTGCTTTGCATTGTACTGGAGTATGTAAATGTTCAATTTCAAGCAGTTCGTGTTGTCCACTATAGAAATAAGCTACAGAAATAACTGGAGTTAGCATAAATGAGGTAAAATAAATGTTCTCTTTAGTTTTAAATAAAACGATTTTTTTTTAATTTGAGAAAAATGGCAAATTTACTATTAAAGGCAATGCAGGTAACAAACAATTAACTTAAAATACTTTCATTACTGTACTTCTTAATAATTGTTCTTGGAAAACATCTGAAATATACATTATTATTTACTGACTGCACTAGATTCTGTGGTCCGGCGACAACAGTGACTGTGCCATGCACATGTCCTCCACGTGTGAGGGTCAAGACCCTGGGTCAGGCCGTGTCACATACAGGACAGTGCTACACTGCTGTAATAACACTCTTCCCGGAGCAAGTTCACCTGCTACACACGGCGCCTTCCAGACTCTTTGTCACCGGACCGCCCGGTACAGGTAAAACTGTGGTGCTGCTGCTGATGGCCATACAGTGGCTGCGATGTGGTCACCACGTCTACGTTGTCAGTACGTGTTGGGGGAGTCGTGCAGCGTGCACCATGTTGTATCACCTGTTGCTGCAAGCAGTAAAGACACAACAGTCAGCAGGTGTATCACCCGGTCAGCCTCACCTCCTGCTGTATGACCTTGCTGACCATGAAGCCGTGGAGAAGACCGTCAACGACTTGTCACAGGCGGCGAGCGAAGGGTCCTTGTACGTCATCGCTGATGAAGTGGTGTGAGTAGCACAGTTTGTGATGTGATGATAAACAACCATGGAGATGGCGCTATTTTTGATCTCATAATGACTAGCAGGTGTTTAACAGGTGATAATTCCTAAACGGCTGTGACACCTGATGGAGGTGTTGTACTACAGGTAAAAGTAAATTTGTTCTTTTACATCGGCTGTTATACAGATTGTATAGCAACAGGTGTCATTATGTTTACGTTGTTTACATAAAGTTATGATTTTATGAATTGATGACGTCACCGACAAGGAACTAACATATACACACATATTAGTGACAGTACATGGTGTAGCATGTCTATCAGCTTCCGTAACACATGTGACAGGGCAGACCTCTTCAAGACTGTATGTGACAAGCTGCTGACACAAGTTCCTCATCTCCTTCTGTGGGCGGCAAGTTGTTACCATGGACACGCACCCGCTGGCTGGCGAGTGGAACATTTAACCAGACCCCTCCGCTCTCCACCGTCCGTCGTCAGGGAAGTCGAGCAGGACGCAAATATCACTGAGTACCGTAATGTGCAGGAGTACAGTGAGCGAGGTGTGCCCGACCACACAGACGGCCCGCCAGTCACACGGCTGTATCACCGAGGTCAGGGTCACTCATGTCGCAGGCCAGTTGACTGTGTGACGTGCGGTCGTGACGTGGCCAGCTTCCTACACAGTCTCCGTGTTGGTGTTACAGGTAGGTGTGGGTGTTGTGGAGTGTAACGTCAGTTGACAGGTGAACAGTTAACGATGTGATAAATAACAGGCAGGTGAGAAACGGTCTTGTGAAGAAAACAGTGTGTTAGTCACGTGTGTCTCTCATGTTGTCACCACGTTATGACGTCATTGTTTATATCCATGTGTCTGTCAGTGTGTACGCTGTATCTACGACATGTGACTTACACAAGAAACACACTTTGTATGTTAATAACAGAGAATGTCACGTCAGCTACCTTGAGCGTCACGTCCACCAGCGGCAACACATCACCCAGTTCACCCTGCCTGCAGTGGAGAGACCTGCTAGTGTTGAACGGGTGGCCAGTTAGTGACGACTCGGGTATGGTGAAAGCGCTTAAAAAAGCGGGTATTCCAGTGCGGGTGATGAAGGATGATAACACTGAAGACGTGGCCACGGCCCGCAGTGACGTGGTATGGGCGGCTGATGGAGGTCTAGTTCGTGGGCTGGAGAGAAAAGTCGTCGTCTGTGTCAATGATGTTGACGATGTTTTCTCTCGACTTCACTTCATGTCGCGGTGTACGTCACAACTTGTGATTGTCTCCCGTTGACGACCAACTGCTGATCATCTGACATCCTTATGACATCATACACATGACGTAATTATATATACAGTATATACTCACAACACGAGGTGCAGTCCGTGTCTCTGTTTCCACAGCAACTAGCATCAACATCAACATCATACACACTCAGTTTTGCTTACTTAACCTCAAATTATAACAGTGTGAAATAAAATGTCTTCCTGGGTCTAGTCCAGTCTAATGAGATCTTAATAAAAGCTGGCAAGGAGCGTATGACAGTGTGTGTGTGTGTGTGTATGTGAGTATGCATGCATGTTTTGTCAATGTTGTGCTGTGTGTGAGTGTTTAATCAAAAATCAAATAAAATCAAATCAGACTTTATTGTCTGTCGAGGAGACCAAGGACAGAATTGTTGTGTATCCTTCAAGTCCGAATGTCTCCTCCTCTGTAAGCCATGTTTCAGTGAAACAGAAGAGGTCACATCATCGGCAGTCCCCATCGAATTTAATGAGCGCAGAGAGTTCATCTTGTTTGTTATGGAGGGAGCGCACATTCGACAGGGTGATGGCTGGTAGTGAATGTCGCATCCTCTTCTCTTCAGTCTGTGTCTGACTCCTCCTCTAGATCCTCTCAGTTTCCTTTTCCTTTTCCCGCCCTGTGTCGGAATGTCACTGGAATTCACATCAGGGGCTTGTGTATTTGAATACTAATGTATATTCTAATAAAATATATGCTTGTTGGTTACTTTCTTCGGGTCTCGTGGGCTTGCATCACGGATACGACAAAGCTCGCTCTTGATGCGACGACTCTGTACAGGGGTAGCTGTTGGTATGGTGTTTTTCTGATCAGACTTTTAAATCGTGTTTTGTTCTCTCGAAGGCTACTTCTCTGGTTCCATAGTACGTATTGCAGTAATATTGTAACAACATTTATCGGCCCTACGATACTGATTTCTCGGTCAATAAAAGGAGGATTCATAGGTCCTTTTATTTCTTTGTAAATCTTCAACAATACTTTAAAATTTAGAATTAAAAGTAATTTAAGCTGCATCATTAAATAATTAAGTTGTTTGTGTTGGTGAAAATATTAAAAAAAACTTTCAACTTTTAAGGATATCGAAAAGTTTGTTAATATGTATAAAATCTTGATAAAGCACTTGGAGCACTTCTTAAACAACTGCATTCCTCAGTTCATATATGTGGGTTCGTTTCTCGTCATACGGCTGCTCACATCTGAAACCATATTGCGGTTAAAAATCTGTAACTTGTTAAAAACATTAAGCTTTTTGTTTTATTTATTTAGATTTTAGAATATGTCACTTAAAAGTTCTAAGCAGGCACATCTCTACCAAAAAAGCGATACTACAAGTAAGTATGAATCATTAAGGTTAACTATGATCAATATTTCAGTGAAAAGATGGTAATTCTGACTTCCCTAGTTCACAGTTTTCTTACAAAATTAATATAAGTATATTGGAATTTAGTTTTAAAACTTAATTTTGCAGGTTGTTCAGCAAAGGTTGCAAAGAAAAATCCATCGCCTATTCACAAAGTACAAGCAAAATTTTAAAAATTCGTTCATATGCGTCCTACCTTCATAAGAAGATATTTCCGAGACATTTTGCTGTCGCCGTATTCCTTCATAGTGTGATCGCATTCCTACATCTTTCATTTGTAATGCGTCATAAAGCGGAGTCACTCTTCCTGCAACAATTAATGACAAATATTTCTGCTTTCTTTATTAAGTAGGATGCCGATGTTTTGCTGAGGCATTTTTTTTTTTTTACGAGAGAGCAGATCTCTAAACATATTTTAGAGTTATTGTTCTTTATAAAGAAGTCTAAAATCTTTTGAAACTTCACTTGTATTACTGTCAATGATATCTTTCCTCCGCACCTGCATTTATTCGAGGGATGTCTAGAGTTTACCAGGGGAACTTTTGTTTCTCTTCTTCTATTATGTCCCTTTACACTAAAAGCGCGAAGTCGTCGCTAGTTAAAAAATAAATAAATAAATAAACAAACTAATCAATCAGCTCATGCAGTCAGGAGGAAATTGTTCAGTGATAACGCTTAAATTAACTATTGAACATAGTCACACCTTCACATATATCAGAATAAATTAAACTGCGTCTCTGTCTATATTTTGAGATAGTATAGAGATAATTTGAGGGACTTACCATCTGTTGTGCCTGAAGTTTCTGTGGTCACAGGAGTCAAGGATTGTTCTGATATGTCACCGCTGCAAGTATACCAAACTTTTATTCTCCATAACTAAAAAGATTTACAACCGAATAACGAGAGTACGTATAAATATTATCCAATAGTAAACAGTTTTGCCATAGTCTTTCAAGCTGTATTTTGTCAAACTGTGTACATATTACCACGACTTACCTTCTTTGGTTTTGCTGAGTGTTTCTTTGATTAGCTCTATCTGCAATCAAAAAATAGTATTTAAAATAATGTTTATTTATATATATATATCATTTTGTCGACATGATTGTCATGTCTTTCTTAACTGTAACTATGTATGCGGATATAAACATGAACATGAACGCTACATCTAAAAGAAAGCACACACACACACACAGAACAAGGAAGAAAACACAACAGTTGTGAAAAGTTGTACAAAAAAAGAGTATACCGTTACCAGTACAGGGTAAAGTCCACCCACGTCGCCACACCCAGATGACGGTCACAAGAATCAACACAACGACAACTGACAACATCACGGCCAGCACGACGACTCCAGCGATTTTCTCGTCTGTCTTTGTGGTCGCCTCGGCCTGCTGGTCATTCTCTGACACTGTACAGGTCCATGCAAATCTTTGAAGCTCATTTTTTTCCATTTTTACATATTTTTCCAATTTTCCATTTCATTAGAACCAACATTATCTTTAGCACAATACAGAAAAGATAAGATTCATAAACGCAAAAAGAAATATATTTACATACTTCATTTTAAACTAGTTTAAGATAAATACAAATTCATACTGATTAGTGTATAAGAAGTAGAATAATAAACAGTTAATTTTAAATAAGGTCATGTGTTTGATTTTACATATAGGACTAGGTTTGTTTTCCATTAAAGAGAATTACGATTCATACATTATTAATATGTGGATTTCTAAATTGTTCCCCTGGCTATAATTACCTTTGACAATGAAGGTGAAAGGCAAGTCTCCTAAACTGTTGCTGAATACGATTCTGTAGAAACCCTCGTCATTGTGTGTCATGTTGATGACTATGATATTACAGGTGACTAAAGCTGGTGCAAGCAAAGTAGTGGAACAGGCAGCAAAAACACTGTTTTCCTTTACTTGGTGTCCATCAGAACTGTGGTTTGTGCCAAGATAGGTTGATGATTTAATCTGTGGTGTAGGGTAAGCCGTCATGTTAACTGTTAGCACTCCTGAACCATTTGTTACATTGACTGTTGGAGGATTCCCATCGATATTGGTTCTCCTGGGGGCACCTGTAATATTATATTGTAAGGATGTAATTTTACTCCAAAAAAATTACAAGAAGTCTGACTGTTATAATACGTACTGACATTAAAACTTAACATTGTAGAGATTTATTGAATAAAACAACAAATGTAAACTCAGATTAATTTCGCATCTTACATCATAAATCGTTTGTGGTAACAATTTCCATCTCTAAAGTCACAGCACAAAAGAAAATATAATATGGTTTTTAACTAGGAAAAACAGTTATTTTTATAACAACTACCAAGACCACTCTTGTTTACATTTTATAGTTCTTAATACTGTATGTAAGTTTATTTTCATACCATGGTTTTAAGATAATATTCATTAAGCCCCTTAAAAGTTAGATTTTGTTTCTTTAAACACGTTAAAAGACCTGAAAGTTTTTTTTCTATTATTTTACGCTTCAAACACTTACAGGACACCAGTAGTGTACGACTCTGACTATCCTGTCCGATGCTGTTGTTGACCTCACACCTGTACACTCCTGACACCTGACACTGTACTTGATGTATACTGAGGCTGACCTCCCCTGACCTTTCCTCGTCAACATCGTCATCTGCAGGTTGACTGTGATTGAGAGACTGAGAAGGTTCTGCTGCATTTATCAGTCGACTGCTCGGATTGGGTTTTCCATCAGAATAGCATCTCATCTCCACATGAGATTTCTCATCAACGTTGACTGTTTTGCTGTCAAAACTATTTATATTGAAGGTCGGCACTTTTGCAGAGTCTGTTGGAGACAGTGACAATCACAATTAATTCAAAAAAGAAAAGGAGAGAAAAAATCACAAATGAATACAGAGGTGGACATAAAGATAATGATAACGTCTACTTACATCCCTTTTTTAAGACATACTCCACAGATTGGACAACCGTGTTGTTCCAAAGTAGCTGACAGGTGTACGTCCCGTAATCAAATTGTTGTACGTTTGAAAGACGTAGTTCTGATGAAAGAGTAGTGTTCCACTGCAGTTTACCAGGTGGGCTGCCAGGGTCACTGATAAAACATTTGCAGTTAATGACGCCGCCTTCTTGTACATACCGTGGACAGTTGTGGTAAGGTGTGCTGGAGGGGCGACCTTTCTTGACAATATCAAAACAGATATTTGATTTATTTTAACTCACTTGCTAACAGGTACACAAGAAGACATAAAAAGGGATGCATTTGGGCAGATAGGAAAAAGCACTGATAGAGACAGATAACAAGGTATTACTTCTAAAGACATTTCGTAGGTAAAAATGTTTTATGCGTCAGAGTGTAACAATAAAGAGAAGAAAGATAAGTTATTAACAATCGTAACAAAAATTAAAACTAGTAAGTTTTTAGGTAGAACATAAAAAAATTAGACTTGTTAAATTGTGATCTAGGGTTTCCTTTTATTTTAAATAATTTCAATACGACAGTGAAAAAATGTCTTGTAAAAAAATAAGGAAGGAAATCACTTACGTATTTCATTACTTTCAATGAAACTTGCATTGATTGTCTCTTCGCCAGGAACAATAGTCACACTGTAAGTATAGCGACCATCGGAGGGCAAGTCACTGATAAAGTTACATGTTCCGTTAACGTATGTTCCATCAAGAGGCACAACCAGTATTGATGTGTTGGCGATCATAATTACTTCTTTCAGTGACTGCATATCGCAGAAAAATATTTTTAAACAGATTCCAAAATACCATTTCCCTTACAAGATATAAAACCAATATTTAAAAAATCAACAAATTTGATTTATTTAAATTAACAGCAAAATTTAAAGACTTTAAGCTTTGGTAAAGCTCATTCAACTGGCTCTGCAGTGCAATGATTGTGTCTGATAATAAGGCAACATCCTTAAGGCAACATCCAACATTGAGAATATTAAAGGGCTACTAATACTCGCCTTTTTTGAGACACCTTGGTCATTTAATACATTCAGATAAGTTTGCACTAGTTACCACTCTAGTCTTTACATTATAGTACTTGTTTTGAACTGCTAAAAACATTTGTGTCTTTAAAATCATTATTTGGTAACACATTTTATAGTTTGTTTCTTGAAACCATATCAAACATATGACAAAAGCGTATGCAAGGAATATGTTTTTGAATTGATGCTTGATTTTCACCAATTTTTCCTTTATCCTCCATCCATTGTATAATTTTCATATTCAAGACATCAAAATAAATTTTGCTACATACATTTAGTAGAGAAATGTTTTAGTAGTTTTGTGGTTTACTAGAATCCCCTTTCTTGTGTAAATGTTGTATTACTGATTCAGTCCACTGCTCAGGAAAAAGATCTTGTTAAAAAGATAAAGATAGTGGTGAAAAAAGGGCAAAGCATAATCTGAGGCATATTTCTAGAATTCTTCAATTATGCCATCTGGCCCAGCTGTATTTTGGTTAAAAAGATTTGCTACTTGTTCTTTTGATATAACACTCTTTAGTGCCTCATTGCTTTCCTTTACATTGCTAGTAGTATCATCTAATTTACTGAGCTGTCACTTCTTTGCTTGAATTGTAACAATTGAAATAATTTAAACACTGTTTACTAGGGATAGGACACACAGCTGAAGGTTTTCTATGGATAGTTTTCCCAAAACTGTTAAGAAGCAGTTAAGTTTTCTTTTACACGTCTCACTAACTAAAGTGTTTTTATGGTCGTCTTTTTTCTTATAAAGGAATTTTTTTTGCAGAGTTTACTTTGTGTGCAGATATTTCTTTCTACTGTCGTCAGGTGTGATGTGCAAAGATTGCTTGAGAGTCTTGCGCAGCAGTTTCTTACTTTCTCTGATGCATACCTACTCAAATCTTATTGCATTTGAAAAGTCAAAACAAATACAGTCAAAACAGGCCTAACAGCTCCTCTATAACCTTGTAGGCAATGATGGTTTTGGTGGGTCTCAAACAAATTTACATATATGATCTATTAAAGATGAATGACTTATTCGAGATTATTTTTCTTTCCTTGTAATTAGACTAACTCTAGTGCACTTTCCATGGTAGGGAAAATACTTAACAAATGGGTGGTTTCATTTTGTGAACGTTTTGCATTAATGCTTTTACACAGGGACCTGAGTAGATGATGAGTCATTAACTTGTTCTTTATATGTAATATATTCGTCGCATCAAGATGGTTTTTGTTCGGCGGCTGTACGTGGCATTGTAGTCGTCGGAGACATCACGTGTGTGTCCCTGGACTGGGACAGGTTCGACTCTGTGTCTCTGAGAGAGCAGTCGTCGCTCTCCGACGACATTGGCAGATCAGGCGGGTAGGACGACGGACAGATGGAGCAACACTTTAGAAGGAAAGTTATCAGAATGCCGTGATTGTCGGCTGGAGTATTGGTTTCCACCAAACCACCATCGTGGGCTCACAAATACAAGAACAGCTTTAACATCAGAGCTAAGCTGATGCGCGTGGGAGAGTGAATGGTTGTTTAGAGAATGGTAACAGCACTGGAATAGGGAAAGTACGTTTAGCAAGGATAGCAGCCATAGACGAGTCTTTTTATTGTATGAATTTGCATGTTTTTCTGTTATAATGTTGTTATTGTTGATACCTGACATCACACTCTTTTTTGTGTTCAGATCGACGTGTGAGTATTGTACGTGTGGTTCCCCTGCATTTTATGCTCACGTTTTGGCTAAAAACCAGGTATACTGTAACAATAGCAAAGGATCAATTATGCGTGCATAACGATTATTCTAAACGCTGTATTTACTGTAATCCAAGCAGCTAAGATGGTGGCTGTGCATGATCAAATGGACTTGACAAACTGATATGATTTACAAGTATTCGAAACGCTTACCTCTTTCTTCTGGATCCACTCACACCTGTATCTTTTCTGTGACGAACGCAATTTTGTAATTCTACACTGGCCAAATACAATCCATGGGTCGTTTTTGAACTGAACTGTGCAGGATATATTTTTATCGACATCTGGAAATATGAATAAATGAATGCATTTACCACTAAATCTCATAAATCATTTTTAAGGTTGATTAATGCTTGCTAGCGTTCATAAGACGCTAAGTAATGAGAACTGAATAACACAGTGATACAGGTAGTATAATTCAAGTTAGTCATCTGTTATTATCGTTTCATTTTTTTAATTTCTTTTTTTTCGGGAGCGTCTTTATTCTTATATTTTACACTGTGTATTTATCAGACTTGTAAGAATATTATTTCAAAAATTATGCATTTATATTTATAATGCATTATATTATATCCATTAAAATTAAAGTTTTAAAATTTAAATTGTTTACATATGTAGTCCAAGCGGCAACCATCGCCAGTATCGGCTGACCCAAAAACTGAGCAGACTAGTCGTCCTTTTTCAAACCAAGCGGTAAATGAAGATGCTGTCGTGTCAGCAACCATTACACCTTTATCATCAGAAATTCTTCCTGGTTTGAAAACTGGAATTTTTGTTTCACAGACTGGTTCACTTCCGTTAGGCAGACGAGGAGGGCATGAGCCAAGGTAAACATCTCCAGACTGTGACAATGACTCCCGGAGGCTCCACGCCACTGTGGCTTGTGCAGACAGCCCCGTGCAGACAAATGTGTTTTCCCTTTCTCCCTCTCGCACTTCCCAAAAACTGTCTGCGGTGCCACATAAGGCGTTTATATTTCCTGAAAATGTCAGCATCTATAATTATTTTAAAAGTTATTTATGATGACATGGTCTGATCTGAACATCTGAAAAAAAACTAAATCACTACTTTGAAGAAAACGCTGAATAAATCTTGGGTCAAGTCCTTCAAAATAAAACTTGTGATCTTGATCATAATTTAAAAATTCGTGTTGCACGGGCAAGATCTCTACGCAGACTGACAATGCACTGCATTTATGGTGGGTGGGTTTGTGTCTATCAAATATGCCATTTTACTCCCGAGGTTTCTTTTTCTAAGATCACAGTGTTTAAGTACAAAGGTATCTTTTCCAAGATTAACATTACAACTACAATTATAAAACAACTATATTCACATGATAGGGTAACTGTCGATATTGCCATAACCAATATTTACAAGCTAGGATAATTAAGTATAATCGGAAGTCCAGTATCAACATTTATTAGATCTTACCTTAGCACACAAAGGCAAGCAAACGAATTATATGGTAATCAAAATAGCGGTAATACGAAAGAAATTTACTATCTTGATACTCGATGACTTGAACGCAGGGATCGGGTCATACCCTCGCCAAAAATAGGAGGAAAAAATCCCGCTGAGTTCATCTCTTACCTTTCACCTAGGTACAGCTTGTAAGCTGAAATGCGATCAGTCTTTTCGAAGAACACATTAGACCCCAGGATCGACATTCCTAGATATTCAGTTTATGAAACCACCAGAAATGTGTCATCTACTTACCTTTAATTAATCTCACCACCACGAGAAGCAAGCAAAACTCCACTAGTTTTCCATTCATTGCTCAAATCCAATAGCTGGAAAGTTGAAAAAATGTATGGAATATCTATAATGGTTTTTTCTCATTAAGTAGTCACAATCTTTTCAACTGTTCAGAGAATTTTTGCAGTCTTGCCTTGCGCGAAGCAAATAAAGTCAAGTGTTGAACGACCTGACAGGAGTGTTGTCAAACTAGGAAGTAAGCTGGTGTGTTGTTGGCAAACAGCCATGCCCTACATTCTAAAACTTGCCATCATATCAATACCCAGTGATCTTTGCTAACAAATATGTGCTTGACAAAGATATAAATCCCAAGACAGCCCACCCACATGCAGCCAGCACAGATGACAATATAGACGAAACTCCTGATGTAAGTCAACTCAACAAAGATATTTTAGTCTTACTTCTACACGATTTTTTCCGTAATCCGCTAGCTCTCCAGTCCACGTTCCTGTGTACATTTCCCAATGATATTCTCTAAGTAATTGGATCAAACACCCTGTCCCAGATAACCTACAACATCCTCTTATCACAGTTTTTATCAGTAATCAAAACTAATCATGAATACACTTGACAACAGAACTTCTTGAATCTCTATTTGGCATGTGCCTGCGGGTTTTCTAGCATTATCATTTTTGGTTTCGGTACTTGCTCTCCTTGTCCTTATTGATGTAACCGAGAATGAATGTAATAAAAAAAAAATTACCGTAGCATACTAGCAGCTATCAGTTATATGCTATTTATACTAACAATTGTATGCTACGTCTTCCACTCCGAGGATCTCGTTTTGAGCATGAGAGTTGTATACGTGTTATTTGGTTCCTTTTTCAATTCTCTGTACTTGTTTTTATTCATCTATCAGTAGTTGTTTCTTCTTCCGTGTGTCATATGCTATTTGTTTGCTTTCCTGTCCCTCGTACGTTATCCATGCCTCTTTTGTAAGGCGCTGACATCATGCTCCGTAGGAGTGTGAGTATGCGCTTTAAAAATTTTTGAATTTATTGTTATTATACTGTGTCTTAGTTAGCATTCATGATGGTATGGTTATGTCGACAATATCGGCAACACTAAAGCATAGAGGCCATCACAGCAGCCAACGTAGCGGAATGGATAAAACCCGTAACAAAGCAAAGGTCTCAATGTGTGTTTGCTTGCTCATTGCGCTCACACAATATTTAGGACCCTTAAGTTACACTCTATGACATACATTAAATAATTTTAGTCAGATGCATGAAATAGCAAATTAATCCAGTCTAATTGAAATGCAAGCTTCAACAGGTGAGAAATAGTAATTTCTCGACCTTGTCAGTGATGTCGGTATTGATGTTAAGTTGTATCAAGCAGGTAAAGGGAAGTAATGCATCAGATATGTAGTCGATATCCTCCCCTTGTATCAAGGTAACGGTTATAAAACCACATACCCGTAGTGTTTCCATCTTAACACAGAGGAAACCAAGAGGAATATTTTATCTTAATGTGTTTTCAAATAACACGTAAGGAGCTAGCGAAAGCGACATTTACTTAAATTGAGTTCAAATGAGTATGACTAGAAGCAAGCAGCACTCCATCAAACTGCTCTCCATTACTTTGATTCAGTTGTTCCAAGCTCTTAACAATATTTCAATAAAGAGATACTATTACTTACGGGGCCATCATCTTTTTAACTAGTCAGAATTTTGTCCCGATCTTTCTCTGTGCTTGAAAATCACTTCACACAGTGTTGACTTTACGGGTGTGTTCAAACCAGGAAATAAAATGAGGTTAGGTGTTATTGACAAACAGACATACTCTACATTTCTAACCGTAGTAGTAGTATGCTACTGTATAGTTATCATTAGAAGTTCAAGCAACTGTTTGTTTCTATGTTTGGTCTGCAGTGATCTTATTTCCACAAACAAGGACTATTTTCGGGCTAATTGTGTACGAGCAGTCTGAAGTGTAAAGTTGTGTGATGTGAGACACCGCAGTGTCTTCAACTTTAAATGTGCGAATCTCTTTATAAAAGGTACACTATCAATAATGATACCTGAAGACGCAGACATACATTTAGTCATTGTCTTTATTATAACTGCATAGGTCAACACATAAATTATACACATTGTAGTTATTCAAAGGAGAAAAGAAATTGCTTGGGTGTCATTATCAAGAGTTCAGCTCAGTGGACATCTACAAACAGACCCACACATATATATGGAAACGCTTGTTTAAGCAGCCTGTACTGCTGACAGTGCTCGTTCCCTCCACCCTGCACCCGTTTCTACCCCCATACTCGGTCGAGGGAGAGACACCCAGAATCGGACGACAACAACGGGCGACGTACACCCAGACTATTCCGTATGAATGGCGGGCAACTTTCAGTGTTTGCACCTGTTGATGAAAGGCAGGTGGTCCTGCTTGGAGGAGCAGTAAAATCCTAGCTCTGACCTCCTTGAGTAGGAGAGAAGCACCGTTATGCCGCAAGCGGAATGTTTACGACTGGTATTTTATTTTCGATTTTCTATCACGCGAGAACACGCATATAAACACTCACATAAGTATTATCACGTGAACACACGCACGCTAAACAACACACACACACACACATAGACATCTCCATACATGCAAGCAAGCGCTAGCAAAGCAAAGCACGAGAGATTCATGAAAGCCTATATATGGTTACAACTACTTGCACAATTTGTTTCTCTAGGTTTTTTTTCATTTGTTTGTCTCCTTAAAGGTCAATTTTTTTTCCATGAAGTACTAAAGCATAAATGAAGGCAGTGTACACGATGTCGCTTCTTGACAAAGTAGTTAGATGTGAAAAAAAAAAACTCATCCAGCTTTAGGTGACATAGATGTTAATCTCTGGTTGTTCGCATACTGTTGCTTATAACTGAAACAAAAATTATATTTAAACATGATTTTAGCGAAAAATGACACAGAAACACCGCTTGTTCATTAAGTTGCATTTGTTCATTTAGCTATATATTTAGTTAGTGTCTTAGCAACTTTGAGGTATTTCACAATTGTGCATATTTCCATATGTTTATAATAAGCCTCACCTGTTTATTTTAATTAAAATGAATGGTCAATATACTACTTTCACATCATAAAATTATTAATCACAACAATGTTTGTTAATTTAAATGCATAAAAAGTGTAGCATGGTAGCACCTTTCTATTGTGATATTGCCGAGATGTTCTGGTATCGCTGTAGCTCCTCATAGTCTGACCTCTTCCCTACATCCTGCACTTGTAAAGCTTCATACAGCGGAGATGCTACATGATGGCAACACAATATAATCCATGACTTATTTGAGAAAATTTTACATCGTGTAATGTTTGTTATATAAGTATTTGCGACAGAGATTATTATAGTCGTTTGATATGAATGTACATAACGTTCAAACGTCTCTCTCTATCATGTTAAGCTAAGTAATAGCTATAGCTATAGTTGTTAGACTCAAGAACCACTACTCAGCACCAAGAAGAAACTAAACTATGAAATTCTCTACAATTCTTAGTTTAAAATTTGAATCCTGATAATTGATGATGATGGATGAAGGATGATGGATGATGATGATGATTTATAATACTTTTCGGTTGTGATATTGCCGATGCGTTCTGGTATCGCTGTAGTTCTTCATACTGGGATCGTTCCCCGACATTATCCAGTTTTAGTCCCTCATAAAGAGATGTTCCTCCTTCTACAACAAAGATTAGAATAACCTAATAATAGTCACCGTTTCTTCCTGTTTACTTTTAAATATCTCACCAGGGCAATTACTTCTTTAACTCATAGTTTTCTAGAAGAAATCAAAGCTGGTAAGGCATCTTGACAGAGATTTGTTGATATTAGTAAATTTCTCTCGTTTATGGACTGTTATTTAAAACTTACTGGCCTAAACAAGATCAATGAAATAAAACTTCAACACTTTACAACACTTACACGAGCGACAACAACTGTACACATTACAACCAATATTGCCACAGTCCATTTCATTTCTGCCCTTATCTTTCAACACATGTGGAGGGGTAAAATAATTGTAAATATTAAAGAATTTGCATTTCTCTGGTCGCATTGATTTAAATTAAAACATATGGTTTTTTTTTTCCCATGTCAAGCTATTTTTGACAAACAAGACCACATATTTTTTAAATACCGTTTTTTCTCTGCCTTTTTATTCAGTTAAAAGGGTAAAAGATTAGCTGTTGCTAAAAAATTTTATATTGGTGTTTACTTGTTTCATCAAACTTTAAATGGTTGAATTAAATGTCGCTTTTTAATTTTCTTGTGACAAAGTTCAATTCCTGTCTTCTCAATGTCCTATAAATTGATGTCCGCTCTAATTATTTATCAAGAAAAATTTTGGGCTAAGTATAAAGAAAGAACTAAAGAACTAAACATTTAAAGTTGTTACTTACCATCAGTAGTCTTCTGTTGATTTATGTTTGGAGGATCGTTACTTCTGAATGAATAATAACAAAATATGACTAAGGCTCACTTTCTGTCATAATTATAGGCATATTCATTTAAATATTAATGCAACTCAGCTTGTTTTGTTGTTTCTAAAAATGTTTAAACAGTCTGAATGCACTTCGTTTCTTAAATCATATTCAGAGCATGGAAATAGCGTTTTTACAAACTGTATCAGGAACAAGCAGCATCAATTTAATGCACACAAAATAATTATGTAAATTATTTGCTTGCCTTGATCTCTGCTGTCCACCTTTTCCTGTAAAAAGTTAAAACGTCGACCGTGTTAACGTCTGCCAGGATTTTCAAAATAATACAGATTATTATAAAGACTATTAGGAATTTTGATCTTATTTTTGGGGTTTTTTTCATTTAATAAAAGAAATGTATTATTTTTTTAACGATCTGTTCACTCTTATGTTTTCTAACAAATATCAGATACTTACTTCTGAAACGCTGCACTAAAAATGCGGTAACAATAATGCCGACAACTACTATCAAAGCAGCAAAACTTCCACCAATTATTGCAGGAATGTCAGGCCCTTGTTCCTGACCATTCTCTTGATTTTTGTTATCTGAAATTTTGACAAAATAGTCTGATCAAAAGTGTTACCTCATTTAGGGAGTATTTCATAAAATGATTACAGCCACAAAGATGATTGCTTCACAAAACAAAACAAAAATTCCATTAACGAATTTTCTAGATGGTTCACAAGTCTCAATATGAATTATAAATAACCGTCAATGTCAGTATTTTGAAAAAAAAAAGAGTTCTCAGCTGTGCGTGAAGAGCATCTATATAAAACAAATGACCCCTTTCGAATATAAATTTTCTTGTTAAAATCAGAATTATATCAGAAATATATAAGTATATTTCTGCTAAAAATTTAAAGCTACATGTGTGTGAATGAGTTTTTTTTCACTGTTAAATGCAATTACCTTTGACAAAAAAGATGAAAGGGAGGTCTCCCAAACTGTTGCTGAAAACTATTCTGTAAAATCCTTCGTTGTTGTTTGCTGTAAGGATCATTTTAATATTGCAGGTAACTGCAGCTGGGGATAAAAAGCTGCCTAAACATTGCACAGGAATATTATTTTCCTTCACTGGCTCTCCATCAGAACTCTCGTTGTGGCCAAGAAATATTATTTTCTTCACCACCGGTGTAGGGTACGCAGTCATTCTAACAGTAAGCTCCCCACTACTAATATTTACATTTTCATCACCAAATATTCCTCTGGGAGCACCTGAAAATCATGTTTCATTTATGTAATATTTATCACTATTTTTAAAAATTAAGTCATTCTGCTCAAGAACAAACACACAATAGTTTAAACGATCAGTTCTATTTAAATCCTCTCTGCTACTAATGTTTGAAACAAAAATTTCATATCGCCTAATTTGTATAAAAATCTGAAAGGTCTGCATCTATTAATCATTTAATAATTCATTTACAATGCAGTCAATTCAAAAGACATATTTGTTCATGGTAAAGATGCTTAATGAAACTGCGTAATATTCTCAGAACACCCATGCCTTTGATGAAGAAAATAGCAACATTGGTAAACAGTGCTTACAGTACACAAGCAACGTGCGACTCCGACTGTCCTGTCCAAGACTGTTGTTGACATCACATCTGTAGACTCCGGAAGCTTCACATGGAACTTGCTCAATGCTGAAGTTGACCTTTGAACTCTGTTCGCTAGCAAAGATGTCTTCTGTAGATTGACTCTGGCTTAAAACTTGTTCTGGATTTGAAACGTTTATGAGTCGAATGCTTGGAGCAGGTCTGCCATTACAAAGGCACTGCATGTCCACATGGAATTTCTCATAAACATTCACAGTCATGTTGTCCACGTTGTTTATGTTAAAGACCAGGACACTGGGAGAGTCTGCCGACATAAACATTGCACTGCCAGTAATAATGTATGAAAAAGTAGTTAAATTTATGTACTGATAATGTAATAAAACTAGCGAATAATTTGAATTTCTACTTACAACCAACAATAACAGTCAGTATGGCAAATGATGTTAGAGGAAGGCGGCTGTCCATGTTTTCTTGTTTTGTGACCACCGTACAGAGGTAGTCACCGTTGTGGATGACGTGGTCAGCAGATGTGATTAGCAGCTTGCTTGAGTTAGAGTAGACATCTTTGTTTTGACTCAGCCACTTGAATGATGAAGGGGATGGATTGCTGTCAGCAGTACAGTTGATGTGAATCCTTTGTCCTTCGGCAACAACACACTGTTTGTAAGGAGACAGACTGGATACCTCGACACAATCATTTCCATCAGAAAAACGGTTGAAGCTGACGACAGGCTCATCTAACAAAAATAAAAAGAACACGTGGCACACAATTTGCCACATATTAGCATCAATATGATTTCGCCAAAATGGGAAAATTATTGTTTAGAGATGTACAAAGCGAAGTGTATCGTGTATGTAGACAGACTTTCAGTTTTGGAATTCGGTTCAAATTACTTCGAAATAAAATATATTTAACTGAAAGACATAATATCTATGTTAGTAGCTCAAAAGCTTCTTTGCCTCACATGTCCGAGATTCAAATTTTACCCCAACACTGTTTCCATTATTTAAGGTCAATAAAAGAAAGAAATTTTACTTCTTATAAACTAGAAAATAGACAAAACCCCACAGTTTCTCATTAGTAAAAGTTTATACATTTTCTATAAAGACCGATCCCTAAGGCAAAAGTAAATGAATGTAATGGAGTTAATATGCATATGTAAACTCACTATAATGTGCGCTATATTTCGTATATCGTTGGGCTTAGGGATTTTCATAATTGATAAGAATGTGCTAAATAACTGAGAGTTAATATCATATAGTGACCAGCAAGTTACAGCAAAAGAAGTAGGATGCACATTAACAATTAGAGAAACAACAATTTAATCTTCAATCAATGACATTTATGTAAGCTGGTCAGCTATGATTGCTTTGGACCAGTGCTGTAAATCTCAACAGACTAGTGTGATGTGACAGTAGACAGAGTGTCAGACAAGACAAGTAGCTGTTGGCTGTGCACTGATGGAGAGAATTATTTCAGAAAGGACATGTAGCACTTGCTAGACTTGCTTTCACCTGAATTTACTGACAATGACATGAGTACTGATGTAAAATTTATTCATTGTGGTAATTAAGTCAAAATACTCCCAAACTTTTTCAGTTCCCAAAATGGAAGCTAGACTAATGGCTATACTGATAAGGCTTGCATCTTTGGCCCTTTATGAGCGACGATTATTGAGCACTGCAAGCGATGGCCAGTACATTCTTATGTTCGCTAAAAGATACCCTGAAATATGGTCTTGGAGACCGATATTTCAATAAAGGTCAAATACAGTAGTAACAAATTCTGGTTTTCAGCAAGTAAGAATGTTTGCTTACAAGTCATATCGTTTAATACTACGGGTATAATTTGGAATAAACCTAATATATATATAACCTCTTTAAGCAAGAAATGTTCTCATATGTTTAACAAAAACTGTTTTTAGTATAGGTATCAAACACTTGTACAATTAAATGTCCAGTAATAGTTCCAGAAAAAAATCTCATTTGTCATTTTTCTCACCATTTTGTAAATGTACATATCTGTAGCTATGCATTTGCTTGCTGACTAAGCAATACATACACCACATAATGAGCACAGGTAGGAATTTTACGAGGCGAGAGACTCACAGTACACCTGTAGGACGTGAGTAGCATCATCAACAGGCCACCTGTTTACTGTGTAATCGTTGCTGGCCCTGCACTTCACTGTTCTCCCGTTATCTTCTCTCGACAGATTGTAGAAAGTCAGGTTACTCCCTGAGGTCTGACCAGTAGCGGGGACAGGCCAGGTGTATGTAGCCTCCGGTCGACCTGTCTGATTGCTCTGACATCTCAGTATACCCGAGGTACCCATCATGAAAGGATTCACAGGTCTTCCTGTTGTGTCACCAAGTGGAAAAATTACTGGAATAGATGGAGGAGCTGAAACACAGGAAGATGCGGGTGATTAATCTAAAACCTATATCGGTGAACTTCATTTTTGTCTAATTTGGACTGAATACTTCAACAAACATTTTGCCTCAGGGAAACGACTTAACCTTCTTCTAACTATGGTCCCTGGATGGTAAACTGCTAATATTTCACTAGCTTTAGCATTTGCATTTAGCATGAATGCTCGACGGTGTCTTTGTCCCTATTAACATCGGAAGATATCCATTCAATGCATTTGTTTTGCCTTGTTACAGTATGGGCAGCAGTAGATTTGTTCCACCAGTGAATATTAGAACGGAGTAAAAAGCTGTTGTACTTAAAAATCACACTTTTATATAAGAAAAGAATTTTGTAAGAATGGTGCCCATCTCCTCTCATTTGCTCTCTTCACTTCCAACCTTCCCACAGATTTATGTACCCTTTTAACAAGTGCAGATCAGAGTAGCTCTCGGCTGGGAAACTACTTCGCAAGAAGATGGGACACGTGCGAGAGGTGAACCCACATGAGTTGTGCTGTTAAAGTAAAGCAGCCACGAAGAATACATCATGCAATGACTAGTTTTTATTTATTTTTCTATTTGTAGTCATATAATCTAAAAACTTTTCAAGTTCCCTTGATTTATTTTCATATAAAGTAGGCTTTAAAACACCATTGATATTGCAAATTAAATATCTTTTTTAGCACTTCTTTCAAAAGTGATTAGTAAAGCAGTGTTCTACCATTGTGAATTATAATGCAATAACTTCAAGCATTTCAATATAAATATAAGTAGTGCATCGCTTCACTTTTTTAATACAGTATATGTAAAATGAACTCCAAAGCATAAAGTGGATTTCAATAACACCAAAGAAGACTTTATCTTAGGGTCGTTATAAGTCAGACTTTGTACAGAAAAAAACATAGAATCTCTTCAGCCAGTGCTGCGAACGTGTTCATCTCTATATCTCTTGCATCTCCTTATAGGTAGAACCACAGACTAAAAAAACACATACACAAATAAACACGCAATGAACCACAACTTACTGTAAACGTTGATATTCCAACTAAGTGTCTGGTTGTACCAATCAGTCTTCTTCCACCTGGCAGAACAAACACATCGTCCATGGTTGTCAGAAGAGACAGGGAGGAACACCAAGCTGCTGGTGATGTTGGATGTGTCCATGCTGACCACAGACGTGTCAGTCTTGCCGGGACAGGTAAACATTATGACAGTGGCATTGACAGGTTTACCTCCACTGACAGTGCACCTCAGTGTCATGTTGTCCCCCTGATAGACAGGCTGGGTGTCGGGTAGTTCTAGATTTGCTGTGATCGCCGGTGGTAAGGTGGGAGGATCTGAAAACAATCTCAGTGTAAGCATCTGTATCGTGTATCACGAAAAAAAACTTTTCCGACGAAGAATTTATGTCTTCCCTGCGTTTTAATGTATTTTTGTAAAATATTTATTCATTTTCTTAGAAACACGTTTTGAGGTCAATTTATTAACGAAAAATCTCGCTTCTGATATTGGTGAATAGATATTTAGTAACACCTATTCTCAACTGTATTATGAGGAGAAAATATTTATAGAAGACTGTATATTTGCATAAATGTTAATCTTAATGTTTTTTACTTCTAAATTTAATGTCAGTTTCCTTTAGCGTGATACTTAAAACATAAGTATTAGTATACTTTAATTATTGTCTATAGAGAGGAACTAAATAACAGCATATTAATAAACAGACTGATCATAATAACAATCATTATAAGACGAAAAACAGAAGCATAAGAAATCATATTTCTTATCCTAATTTTGAAGAGCGCTCACAATTAAGTGTCACTGTCACACTGTTTGAACTTGTTTTGGTTGTGATTAAATTCCTGGCCCGGCATTCAAGGCTGACTCCATCATCATCTGGAGGTTTAGGAGTGAGAACACACATCGGACTGTTACACACAACACTTTGGTCACGTGATCTGACCCAGGTAATGTTGGCAGGTGGGCTTGATCCAGATACTAAACAGGTGAGGTTTATACTCTGCAGTCCATTTGTATCAAACGGTTGGGGGCCAAGTACTGCTGCTGTAACATTATTTGGTCCGACTGCAAATAAAAACATCATAATAAATAGAATGAGATACAAATATTACTTTTAAAACACATGTGATTAAGCAGAGCAACAGACACCTCCACACATATTATACGTCGCTGTCATGAACATTTAAAGTAAGCTGTGTGTGAAATATAGAAGGTAATGTTAAAATTCGCACATCATCATCATGTCTAAAAAGCTGTACTAACAGTTCAAAAATAGTAGAATTCTAATGTTTCTGTATAAAATAAGTAAAAAATGTTTGAATGTTTGAATGCTGCTGTAAGAAAAAATACAAATCAGATAATAAAGTAAATTTTTGTTTATGAAAATACAAAAGTCCTAAAACTTATCCATTTATTATTTTTACTTCAACTTCTTAATTTCTTTTTTTATTTTTGACAAAAGACCTTTAGTCAACCGAAACGATAATTACATGAGAAATTCGAATTACTTATAAGCCTGCAAATTTTACACAAAGGCACAGCACTAAGAGTTTATTAAAGTGGTAGGGGAAAAACAAGTGCAGCATATGCCAAGAATGTACAAACTTCATTTCAAAAAAGGAATGACAAAACCTGTTTGATTTGTACGCAAGAGTTTCCATATTATGCAAAAAAAATTTTTTTTCAAAAGTTGATGTTTGAACTAAACAGCGAACCTTATTCAGAAATGTTGCGCTTCATGTTTGAAGACCGACAGACTTATTAATAACTTTGATACATCTGGAGAGCGATTTTGTATCAGAGAAAACATCACAATTCTCATCACTTCCTAACCTCAGTCTAAAAATCATTTTTCCCGCAGGTAAGTGGAAGAAAAAGCAGATAAAAAGCTATCATTATATAATCTGGAAAGCAACGAGGATGGTATGGGCTTTACAAAGGAGTCTCAGCATTAAGTGAAGTCTGCCGAGCAAAAGTACATGTGTGTTCACGTAAAAGTTGAAGAAGAAACCTCCACAGTTCAAAGCGTTTTTATACAGAATGATAATCAAAAGACTAATACAAACTATATAAAATATTCAAAAACGAAAAAACGATATCTGAATATTCGATGGTTGTTTGGAAAAAGAAAATACAGTGATACCTCGGTTCTCGAACGCCTTGACTTTCGACCAAATCGGTATTCGACCAGGAAATTCGAGAAAATTTTGTCTTGGAATCCGAACAAATATTTGGAACTCGAACATCCGAACGTCCGAGATGAGCCGAGATGAGCCGAATGGCGTTCATTGGGCCCAGCGCGCCTTGCTTGCGTCATCAGTGTGAGTGCAGAGAGAGAGAGTCACGTTTTTGTGGAGAGAGTCATGAAATGTGTGCAAAATGGGCAGAAATCGCAAATTTTGTTGAACAACATCACCCTGATAAAGTGGTAGCAAATAGAGCAGTTAACATTTTTAATGACAATGTTATGTCCACTTTCCGCAAAATTTTGC
>SRHC01001895.1:0-80828 GCA_004794325.1 Pomacea maculata | reverse complement strand
GTTGAGACTCATGTTTTTCTACATATTATATACAAATTAGGCCAGTAAATAGGCATTTTCTGGGGCTTGGAACGAATTAATCCAGTTTCCATTATTTCCTATGGGTTTCATTGCTTCGGTTCTCGAACAATTTGGTTCTCGACCGTCCTCCTGGAACGAATTATGTTCGAGAACCGAGGTATCACTGTAAATGTCACCTAGAAGAAACAGATAATAGGAAAAAAATCGCGATTCTAGCTGCACAAGTATTAACATTGGAAAAGAAGGAAATCCTTGTTCAATCTCATTACATACCAACAAAGACTCGTTTGTACCTGTTGGGTAAAGCCTTTTACTAGTTTGGTCTAAGCCACCGTGCTTTTAACTCTGCCTTGGAAACAAGCTGATTAATATCTAAAAGTTTGCAGGACTATCAGAAAAATTTTTTTTAATTTTTTAAAATGACAAAATAATAAAACGTTTTATGATACATTCGTATTGCCAAACTGTATGAAACACCAGTGTTGTTTAATGAAGAACAATTATATTATTTACACATCTTCTAGGGCCTTTACGCCCGCTCGAACGTGTGGGACGAAATTATAGTACAAAGTAAATGAATTTCCACTTACATGCAACATTTACTTTGTATTCCACTGACTGCACAACTGTGTTGTTCCACATCAGCTGACAGACATGTGTCTGAGAATACCCCGCCTGTAGACCTGCAAGACGCAGTTGTGTTGACTGAGAAGAATTCCATTGCAGAGCACCTGGAGGGCTGCCCAGGTCACTGACAGAACAGGTACAGGTGAGGTCACCGCCTTCAGGTACATACTGTGGACAGTTGTGGACAGGTGTGCTGGATGGACGACCTGTCAAAGCAATAATTTGAAAAAAAATCATTTTTACATTTTTTTATACTTTACTTATACATGTTTCTTTATTATTTTTTATAAAACTGACACACGACAACAAAATGTAGCTCAAAGACAAGTGATTTACATTTTTGTTGAGCAAACGAAAGATGATAAAACATTGAGACAAAACTAGAATAAATCTGCTATTAGAACACTGGAGTCCGAACCTGGAGACCTGCCGGCTTTTCCCTTTGTATGACTGGTACCTGATTCTATAGAATTATGGAAATCTTTTGACAGTATGTGACAGAAAACTGAAATACTCCCTTTTTCCCCAGAATAAGCAAGTCTTTAACACTTTACTCGCCAAAGAACGAAAGATTACCGATTGGCTATACCATTACTTGTAAAACTATTTGGGGACTAGTTGCTCGTTTCTAGAAAGGTTTATTTTTCAAAAACCATTCTCATGCAATTATACATGTTTTGCACATGTGCAACTGAAAAAAATGTGCTGACGGAAATTAAAAGATGGCTTAACTAGTTTTATCTCCTTTAACACAATTTTTGCTTTGAGAGTTTCGAAACTGTAAAGTTTTTCATTAAATATGATTATCAAAATAAATGATGAAATAGCCTAAAAGTATTTCAAATTGGAAGTGTGTTGTGTAAATGTGTAAATTGTGGAGTATGGTTTTATTTTCTTAACTGCCATTTGTATTGGTTTCTTTAGATTCTTGCTATCGTCTCCAAAAAAAGTGTAGTGAAGACCACGTGAGACCAGACGTCCAAGGCTGCCATGTCCTTTCAAATGAGCTGACTGTGCCACAAGTAAAATATTGATGAGAAGACACTATCTTCCATTTAAAAAATGGAATCTCTCAGGATCGGAGCACTATGGATGGTCTAAGGTAGAGTATTTTATATATACAAATCACTTTCCCTCTTCCTATGAGTACTGAATGGGAGAGGTTGACAGTCTCGCTGACGGAAGTTTCAGTTTGTGCCATTGCTCACTCTGGACTTATGTCTGTTCTCTAGCACTGCATATAAAATATAAGCATTACAAAGACTGGTAAATAACTGAATACTATGACGACAACAGTGGGGGATGCTTGTTTTTTTATTATTATTATTGTTGGTGCTCTCAGATAAACATTAGATCAAGAAACCTATATATATATTTGGAAAGGCAAAAGCTTGACCTTTGCTATTAAAGTAATGAAAATCGTCTTTCCCGTGCTTCCCCGGCAAAGCCATGATTGTGCCTCATCCTACTATAAGGGTTGAAACGTTTTAGTGATGAAAGTGAAGACAATTAAAATATTTTAAAAGTAACTCAATTTTAAAAGAGAAAGAATGAAACGAACAAAGAAATTTCTACCACATTTCTAATTATTTACAGTATACATTTCGGTGCCTTTGATCGACAGTCCTCAGTTACATCAAAAATGGCAGAAGTCACGATGCGCACATATATTAACATTCGTTCTCATTCCTCTCTCCCTCCTGTTTCCTAATAGCCTTACAGTTCAGAAAGAAAATTCAGATAGCGTTATTCAACTGTATAAAACAAATATTTACGAATAATACATTACTGAAAAAATGTATTAGACTATATAAGTAATAATACAACAACAACGTGAGATGGTTTCAAAGCTGACGAACCTTAAAATAAAAGAATATATTTTGAATCTTTATTAAGTTCTATTTGCTGAAACACACATTAAGTTAAAAAATAACCACAGGTTTGGATGTCAGTTTGCTATGTCAATGGTAAATTATTATGAATTACTCACGTATTGTATTGTTTCCAATAAAGGTTGCATTCACTGTCACTTCGCCAGGAACAACAGTCACACGATATGTGTACTGACCATCAGGTGGCAGGTAACTGGTGAAGTTACACGATCCGTTGAAGTATTTCCCGACTGAAGAAACGACTGTCATTGAGACGTTGGCCATAAGGATCGATGACTGAAAATAAAACTAAGTATTGATACGAAATTGTTTGTACAATGCTTATTTTTAAATCAATTCATCGTTAGTTTACATTATTTTTATATAATGCTATTCTTCTTGTCTTATAATAGGAGATTGAAGATGGGAAATACTTTGTTAGTCAAACTTTCAACAGGATTATGCTGTGGATATACATGACTTTGTATCGACTGCTATATTTTTCCTGTAGAAATAGATAGACCTTTTTATGTATAGCTTATTTAAGTCAGGATTTTTTAGTGACAGGATTTAATCGTCCAGCTTTACATATTAGACCCTTTTTATAGCAAAGTCAAATTTGCATCTGCAAATATAATTGATCCATCTGACAATAGCTGTAGAACAAATCTCCCATAACCTATTCATCTTTTGCTATTTCAACTTTATCTATTTTCAAACAACCGAATAATGTATAAAACTATTTAACGTGACTTTCTAATACACAGCCTAGCAATTAGTTTCAAGGAGTTTCCTTAATTGGCAGCAATGCTAAAGTTTTAAAAATATCTAAGATTTTTTCAGGATCACAAGTTAGTGCTAGTTACCTCTTTCGTCATCATCCACTCACACCTGAACCTGTTCTGTTCTGAATACGTTTTTTCAATCTCGCACCGTCCAAACACAGTCCAGGTTTCGTTTCTGACTTGAACTGTACATGTTACATTTTCACTCGAATCTAAAAATAGAAAGTGAAGAAAACTCTTCAGTAAATAAAAAAAAGGTTTTATTAGGTTTAAACGTAGAAAAGCTAAAGGTGATGAAAACATTTTAGTCTCACGATTGAATTGTTCATATGTTTATTTTCTGGTAATCATTCGCATAATTTTATGTTTTTTTACCGAATCCATACTTTAAAATTGAGAAATGTGAGTCAAAACATACTACATATAACATATAAATTATAGTAACACATCTAATTGTTTTAGAGATGTAATGATAATTCAATGCAGTCACATAGTGCAACATTCTCATTTCTTTCTTCTAATTATGCATGCAATTGTGTGTTGAAAAACTATAGGCTATTAATTCATCTTCTGAGAGCAGAAAGTTAGCCAAAAGTTGACATTTATAGCTTATGCACAGCAATCGACACTAAGTCTACTAAAGTCAATGTCTTACATATGTAGTCCAAGCGTGATCCAACACTACCACCAGGTGATTCAAGCTCGCTACAGACGAGGCGATCGTATTCAAACAGCACTGTAGTTGTTGTTGCTGTGGTGTTCACGACCATTACACTTGTATCACTGGAGATTCTGCTCGGTTTAAAAATAGGATATATCTTCATTTCACAAACAGGCTGAGAGCCATTTGATAAAAGAGGCGGACATGAGCCAACTTGAGTTAAACCATTCGGCAAAGAAGGGTCCTTGAGGTACCACAGCGCTGTGGACTGTGGTGACAGACCCGTGCAGGTGAAGGTGTTGTCCTGTTTACCCTCTTGTATTTCCCAGTAATTATCTGTAGTGTCGTACAATAAGGTTAGGGCTGCTGAACAAAAATTTCATATACAAAGTTTAGCTCGGTGCTTAAAACTACCCATTCATTATAAATGTCAAAGAAAAAATGAATTTTGTTTCCAATGATCAACCCACTTTGAGATAAAAAGTTTTGAAAAATATCCTAAAATAAGGATATGTATATCTTAAAAAAATCCCTTTTCCAGTTTTATAATAAAATACTTTCTCTTTTAATAAAATTTTCTTACAAACAAACATCAATGCTTCGCTCTAAATTTGCGTTTTGTCAAGAATTAAACTTGATTTTTTTTTTATTGGAGTTCAGTTTATTTTGTTATCGCTGTTTAAATGTTCAGCTGCTACCATGAAACTAAGACATCTCACTCAACTTTTATTTATAGTACTAGTTTTGTATTCGAAAAGAGTAGTGCAGTATATTAAGTGTATTAACAATGTGCTGGTACGTCTGGCATTCAACACTTAACAAGATCTGTACTAAAAAGAATTGAAACTGTGTAATGAAAATAAGAACCATTAAAGGGCAACACTTTAAAAGCCTGCGGATTTTTAACTAATATGTTCACGTTTGACTTTTATCTGTGTTGTAACAAAAGATCATCACATATTAAATTAGAAAAGTAAAGTATAAGAAGTGGTTTGAAACTAAAAACTGCTGAGAGTTTTATCAACGATATGACCTACGTGGTTTATATCGTATTAGTCGAAATGTGCGAGCATAGCCTGGGTCAATTTCTAGCAAAAGGGCAACAACCCAACTGACATTTATGCCTTTCCTGGAGACTTTTTACCTCCCCTTAAGAATAAGCAGACAGCCTTAGAAAAAGTAAGTGGAAAACCTCATTCTCACCTAATGGTCGGGGACACCCCTTTACAAGACATTCACATTTTTAACAAACATCAGAATTCCCTCACAGTTTTAAGTCCAGCTTTTGCTGTTTATCAAATTATAACAATTCTTTCTGCATGGTATTATAGTGTCCTACTCGAGCAATATAAAAGCAAATGCTTTGCAGGATTTTATTTCTTCTAAGAGTGAATAAAGCATTAAAAAAATAATGAATTAAAAGACAAACGATGGATATGGAGTATTCTTATTTAAAGGCTGTTATTGCACTGAACACATAAGAAGCGATATGAACTGTGCCATTGTCTTACCTTTAGCTGAACTTAAAAATACAAGAAACAAGTAGCACGTCACGTGTCCCTTCTTCATTGTTTCTGGTTTATTACATAAAAAAGGTGTTGCAGAGAACACTTTATACACTCAGAGATAGTGTCCGTTCAACGGAAATGTCTGCCCTGTGCACTCTGTTGAAATGCGATATCAGTTTATTACCACCGTGTAAGCTACCAGGTGAATCATGTTCTGTAACAATAAAGTTAAGGGAAGGACTGGATAGACTGAAGTGCTGCACTCAAAGGAGGAAGTAACACAAGGTGTGTTGCTATACTTGGCAAAGTGTCATGTCCTACATTTTAATCGTGTACATACCCAGTGCTCAGTCTTCTGTAGCGTGAACCCGTCGATAAATGTACATCATGTTTTTACTTACTATATTTCATACTATTAAGTGAACTAATCCTTATTCCACGTCTTACTTGTAAAGACAGAAAGACTTTTTTAATCGTCTTTTACTTCTCTCCAAAAAAGGCCTGTATATAACACAATCATTTAATTTTATCATGAAGTGCTCAACTTTATTATAATTTGCAAGCGATCTGTAGGATCACTTTCACGCGATAAACAAATCGCTCATTTGACTATCCTTTTTTTGAATGTATAAGAAACCGTTGACGGATGGCAGATATAGCCTAATAATTGTCTATGTGAACATATTCGTGAATTTTCAATGATGAACGCAGTCAAGTATGGATTAGTTAAAATAAGAAACAAAACTCCTGCAATATTTTTACATTTGTTGCATATTAGTCCTTTTCCCACACTTTAGCCTTTGGGACCATACACTTATTCTAATATCAACAAGAGAGAGAGAGAGAATACAAACATTTTTATCCATTTGGCCGTCAGCGCATATCTACGGAGTAAAATCGCATAAATTTGTTACATTGGTAATGCATTTAATAAAACAGTATTTAACCATGATATATATGTATACATAAAACTATACAAATAAAAACTAGTATGTTACATCCTTGCTCCTCCGTTGTAATGCCTAGTAAAGGTAAATAACAAAGAGACGTGTTATTCCTGGATTATTAACAGTACAGAAAATCTTAATTAAGTTGGAAGTTAATAGAACTTGTGTAGAATATACTTTTCTCTCAAATCGGCTTAACTAGGACAAACAAACAAGTACAAAGTGAGGTTCAGTCCCATCACAGTAACAAAAAGGACATTGCAAAGAGATCTGTTGCTTAAAGTACCTAAATGGCACTTGAGATTCAGTCTACATCTGATGTAGCACTTCAGTAGTTTACTAAGTTATGTCTTTGTTTGTAGAGAGTAGGGGTCACCAGCTCCCAAGACGGTCCCTTTCTCACGAGGGCTGTGCACGTAATAGCCAGCCTTGAACTGCTCACCCTTGGCTACTGGCTACTGGACATTGTTACACCAGGGGTGGATGGTTCTGGAACGTTCGACGGAAGATAGAATGAGTACTGTAGCTTTACAGTTGAAGGAGGCTTTTTCATTTTGGAAGTAATAGTGGAGAGACGGCAGGCCAGCCGCTGAGTGGGACTGAATAACTGTCAGGAACGCTGTTTTTTTAAAATCACTCTTCCTCACTCTACACGCACGCGTCCCCTTGCATGTTCTTCCAATCAGTTATCACAAAAGATTTGCCGTGGGAATCAAAAACTTTAAATCAATTAACATTAACTAAATACAAAGTCCACAGATCTTCCAATTTCCCAAAACGGACAATCCACTCACTCTAGTCCGCTACTGATCCTTTCTCCCAACCGTCTCTCCACCCACACGTACAATTTTCTCCGCTCCTCCGTTTTTACGTCCGTTACCACTCTCTCTCCATTCTTCAACAACCCCCCGTTCCCAACAGACTGGTCCGTGACAATAACACTTACGGTTATATGGCGATTTTCCATCTTTGTTGTGCTTTTTGTACGACTAGCCTTCTTAAAATTTAGTAAGATTCGGCCCAAGAGCCAAAGACGAACAAATCCCAAAAAGCCGAAATACCTTGACAGAGAATGGCACCCTTTATTATCTATTAATACTCGGTATTACTAGTTTGATAGTCGCAAACTAATAATTAAATCCAAAGCATACATTCAAAACGACAAAACAACCAGGGAGACTCACCTCAACAGTTTCATGTGAATAATTTAATGATAGTTCTTTAGTACGTATCGAGACGATGTTGCAACAATATTTCTAGACCCTACGGTGCTGCCTTCGCTGTTAATAATAAAATGATTCATATATTCTTTCCTCACCATTCAGTTTACAATTTATTTGGATGCATCATTAAACAATTGTCAAGTTAATTGTTCATAAAAATCTGATAAAAACATCGTACATGTTTCAGAATTGGTGCAAATCTCGGTAACATGCATAAAGTCTTTACACAGCCCTCGGAGAACTTCCAGGATAATTGCCCTTCCTTAGTTCAAATATATGGGTTCGTTTCTTGTCTTCCCCGCATTCCTGCTCAAATCTGAAACCATATTGAGATAACACATTTTTTTAAATCTATATCTTGCTGAAATCTTTTATTTTATTTTATTTATTTAAAGCATGTCAATTAAACTTATAAGTAGAAGCTATAGTTTTCTTACAATGACAGACAAGCAGCAAGTGATATATATATAATGCTATTTCCTGAGCGTATTACCTCAAAAGTCGCTGAAGAACAGGTACATATCATACTCATAAAGTTTTTCAATACATACACGATTAAATCAGTCCTACTTTGCAATATTTGTCCTACCTTTATAAGAGCTTCCCGAGTCATTGTGCTGTTGCCGTATTCCTTCATAGTGTGATTGCATTCCTACATCTCTCATCTGTAATGCATCATAAAGCGTAGTCGCTCTTCCTACAACAGAATCAATGATTCAAATATTTCTGTTTTGCTTATTAAGTGAGGTTGTCATTAAGACTGTTTTATTGAATCCTCTCAGAGCATACCTTTTGTTTCACCTTACACTAAAGTGCGGAATCATCGCGATGTGAAAAAAAATCCCTTTATATAAACTAACCATCCAACTTATGCAGCCAGAAGGACTAACGGTGACACCGAAATCAAATATTAAACCTATTGAGAACTATACACATATTCTAATAAGCTGTTTTTGTCTCTACATACATAAAATAAAGGTAAAGTACAAAAAAGTTTACCTTGTGTCGTGCTTAACGTGTTTGTTGTCACTGGAGTCAAGTAATACTCTGAGGTGTCACCACTGCAAGTATACAACACTATCAATATGATTCTCAATAGCTAAAAACATTTTAAACAAGATAAAAAGTTCATGCATAAATATTATTTAATTGTGAAGCGTTTTTAAATTTTTTAATCTAACTTTCTAATCCTTAACACTACTTACCTACTTTGGTTCTGCTGCGTGTTCCTTTGATTAGTTACATCTGCAATTTAAAAATATTATTCTTCAAAGATATTTATGTAGATCCTTGTCACCTACAACTTTCGTGTCTTTCTACACTTCAGCTTTGTATATGCATATAATCTCTTTCTCTCTCTCTCTCTCTCTCTCTCTCTCTCTCTCACACACACACACACACAGAGGAATAAAACACGAAAGAAAACCATTTCGTTACCAGTACAGGGTAAAGTCCATCCACGTCGCCACACCCAGATGACAGCAACAAGAATCAACACAACGACAACGGACAACATCACGGCCAGAACGACGACTCCAGCGATTTTCTCGTCTGTCTTTGTGGTGGCCTCGGTTTCCTGGTCATTCTCTGACACTGTATAGGTCCATGCAAATCTCCGAAAATCATTTTTTCTCTTTTCTTGTTTTTTTTTAAACTTTTGATTTGTTTCGAACAAACTTTTTTTATTATAGTGCAATAAAAATAATAAACGCATTATTATATCAAAAGCACTCAAAAGCATAAATTAAATTTAAAATCAGTTAACATTATTATCAGTGTGTTCAGTGTAAAAGAAATAGGACTATGAGCGGTCAAATTTGCATGAGATCATATAAATGATTTTACATATCAGACTAAGTCATTAAAGTCGCCCGCATTTTCAAAGAACTTTAACGCATCATTAAGTTGTTTGTTTAGAAATTGTTCTCCTGGCTACAATTACCTTTAACAAAGAATGTGAAAGGCAGGTCTCCTAGACTATTGCTGAAGACGATTCTGTAGAAACCCTCGTCATTGTGTGTCATGTTAATGACTATGACATTGCACGTGACTGATGCTGGAGACAACAAAGTGGTGGAACAGGCAGCATAGACACTGTTTTCTTTCACTTGCTGTCCATCAGAACTGTCATTTGTGCCCAGATAGGTTAACACTTTAATCTGTGGTGTGGGATAAGCCGTCATGTTAACTGTTAGCACTCCTGAACCATTTGTTACATTGACAGTTGGAGGATTCCCATCAATATTGGCTTTCTTTGGGGCACCTGTAATATGAATGTCTGACATAGTTTCACTTAGAAATTTTAATCTCTCCCAAAATACGATGCGCACACCAAAACTTAGTTGTACTTCAAGGGGAAATATGTGGCTTACAGATTTAAATACATTGTTTAAAATGTTTAAACGTATTTTTAATTTTATTGTCACCGAAAAATATTACTGCCATTTTTCTTACTACTACAAAACATAAAAATCTATTTTTATCATGCACTAACTATGCATAACTGTTTTCTTAATAAGTTTAAAACGTCAAAATATGGATTTTACCCACAATGCACTTACAGGACACAAGTAGTATGCAACTCTGAGTGTCCTGTCCGATGCTGTTGTTGGCATCACACCTGTAAACCCCCGAGGCTTCACACAGAGCTTGATTTATAATGTAGCTGACTGTAGTATGGCTCTGGTTAAGCAAATTAAAAGTGTTTGATACATTTACGAGCTGAATGTTCGGAGTGGGCCTTCCATCAGAATTGCATCTCATCTCCACGTGAGCGTTCTCATCAACATTTACCGTTTTGCTGCCAATATTATTCATGTTGAATGTCAGTACTCTGGGAAATTCTGCGAGAAACAATATACATACAATCAAACAAGAGAGGTAGAAACAGTCAGAGGAGGACAGTGAGGTAATGAAAGGCCGACTTACCACCAATATTGACGACATATTCCACAGACCGGACAAAGGTGTTGTTCCAAAAAAGCTGACAGACATGAGTCATATTGTACACAACCTGTGAGTCTGTCAAGCGAAGTTCTGGGGATCGAGTTGTATTCCACAGGACTACACCAGGTGGGCTGCCCAGGTCATCAACAAAACACTCGCATGTAACACCTTTGCTTTTCGGTAGATACTGTGGACAGTTGTGGTAAGGTGTGCTTGAGGGGCGACCTTTATAGTCAATGATATGAAAAGAGTTATTAAACTTCATTAATAAAATCTGTCATCGAAACAGCATAATCGTGTACGAAGGGGACATAGGTCCGCACATGTACGGATGCAAATTATGGGGAGAGCGGTCAACAGGACATGACATTTTAGTGTATATTTTCCAAAGTAACATTTATGCATGCATTAATCTTTGCTTGCTACCCAATTAGATAGTAAATTACACTGCTATTTTTAAAAAGTGCAAAAGTACGATACATGTTTTATCCTTGTAGAATAAATTGTATAATTGAGTTCACTAAAATAAGATCGTAAAGATAAATTATAGAAATGTTTGAGTCTGAGCACAATTTAATTTTCTTTCCAGCCAATTCAAAATAAAGGTGTCTGTCGTATGTATTAAAGAAACAGACTTATAATCAGACTTTAAAAGAATATATAATTTTGCATGAGATTTTTTACTCCGACATCATTTATCACTATAAGTAGTATATCGGCATTAAAATTATACATGTTTAAATGTTTAGTTTTCTTCTGTTGAAATTGTGTTAGTGATTCAATGTTGCTCTTTACAGCTGTATAAAATTCATTGAGTCTTTCAATATTAAATATGCTTGAAGCAGACAATGTTATGTCTACATGAAACACTTACGTATTTCGTTACTGCCAATAAAACTTGCATTGACTGTTATTTCACCAGGAACAACAGTCACGTGGTATGTGTACAGACCGTCAGGTGGTAGGTCACTGGTGAAGTTACACGATCCGGTGAAGTACGTCGCAACAAAAGGTACGACTGTCATTGAGGTGTTAGCGATAACGACTGATTCTCTAAACGACTGGAATCAAAGAAAAACCATAAAACAATTAAAATAGATATTTTGTATACTTGTTTTGGAAAAGGGTTAGTATCCTAATATTCTGTACACGCTTGCTACATTTTTTCGTCTCTGTAAGAATAAAAGGGTGGGTAATAAGAAACAGTCAGTGCCATTTATCTTTTCTGTTCTATCGTTTTGTATAAGTTGTCAAAATATACAAATTTAGTGCATTCTACTGAAATTTTCTAATTTTGAGGATGTATGTATCCGTCCCTCGTGAGTGTCTTATCAGGTCCAAAACTTGTGGACTGATACCGTTGTAGAACCTCAGTACATGTCAACATACAGTAGCTACCTGTTTGTTAATCCACTGACACCTGTACCTCTTTTGTGAAGAACGGGCTTTTGGAATCACACACTGACCGTACATGGTCCATGAGTCGTTTCTGAACTCAACCGTGCATGAAACATTTTCACTTGGATCTGGAATAATATGTTAGAGAAATAAATTTGATAAAATGTGCAAAGAAATAACTAAACATAGGAATTAAACGAGAGAAACGTGTATTAAAACTTGTAACGTATAATAAATATTTCTTGCTTACTTCTTTTCTGTTTGTTATCATGTTTATATTACATTAAAATTTCGTTGTCTGTTGATCGTACTTTTCATTGTCAAAAGCTAAATTGTATCGTACCGTTTTATGAGTAAGCTGTATCGCTTTACAAATGAATGTTATTTAAATAAATGTCTTACATATGTAGTCCAAGCGACAGCCAGCAGTTACTGGAGGGCCATTAGGTGATATTGCAGTGCAAGCCAGACGTTCTTTTTCAAACAAAGAAACTACTGGCGCTCCGACGGTGTTAACCACCATTACACTTACGTTGACATAAATTCTTATTGGTGTATATTCAGGAAATCGTTTATCACAAGCAGGCAGAGTGCCATCAGCA
Organism: Pomacea maculata; assembly: GCA_004794325.1. Lineage (NCBI taxonomy): Eukaryota > Metazoa > Mollusca > Gastropoda > Architaenioglossa > Ampullariidae > Pomacea > Pomacea maculata. The sequence goes on along the minus strand of SRHC01001895.1, from coordinate 68,239 downwards.
GAGACATTGCGGCATGATCCAAGAAAAAAGCTCCCACTAGTAGAAGACTGGTCTTTGAGAAACCACTGAACTTCGTCCTGTGCAGACAGTCCTGTGCAGGTGAAGGTGTTGTCCTGTTTGCTCTCTTGTATTTCCCAGTAACTGTCTGCCGTGCCAAACAACGGTGTTATGTTTGCTGGACAAAAAAAATGTTTGGTTGAAAATAAGAATTGCATAGATCTTAAAGCCTACCATCAAAAGTATGTTGCAGCACTAGCAATAAAAATAATCTAAATGATATCATCTTAAGTTAATATTTAAAGCAATCAGTCTTGAAATATATCATTAAGGAAGACAATGTATGCCTTCCAACAACTAATTTACAGTGTTTTCAAAGTATAGTAAGACTAAAGCCTTTTAAGCAATACAATAAAATTAGGAAGAGACGATTGTAAGGAAAACCTTCGCGTTTACATTTTTTTTTAATCCATAACGTCGTTCAAAGTGAATCAGAGGCAGTTTTCTATCCTCATTTTCTTTGTTACATAGGACATCTTACAAAAGAATGCTGAAAGTAATATAACACATCAAATATTTTCGCTAACGAAAGAGCATGATGGTTTACGAATTCGGGTTTAATATCTTTTAAAATAAGGACATTTTTAGAAACGTTTAGCTAAGAGCCGGACGTGGAGCAGTTTTGATGATGGACAAGTGTATGGACTGCTCTCTCTACAGGCTCGCCATATTCTTGTTCCCCTTCTGTTTTCTCCGTCTGCATCAACACTCTCCTTCCACCTCTCCATCTACTCCCGCCACTACGCCAAGGTACCCAACTGTCTTCCCGTCTACCCTGCGCCATCGCCCTGTCAGCGCGTGGACACGTGACCGTGCCCCGGGTGTGGCCAAGCCTTCCTGCGAAGCTGCGAGGGTGCGAACCTGGGAGCAGGGGCCCACATGACCAACGGGGGAACACCTTGACCAACCTATAGACTTGCTTCACGGAGTAACCCCTCAGTGCGTGCGGGCGTTGTGCTCCCTCTGTGTCTCCCTTCCCAGCTGGTTGTTCTTTTGTTTAGTTTTTTAATCTTCTGCCCCCCCCCCTGTACACAAGGCAGTTTTTTCCTCTCTCTCTTTTATGTGTGGGAGTATGTGTGTATGAGTCATTTTGTTAGTGTTATGGTTATCATGTGACGTCGGGGACTGCTACGGAACACAGAACATATTAATACTTCTGCACTTCTGGCGCAGGTAGCATTCAAAGCGATTGAGACGACTGGTGTGGTATATGTTTTTGTTCATTAGATATTAGGACAAAAATTATAATTGTTCATTATAATAGTACACAGTGCTAAATGTTTATACCATAATCAACTACCATGCAACTCGAGGATAGAGAGACTAGTAATTTTCCGTTTGTTTGACATCGGTATTAACCCAGCTGCATGTAAACATATGCCAGTTCAACTGTGTCTATCAAGAGACTGAGAGAAAATCGTTCAGTAGTTACGCGTCTCTAGCTGAAAATATCCTTTTTCCAGGCACTGTTAGTAATATATACAGGCGGTTAAGATTACACACACTGACAAAGGCAACTAAAATGTGTTACTGACTTACCTTCAGTTAAACTCACTAATATGAAAAGAAAGCAGCATTTCACCAAGCGGTTCTTCATTATTTTGGTAAACTTTGTGTAAAACCTTCTCAGAGCAGTAAGTGAAATCGTCGAAGGTGTATGATATCTGTGTTTGTGTCATTGCCTTACTAACTGTTCAAGGATTTTCCGTGAGCTTGATTGTGTGTAGTGACCTGACAGGTGCGATTTTAAACGAGGAAGTAAACTGAACATTGTGGCTACTGGCAAATACCCATGCCCTACTTTTTATTTTATAGGATGTTATAAATACTCAGGTGTTCGAAGTTAACCTGTTCTCGTCGCACAGTTTTTATCAAATTGTAATCAAGGGCGATGATCAAGCAAAGACTTAAAACAACAAGATTTTACATTTTTATTCGGTATACACGCATGTTAATAATGTCATTATCTTCGAATTTTATGTAATTATTGTCACTTGTCTTTATTACTTAAGAGTTCACCCTTCCCCAGATAGTATTTACTAGTATTATTGGTGTTTTCGAGAACGGGGTAGGAGAAGTCTGTGGCCTGTCATTTAATAAGCATGTTGAGCTCATTACGACGAAACTTACCTGTAAATACCATTTTTCCTTCATTTCAGCTGCCCAATAGTAATTAGAAAGGGGGGGGGGTGTCTGTGTGAAGGGTATGGTCTTAAATGTAGGAATTACCTTTTTTCTCAAATCATTTTTTCAGTTTCAAAATGTACATAATGCACAAGATAAAATCACATTCCTGGTCTTAGTACCAAAAAGATTAAGGAGAGTGATCCTAGATACTGCATTGATATCTAAGGTCCTTACGGAGGGGGATTCCCCTTCTAAACAATTATATCTGCACCTCTTTCTCCCCTCCTCGCAGTCTTCTATATGCAAAGAGGAGTCTTCAGAAAGTAAATTGCCATGTTAAATATTCGTTTGTTCTTTAAAGTAGTCTTTTATATTTATTTTATATTAAATTATTATTATTTTATTGTCATTAAGCACTAGATATATTCTTTATAAAATGCGTTTTGGTATGTATTTTGGAGTGTCTAGAACGGATTGGTTTTACATTGATTCATCTGTAAACAATCGCCTCGATATTAATTGCTTCAGATTTTGCCAATTATCTTGAACAGATTATCAACAAAAACAGAGGTTTAACTCTGTGTGTACATATATATAAACCCCTCAACACACACACAATCTGCATAGATATATAGTTCCTCCCTCCCCCCACACCTACATACTTATATCGGAATATATGTATTATTCATACACCTACATTTTCATATATATATATAATTTACACACATACACACCGTGATTTTTCTGATAAAGTTGAGGAACTTCAACAATCGCTTATCTCCAATAACGATATAGTAGTTTCTCAAGTCTGTGTGACCACGAATTATCATCCTTGGACTGCTTGCATACGAATTTTCCCAGTCAACTAACAGAACGAGGTTGGTTGATACAAAGCTTCCGGTTAAGCCACCTTGGTTTAGCAAATGACTTCAATGGCTATATCAGCAAAGAGTAACCACAATAAAGAAAGACAAAAAGGTGGTTTACACTGTTGTATGATAGAAGGCAAATGTGCAAGTATCAAATCTTTTTAAGTTTTTGTTTTGTTTTGTTTTGTTTTGTTTTGTTTTGTTTTGTTTTGTTTTGTTTTGTTTTGTTTTGTTTTGTTTTGTTTTGTTTTGTTTTGTTCCCGCGGGCAGGTATATCGACATCGATATCTGACTGACATCAGGTATCTCCAGGTAGCTCAGCTTACAATGACGCTTATCCATTCGAATGTGTGCTGTCGACAATCGGACAATTTGAACAAATCCGTTATCTTCGAATTTTCTTGCGGATTATAACGCTCAATACAGATCAGGCTCTAAATCAATACCTTGTTTAGTTTTTTGCCCAACAGGTCCTTCTCTAAATGAAGAATTATTACTTTAACTGAATGATCGCATAAAGTTTTCGGTCAGAACGGGCAATATTTCACTGATTTATCTTTGTACTTTGTGCAAATCAATGCCCTTATAAAACATCGTCTCGACGAGGTAGCATACACAACGCAAGGTCCGCGGGTACAGATAATTTCGATATGATTTGTTTTTGCAAAAATAAAAATCACAAAAAACCTTTCCCTTCAGCCACTTCATCAGTCACTCACACCAGAGGCTGGCTGCCTTACCAGTACGCTGGGCCCTGGAAGAATGTTATATGCGAGGCCGAGAGCCGTATGATCAGCTGACGGTAAAAAAAAATTAAAAATAAATACAACCCAACCAAAAAACAAAAACAAAAAAATATCTTTTTATGTTGCCCTCTTAGGCGCGGGGCCTGAGACTGTTGCTGTAGTCGCCATCCCCACAAAGACTGCCTCTGCTCACGATCCCTCGCTCCCGTCTGTCTTGCTTGCCATGAACTAAGGTAGCGTCTTATACACGATCGAGCCAAGACAGTTTCATACAGTGTTTATTATTTCTGAATTCTTTTGTAGTTAGACATATTAATTGCAGTGATTGAAAATATTGACACAAATAAATTGTTAAAAATAAACATCATCTCGACTTGACTTGCATGAAGAAATACAAAAATAACAACAAATTTGAAATGCAAAAATAGAGATAAGAAGAAAAATATGTATAAATAGATGTAAAACGCTTTGCTAATATATACTTTTATATACAGAAATTGCTGTTAATAAACAATAATGTATATCAATTACTGTCATTTATATCCTCAACTTTATTTCTGCTTGTGATTATACAGCATTTTGATCTTTAGCTTAAGGACCATATGCATTTTATAATGGTCATCAGCGTCATGATGATTATCATGCTCATCGTCGTCTTTGAAGCAGTCAATGATTTGTTTATGTCATCACAGTGGTCAGATTTATTAAGATATAAAAGATATCTTTCAAGAAAACATTTAACTCTTGTTGACGTAGGCATGGTCATCTGTCGCTCTGCGCTTGCTATCCCTTACCACTAGAAAAAGAATGGAGAAAGATTACATTTTAATAATTAAGTGAAATAAAATATTGTTCTTTGATTGTTTGAGTGATTCATTCATTTATTCATTCGCTCGTTTTTTGGTTAGTTATTGCACTCAGTTTAAGTTTTGTTGGGATTTTTTTTTTACAAAGAAGAACGTTTACGAATTTAAAATATAGCTCATCTCTCTATTTGATTTACATTGTTTTCAAATAAATGGTTAGATTAGCAAAATAAAGTATAGAAACATTTAACCATTTACATGTAATTCTGTCATAATTTTGAAAAGGAAGCATGGACCACTGTCATAAATAAAGTTTTATTTATAACGTACTACCACTCCTCATCAGAAAGAAAATTAAAATGCTTTTTAAAAGATTGATTACCTTCGTGTGGTGATATTGCCGGGACATTGTGATATCGCTGTATCTCTTCATAGTGTGATCTCTTTCCTACATCGTTCATTTGCAATGCGTCATACAGCGGAGATGCTAAATTTAAAACGTAATATTATGTATAACCAAATAACATAAAAATGTTAGAAACTTTATTTGTTGCGAATAGCAAACAACCTTTTGCATGAAAAATGCAGACAAACAAAGCGATTCTAAGGCTGCAAATGCAAAGAAAGCTAATCATCCCTTAGGATTGATACCAAAAACAAATGAACTACTCATGATACATGCATAACCAAAGTTATCGTCGTGACCTGATCACATTTTGCATTTCATGAAGAATACGTACTTTGGTTAGAGATTGATTCTGATGTAGTTGTTGAAGGCAAATGCTTGTCAGATGTGTCCTCCCTAAAAGCATAATCAATTGTGTTTAGCAATCAAGGAGATATTTTCCAAAGAGCATTATATAGACCAATAAAAATAATTCTTCTTAATCACATCTTTACTACTGTTATTGTCAGTAAAGTTGTATATGTTTTATATGTCCCTATGTACATGTATCACTACTAGTGATGAGTTCTCTTTTCCTTTTTTAACACAGTTGAATATGAATATTTTGTAGAGAATACAATGTACTTACACAGTTTTGGCCTCGGTGCTACATTATATATTACCATTTCCTAACGCTGTGTTTGAATGCTGATTCCAACACAAGAAAATGCTCCGTTGATGATTTAACGATAGTTATAAATTAACTTGATATTTTCTGAGCAGGTTCTAATAGATTGCCGATGCAGAATTTAATGTAGTCTTGCGTGTATAGGTTTAAAAGTAGAAAATAAATTGTCACCAACATGGTAACCCATCATCATAAATGAGACTAACACAAATTTGCTTGCATATAAATGTATCATGTGTGCATAAGAGTGAGTTGTGAACATTTTAAGAACACGATATATTGATATACATAGACTAAATGATATCAGCAAAGTTCAAAATCTTTTCATTCTATATTTTGTAAGATGTGTTACAATCGAATAGATCTTGAAAACATTTGCTAAGTCTACAGAATTTAATGGTAAAATACCTGAATTACCTTATCTGGCTTTGCTGTGTAAGCTTTTGGTGGGAAACGTCTGCAAGTAAAAGATAATAATCTTATAATGCTTTCCAAAATATATTTGACACTCAATCTCACTCACAAACACACACAAACTAAGATGCACACATAGTCGTTGCATTTATTGAATGGTTGGTCATTGCTAGTATTTTATTTTTGACTCTCTTCGATGCGAAGCAGTCTACATTGAAGCATAGAATGCAAGGTACAAATTCTGTACAAAAAGAAACAGAAAATTTAAACTGCTACCAGCGCACGGTAACATCCATCCCCGCCGCCAGGACCAGATGACGATAACGACATTTACAACAGCGAGAACTGAGAACGCCACGGCCAGCGCAATGATCGGTATTTTGTCGTCTGTCTTTGTGTTTGTCTTGTTTATCTGATTAACTTCTGACACAGCTTCTGTAATTGAACCAGAATCAAAAATTAGGAACGAATTCCGCTAATATTATCACAAAAAATGCGTTTAAATAGCAGAAACAGTATATTTTAACTTAAGAAAGAATATGAACAAATGAAACCCAACAAGCTTTAATTGTCATCAATAGGAAGATGTGCTAGACAATTTGAAGTCCATTACCTAGTCCATTACAGCGATCATGTTGCTTATGACGATAAACTAAGGAAGACTTTACTAGATAGTTTTTGGTTAACTGTAGAAGAATACAAAAAGAGCGTCCAATAAATCAATCATAAAATTACCTAATAATATATAGCAAACCTTGATTTACTATCAGCAAGGTGGCACAAATAAGCAATAAAAGATACTTGGATATTAAAGAAATATAAAAGGAAATCTACGAGAGCGCTATTAGATCTAGCGTTTTATTTTAAAAAGCAAACCGGCGAACTCAGAAAAAGCTCGAAGAAAATGCAACGCCACGTACACCAACCATGACCAAGTAAAAAAAGTTTAAGCACAGACATAGCCTGACACTACCCGAAACCAAAAAATGCGTTTAAATAATATCACTAATTTCTTATATCAAATATTTTGCCCTTCAACGGAAGTTCAAAAAATGCTTTTACTGCACTGTTCACACAATCGGTTGCGATGGAAACAATTCAAAATGAAGCCCAAACAAACATGTTAAAAAACTTATAACTCCGTTAATTTTCTGAGTAGACTCAAAATTCTTTTCGAAATGATTAACTGAAAGAAATATCTACAACCGTATGACGTAGAATTTGCAAAATCAGCTTAGTCATTTTTATTATTTGTTTGGGATTTTTTGTAAAATATTGAGTTAAATTTTAAGAAATCGTTTCGTCACTTCTTTTGAGAACTGACATAGAGAAAGTTTTGCTAGTTCTCGAACATGCCATTTCTTACTACACTCAAGAATTCCAGCAAAAACATGTTCAAACCATACATCTCCATAATTAGCTTTAAATGCTCAGTCTTTTGGCTCATTACTTTTCCAAGTACAATCTAAGAAAACAGGCTGAGAGCAACTTCTTAGAAACCAGAGGCCTAAATTGATTATTACGAGTAAATAATTTATACTTACCGCTGATAGAGAACGTTAAAAGCAACTCTCCCAAACTGTTGCCGAACTGAATTCTGTAGAACCCTACGTCACTGTGTATTAAGTTGACAACTCTGATATTGCAGGTGATCACAGCTGGGGCCAAAGGGCTGGCAGACAATTCCACGAATACAGTATCACTTTTTACAGGATACCCATCTGAGGTTTTATTGTTTCCAAGGTAGGTAACTCCTTTTACCACTGGTATGGGGTACGAAGTCATTTTAATCTTGAGCTCTCCTTGACCATTGGTAATTGTTATTTTTAGATCCTTTTCTTCACTGTAGGTTGTCCTGGGAGCACCTGCCCATTATATAATCTTTGTAATTACTAAATGGATAGTCGCTGGTCTTTTCTCCTTCAATTTAAACTACTGTCGTTGAAAGAAACTGCTCCACCGTTCTTCGCTTACATTTTAAATAAAAATTTTACATGGCAAATAGAATTCATCTTCAGTTCAAAGAACCATTTATAAGACCTACAGCTGTCACGCATTGATCACACTGTAACAAAATATTATTACGTCTACAGGTACCATAGTTTTTCCAATATCTATTTCATAATTAAATGACTGATATATTCTCAGTATGGGATCGTTTTATCCAAGTCATATCTGTATTTTCTGTAGTAGAAATATAAGAAGTACTAAAATCTGCTATATTTTGCTAATAATACTTACATGACACAAGTAGTGTGCGATATTCTCTCTCCTGACCAAGACTGTTGCTTACATCACATCTATAGACTCCTGAAGCCTCACACAGAACTTCATCAATGCTGAAGCTAGCTTCCTCTGTATTTTCATCATCACTGATATCGCCTTTAGGATAAGTCTGGTTTAAAAGCTGTTCTGTTTGTGCTGAATTAATGAGTCGAATGATAGGAGTAGGTCTGCCCTTACACAGGCACTTCATCTCCACACGGGACTTCTCCTCAACATTTACAGTCGCGTTGTCCTGATGGTTTATACTAAACTTCACAATGCTGGGAGAGTCTGCAAGACAAGGAAAACCATTGCCAGTACTATAATGTGAGATAATATTTCAAATATATTTATATATTTATGTGCACATAATGTTACAAATTATTATATTTCTATACTTACAACCAACAGTAACTATCAGTATGGCAGATGATGCAAGAGGAAGGCGTCTGTCCCCATTTTGTTTAGTGACAACTGTACAGGTGTAGTTGCCGTGGTGAATCATGTGATCAGCAGACATAATCACCATCTCACTCATATTAGAGTAGACCTCTTTGTTTGGACTCAACCACTTGAATGATGCAGGCTGTGGATTGCTGTCAGCGGTACAATTGATGTGAACCCTTTGTCCCTCAGCTACAACACAGTGTTTGTAGCCAGACTCCATGGAAACTTCTACACAATCATTTCCTTCAGAGATATGTGTGAAGCTTACTACAGGTTCATCTAGATACAAAAGAAAACAAACCTAGTATGCAATATCGCAACTGTTGCGGCATGACTAAGTAGCGATAAATCTTTTAAAGATAAGAATAAACGATCAGCGAATGAAAAGTATTTAAGTGAAACAAAGGTGTATCTTATTTTGTTTCCCCTACTGATGTGACAAAAATACTAATAGCAGTATTCACAACAGACAAAAGTTACATGGTTGCATATTAAAAACTGGATAGCAGAGGAAAATTATATATGCATGAATATACATCATTAAATGATGCGAAGTAGTTATCACAGAAACGGTCAAGAAATGCAAAAGAAATAAGACAGAATTAGGCTAAGCAAAGTATGTTTTGAAAAGATAGGACATAGCTACCAACACTAGGGTTATGGAGCAGAAAGGTTTTTTTAATTTATCACTTGTTGATAACATCTATAAAAGCAGATAAAATATATCACATGAATTAGTAAAAACATCTTTAACGAGCTGTGTGTGAAGAAAAGAAAAGGTACAAAGTGTTTAGACTAACTGGGACTTTTAACTTAAAATTTAAGTTCAAAGTTTCTGGTAAACTATGAGAACGTGACAGCTCCATTGTGGATTTTCCTACATGTGGGTACTAAATAAAAATAAATGATAGCCTGTTACGCAATTGCTAGGTTTCTATCAGTTCTAAATGATAAAATATTTTGTGACATGACAAAAAAATAATTGTTTGCCTTTTTAAAAATTTTGGTAAGAACTGCGATGTTGAGGAGTAAATCCTTTCCTTGGACTTCAAGGAATAGTATTATCAAGTAGTAATTGTAGGTGGAACTTAAATCGGCCACATATAGGGTCTAGACTACACTTATCGATGGGCCCACATAGACCACTTACAGAAGTACCATATGAGGAAGGCTTACCTCACTAGAATAAGTCAGGAGTGAGCAGCTGCCCAGTGTCTGCGGCCAACGGATGATGGGCGAGTGTAGTTGTGTACTGTTGTTCCTTCTTTTTATGTGTTTGTGTGGATGTACGTGGCAGTGCGTGCTGGTAAGACTTACCTGTGTGACCAGGGGTGGGGAAAATTTAAACTTCTTGTAATTCACTACCTGTAAGTGGGGCTAGTGTCCAAGTGAGGATGTACTTCCTGTTGTTCGTGTCGGCTTGTGTTGATTGGGTCAAAGAGGATACCAACAGCGACCACTGGGGTGGGAAAGTGAAGCCGCGGTGACACGGATGTGACCACGACCACGCCAACCTTTGACGAACGTCAGCAAAGTTGATCCTCTTTGGTATGGGTTAGGTAGGGTTAGTTACTCTTTGGTATCAGCATTCGAAAAGTATGAAACCGTGCGCGTTTGATATTGTGTCTGTACGTCTGTGTGTGTGTGTGTGTGTGTGTGTGTGTATGTGATGCCAGTACACGATCGTCAGAACAAAGGCGCCGCACTCCTGAATCTAATGACGAGTACTCGTCTAAAAGGGGTGTGGCCTTGCTTCGGTCTCTCATACAACAGTGGTATCCTCCTTGATTGGGGGGAAGGGGGCAGAATGATGGGTGCACCACATTTTGGTTGTCTACTGGAAAGTAACATAACGCGATAATGGTTGAACAAAGAATCTATAGGTTGGGTTGGGTTGATGAAAGAATTTCAATCTCTCTATAAAAAATTTAAGTAGAGAATTTTTGTAAACAATTTCAAATAACCAACCAAAAATATAAAGCATGGGCACAATTCACGAGAAGTATTTTTGTTGTAGACTTTCAAGATGTGAGTACTACTTACTCACACAGCTTCATACAAATGCAGATAGATGAATACATTAAGCTAGGATAGTTTAACTCAGCTACATACTCACAGTAGACCTGTAGAATAAAAGTAGCATCATCTACTGGCCACCTGTTCTCCGTGTAACTGTTGCTGGCCCTGCACTTCACTGTTCTCCCGTTATCTTCTCTCGACAGATTGTAGAAAGTCAGGTTACTCCCTGAAGTCTGACCAGCAGCACTAACAGGCCAAGAGAAGGTGGCTTCTGGTCGACCTAGCTGATTGCTCTGACATCCTAGTATACCCGAGGTACCCGCCATGAAAGGATACTCTTGTCCCCTTGTGTCATTCATTGGAAAAATTCTTGGCACAGATGGAGGGGCTGGAACGCAATATGGAATAGAGACTGAACTTAAATTATAAGAGAAGATAAGAGCATACGTGTGGATGAAATATTTCATACAACTCTGTGACTGGAGCAAGAACTGATAAAAGATTGTGTAATCATTGTTTTTGGACGGTGTGCTTGGCTGATGTATGTACTCTTATTACTTTATGCGCATATGCTGTTTGTTTTATATTTTAAATATTGTTTTTTATGTGTTATGTATTTCTGCAACCGAAAAAATAAAAAAAGCATCACTGATGTCATTTTTTAAAATTATAAATCCAAATAAAAATTGTTTCAGAAAGGCATCACCAGTATCATGGTGTGGTTGTTAAATAATTGAGCCTACATTCTGATGATAGCATATAAACAGAATCACTTTGATTTAAATACAATCTGACCATGTTGACGAATTCAAATTATGAAAAGAAACTGTTCAACATTAACGGCTTACTACTGACTTCTTCAAAAAGACTTTAAATTTTCTAAAACATAATGCTGTAGACTCCATCGTACTAATATTGTCAATGACAACACGAGTAACCAAACTGTATGGTGGCTGTTTACATTTTATAAAAGGACAGAGGGGATTTAATAGAGTGATAATATCAGCAAAATATATTAACGAAAAACTTTAATAGCACGAAACGGAACATCTTTTTCACGTACTTAAAACCTGTCAAAAGACATCCAATGATAAAAGAATCTATTAAAGCCTTACTTCACGACAATAGCTGCAGTCCTGTCAAAATAAAGATGAACTTTATGAAAAGAATGATAAATATTATCACTGATTTTTGAAGATACATTTTGTAAGAGGTAAATATAATTTCTTTATTCATATTTATTAACGAAACTTCCTTTTATCTGTAAATATGTTTCAAATGTGTTGTGCTTGGTAATCCATACTGAATCCATTAACTGATCTCTTTAAAGAACTCGTTTAAAATCGATGACGAAAAGTGCATACTTTGTGTACTTTGTTATCTGATGAAAAATGTTTTCAGTATGGTAGTAAACATAGATGTAAAAAATAAAACTGATGTATGAATTCGACTACACAGCTAAAGAAGCCGTTGAAAACTACTTGCTACTTGCATATTTTTCTATAGCTCCTTTCTTGCGCTATGGGGGTGGCAAGCAGGGGAGATCATTACTCTTAAGGCCCATGTATAACGCCTGGTGGGAGATGGAGATAATCGTAGGTTTTACAATCTTTAAAATTCCAAGGACACAAATCACTTCCCCTTTTCGAGGAGTAAAAGTAAATTCCGTTTCCAAATTATTTTTAAAGCCGATTCTTTGTCCATGAGGTTTTCCTCAAATGAGAAATTTGTCAAATTTGACGAGATAATATCCTTTGAAAACATGACCTGTGGTGGCGACTTGGCTGTCAAGGGCGAGGTCATCAAGACGGGAAAAATACGATTTCCCACAAGAATTTCTTCCCAATAGAATATTTATGTGGCTGCTATAGTTTATTAAAAGTATTGTCCGATTTTTTAAATTGTTATTCAGAAGTTGTTACACTATTTACAGTATTACAATACTATGTAATTTATTACGGCGTGATATTATGGCGGTTTGGAAACTAATTCTATTTGCTCAACGCCCCTCATCCCAGTAGCGCCGAGGCTGATGCTCAGACAGCATGCGCTCATTCGCAGAGAGCTGCCAGAGATGTTATGTACATCTTTCAAGAATAACAGTATAAATAATGTCGCTCCTTGCTATCTACAGACTAAATTATACATATTTACAAACAAGCTGATCTCGATGAAATAAATACTTTTTACGGTGCTGCCGAAGACCTTATTCTCGATCAAATTAGTTAAATATAAAGAACATTGCCTCTCATAAATAAAAGTAAGCTTTAAACTTTAAATGTTTGAAACTTAATGGTGAAAACAGCGGATATTATTAAAACCTAGGAAATCTACAAATAAGTGGAAAAACGTCACAATAAACTGTGCATGCAATAAAAGTAGAAACACTATGCAACTCACAAAAAACAGTGATATTCCAGCTGACTGTCTTGTCATACCAATTAGACTCTTTCCATCTGGAATTACAAACACAAAAACCATGGTTCTCAGACTTCACTGGTAGAAACATCAGGCTGCTGGTGATGCTAGATGAGTTAAAACTGTCAGGTGTGTCTGTCTTGTTGGGACAGCCAAATGTTATGACAGTTGCATTAACAGGTTTTCCACCATTGACTGTGCAACTCAGTGTGAGGTTATCACCCTCATAGATAATGTTGGTGAGATGTGGACTTCCTGTAATCATTAACGATGAATTGGGGGGATCTGGAAAAGCAAGAGTATTCACATCATGTAGACATATATTCAAATCAATATTTGGATGTTCACTACTAGGTAGTTACTCCAAGTACAACAGATTTAGACCTCAACTTAATGTCAATACCCTGACGTAAAACTTGTATGTAAAGTAAAAGCCTTAAAGACCTTCTAAAAGGGTCATAAAGGTTTACGAAATCTTTCCTCTGTGTTCTTCGTAAAATACTTTACTTCAGGGCTAACCATTATAATAAAAAAAATAGCTAAAGAGTGTAAACATTCTTCAAACCACTTTAGGTATGTCTTTAAATCTGAGATAATTTCCCTCCGATCTCGACATGCAAGTTCGCATACAACACTTTTTACAAAAGAAGTACATCATATTTAAGCACAGTATTATCCTGTTCGTTATCAGGTTGTTCTTTCAGTGCAACATGCTTATATTTAGTGCGTTAAATGAGTATGAAGTAAAATCCTGTGTTTTAATTAAACCAAATTAAATTATGTGATGCTTTATGAGAGCCTTGAAAGGAACTGCCTAAGTTTACAAATTTCAGGCATCTTTTACGAAGATATATCCTGTGGGTTTTTTAAAAGTTCATAATGGAAAAGGTATAGTGTGCAAAAATGTTCAAACACTCTGAGTGGAAAAACTTCCTTCAGTTCTCAAGGCAACGAAAGATCGTAAACACGTCAATCAGATTATCCCACTTGTCTCACCAGACCTAGCATAGACAATATACTGATTTACTATTACCACTGCTTTGTTATATTGATTCTATAGCTTGAGCTCCTCTCTTTCTTTAGAAAAGTCAGAACTAGTGATTATGTCCATTGCTGGGGTCATCGTGTTCATAACCAAATTCTCTGCCATGTAGAAGTGAGGCCGTTTGCTGCTTCTTTTGCACTTTTCTTGAGAAGTTCAGTGGAAAGGTCATCAATGCCAGGTGAATTCCCTCCCTTCAATGATGTACAGTCATCTCGACTTCTTCCCTAATAACTAGTACACCTGCATGGTCATTTGTTCTATTATAACTCTGCTGCACTGAAGTACGTTGAACTGTTCTCAGCTGAAAGTTCTGCAATATTCAGTCCATCACCTTAGTAAGCCATACTTTATCTCAGAAGGTGGTCATTACTGTCCTTGACAGCTGAAGCATTTTGTTGACCTGTCTTCATGAACGTCTTTAAAATCTAGTCAACACTTAAATAGCTAAAAGGCTGCAATCCGTGGTATGTGTTGATAGCTACCTTCATTTACATATTCTGTAGGAATTATTCGGAGATATAACTAACCTCTCCACAGATTCAAAGAGACCTTATTACAGTGATACCTCGGTTCTCGAACGCCTTGACTTTCGACCAAATCGGTATTCGACCAGGAAATTCGAGAACATTTTGTCTTGGAATCCGAACAAATATTTGGAACTCGAACATCCGAACGTCCGAGATGAGCCGAGTTGAGCCGAATGGCGTTCATTGGGCCCAGCGCGCCTTGCTTGCGTCATCAGTGTGAGTGCAGAGAGAGAGAGAGTCACGTTTTTGTGGAGAGAGTCATGAAATGTGTGCAAAATGGGCAGAAATCGCAAATTTTGTTGAATAACATCACCCTGATAAAGTGGTAGCAAATAGAGCAGTTAACATTTTTAATGACAATGTTATGTCCACTTTCCGCAAAATTTTGCAAAGGAGAAAAAAACAGCAAACAATTGACAAATTCTTCCGTAAAGAAATCAGACAAGCAACTGCAGAGCAAGATTCTGATTCTCCTCAGCAAAAGATACAGAGAACAGAAACACCCGAAGAGCAGTTACCCTCTGTTTTTATTGAAGATGACTCCCCTTCAAAACAATAACCATCCCCCTTCCCTCCTCCCTCCACATTCATTCCCTCCTGCCATAAAGTTTGGGTCAGGTACAGTAAATGAAACACAATTTACTGTACTGTACAGTACATTTTTTTTTTTTTAATAAATACACTTTTATTTCTTATTTCTTGTTGAGAGGCCAGTAAATAGGCATTTTCTGGGGCTTGGAACGAATTAATCCAGTTTCCATTATTTCCTATGAGTTTCATTGCTTCGGTTCTCGAACAATTTGGTTCTCGACCGTCCTCCCGGAACGAATTATGTTCGAGAACCGAGGTATCACTGTACTTGTTATTAGTGTGGAAGGAAATTATATTTACTATAGTTGTTAAGGTGGTGTTAGCGACTAGAGACGGTCACTAACAAACGATGCAAGAAAATATAACACACACCTGTTTCTTTTTATAAGTTTGTGAATACTCACAATTAAGTGTTACTGTCAGGCTGCTTGATTTAGTTATGTTTGTAACAGGATTTCTGGCCAGACATTGTAAATTAATTCCATCATCGTCAGGAATCTTAGGAGTGAAGACACACAGCTGACTGCTGCACACAACAGTTTTGTCCACTGATCTGACCCAAGTGACGCTGGCAGGTGGATTTGACTCAGACACTGAGCAGTTCAGAGTCATTTTCTGGGCTCCATCCGTATCAAAGGGCTGAGGACTGACCACTATTGGTGACACAGTATTTGGTCCGTCTGTAAATAGAGTTTTCAAAATGAAATGTATCTAAACGCTTCTGTGGATAGACACCATATTACATATTCATGACTGGAAACATAATGTGAAATGTATGAGACTAATAGAAAGCGTCTTTAAGAGAAAGTTGATTGATAAAACATCTGATTATTACTCGTCTAGTGGTTTGTCGTCTTGGGTACGTGAGATGTAATGATCGCGTTTTCTACGAGACAGAAAAGAGGACTAAGAGGTGACAGAACAGGGATGGACAAAGTTTTCTTTTTGTGCGGGCCTGTCTCAAAATTCTAAGCTAAGCGGGAGGTGGGGGTAAAATATCAAAAAACCACACGCCAGGTGATTACACAACAAACCTAGTGATGATGGAATAGACAACAAATAAGTACATTATGGCGTTCACTAACCTAATTTATTGTGTAAAGTGAAGCTATTTGAATTCGCTCAAAATAAAACTTTAAAATCAGCCTTTCATTTGAAGGTAGCCGCTCTAGTGTTTTCTAACGATTCCATCAAACATATCATCTGCCGTGTTATTTGCTATCCTTGTACATCTTGTGTTAGAATGCTAAGGACTGCCGATTTGTAGCGCTCTTGTACTTGATAAATTAAATTTTAATCAAATTAGCTTAAGGTGAATATTAAAACAAAGGAAAAAAGGTGCATAAGATGGCTAGGAGTCGGACCACACCAAGGAGTACGCGCAGACAAACATAAAGCCGAAAGGCTAGTTAACAGTCACACTGGAAAAGGAGTAAAATGACGAGAACTTCATGAACTCAGAGAACGAACTGACATTGTTGAGCGATGGTAGCATAAAGTTTACTTGTTTACCAATATATTTTCAATTAGAACTAAAACTTCAAAACGGTGCTTAAACAATTCTAATCTACTTACTTCGGAGGTGAAATTCTCAGGTCAAATGAAAGATTCATTCTTTCACATAGAAAAATTTGGCTCATATATTAATTAATATACAAACATAAAAAGACCAACCCAAGGAATTAATGAGAAACTAGATAAGATTATTAGCCAGCATTCAGCACAATGTGTTTCAAAAACAAGATCTTTCTCATATTATGACGAAGTTGTGCTTCGAATATTTAACCTATCAAACAGATAAAGATGTTCTTATTCAAACTAAAACTTTAAAAATTCTTAGCAGTTATATGCAATTAGTAGAAATACTGCATTTTTAGACCCATACACAAACACACAGACTAATGCAAGCATGTCCATGTGAAGCACTTACATGCCACATTTAAGGTGTATTTCTCAAACTGCACAAGGGAGTTGTTCCACAAAAGCTGGCAGACATACGTCTTAGAATCTGTCGGCTTCACATTAGAAAGAGTCAACAGTGTTGACAGGGTAGAATTCCACTGTAAAACACCGGGTGGGCTGCCAAGGTCACGGACAGAACAAGTGCAGCTAAGGCTGTCCCCCTCTGGTACATATTGTGGACAGTTGTGAAACGTTTTATTGGAGGGGCGACCTGTCAATCCAATAAAATGAAAATTAAAAAGAATTCTTCAAGCCTATAACCCAATGCTACTTTCTCTAGCTTTCTTCCTCTCATATATGTGTGAATAGAGCATTATATATGTATTATATCTTATATATGCATAAATATACATATAACAAATAATGTTTTACTACACACATTCGACAAGGCTGCTATATTACACGCTTTAATTTCACAATAAACTAAATACTAGATAGGGGGGAGTTAAAATGCATAACATAATAAACACATTAATCAAGTCAGGGCAGTAACAGGCTTAACAATTCACAATTAAAGTGACATAAGTTTAGCAAGAAATACAGCAAACCCACATGGCGATCTCCATTACTATCTACTATACAAGTGTATGAGCAAAATTGCATCAAGATAGATTCATGGATGCATATGACAAGATAAGAGCAACCGTTCCTTTCTGGTCAGTCTCTAATATTTTTTTATTTATTTATTTTTTTGGTATCGCTATACACAAAAAGTCCAAAAGTATTTTTAAACAAGAGCCAGATACTAATGAATCTTTTGTCAGAGAGGAAATATTGTGCCGTCTTATATTGAGAACCATTGAGAAGATGTTTCAAAATGAAAGAACATTGGAGAAAGCGCAAAAACTCCTAAAATCTGAAAAATATTGAATTACAAAAACTGTAAACAGAATCAACATTGCATTAACGAATAATACCGTAAGCTTTGAGGGGCAACCAACGACCATTACGGGGCAGACGAGTACATGACAGACCAAATGCTGCCCGCGATCCACATGTTTGTCTTTGAGACGAAACTATTGCGATCCGTCATGATGTTACGAAATGCAAATGAGAGCATGGTGACTGCTGCGGAGTTGTTAGTGTTAAAGTAAAATTGTTTCAGAGTGTTTGTCTCAGAGAACAGTCTTAAATCGACTTCGCGCAAGATATTGGATAAAACACTGAAGAATTACGCAAGAGATTTCTAATTGTTTTGTCTGGCATGTGACGAGACAACGGATATTACAAACACTAACTGGCAGCTTTCGGTCGTGGTATAACTGCAGAGTTTGACACGCGAGAAGAATTGGTGTCGCTGGAAATCATGCATGACACTATGAGAAGTGAGGATATGTTTAAAAGGCTTGTTTTATCATCGAAAAAAAACTTGGATAACATTTGAAAAGGTCAGTGGCCTTCCTATAGATAGAGCTCCAGACATTGTCGGCTCGCAAAAAGGGTTAACTTCTCGTAAAAATACAAATAAATCATCTCAGTCTTGATCCAAGTGATTTGATTATATGCCACTTCATTAGACAACAAGCGACTTTCTGTAGACAGTCGTTCCGGCTCATCAATGGGATGCCAACAGTAGTGTTATGAATGCATTTTGTGAAAAACAAAGTTTTTAAAACAGCCAGTTGAATGATCTTGATTCATTCCAGTGATCTTTCATTGTGAAGGGAGGTGACTGAGTCGCGGTAACATGCTCATGAGGTTTTAAAAACTGCGGAAAGAAGTTAAACAGTTCATGGTGACAAAAGTAAAATTTGTCATGCATTCAGTCATAGCAAGTGGCAGTGTGATTTAGCGTCCACCACGCACATTACCAAGTACCTCTCAGAGATGAACATCAAGCTGCAGGGCCTAAACCAGCTTCTCAGTTCTCTGTTTTCAAATGTAAAATCGTTTGACGCTACATTAAGATTGTGGAAACAGCAACTCAAAAGGAATAACAGTACATTTTCCAACTCCGGAAGAACAAAAGCCTTCGACGACACTTGCAGATGTTGAGGAATGTGTGAGACTAATTGAGGTTTGGATCGAAAGATAAAATGATCTGAGACAAATGGAACTGAAAATTTTCGTAACGCAAACCTGGAAATGCAGTTGCGAATAGCATCATCAATACCAGCTAACATCACACGCCTTACCAGACAGAAGCAGTTCTTTGACAACAAAATAGTGATGTCCTTTCGACTAACTGGATGGAGGGGTCTGCACTCTATCGTTTGTTTTAGGCTTTTGGTATGTTATCTGACGTCATCTTCCTGTTGGACTTGGTGTGAGCTTTTGACGGGCCTGCCATTGTTCGTTTGGATTGTGGTGCCCCTTCAATACGAGTCTAAGACATCAATTGCATTTTACACTGACCAGTGTCTTGTCATATTTTTCAAGTCTCGCCTTACATGGTTACGGGCACGTAAATATTTCTCTTTGCCTGACCAGTCCCTCTGTGGTCAGCTATTCGGTCACTGTAACCCAGAATATAATTGTACACTGATAAAATTTTGTGGCTTGAATATGTGTTCTGGGATGATACACAAAAAAATTAGATGAGCTGCAAAATCTTTTTGTAAAGTTCAGTAGTAGGAAGCCAGTTTGACATTGACAAAGTTTTCTTATAAGAAACAAAGTACTTACGTATTTCACTACTTCCGATGGAACTTGCGTTGACTATCACTTCGCCGGGAACAACAGTCACACGATATGTGTACTGACCGTCGGGTGGCAGGTAGCTGGTGAAGTTACAAGTTCCGTTGACATATGCTCCATTAGGAGGTAATACTACCATTGATGAATTGGCAAGGAGGATTTCTTCTTTTGTTGACTGCAAATTATAAAATATAATTTTTTTGTCTTCTTTTTTCTCTAAACAAAATAACTAGGAAGAGATAGCCAGGTGAATAGGTTATAAGATTTCTAACTGTTTAACTCATACCTCAGTAAAAGTTTTGCAACGAAAACTAGTGCCACCTCACAACAAAAAAAACTGATTCCGAAATGAGTGCTTTCTCTAAAAGGCCTACACGACTATTTTGACTTTTAAATTGACCTTTGAGGATGTATTTCTGTCTTTCGTTTGAAACCTTGTCGGTGTCGTTTGGAACTTGAAGAGTATTTAGATTCGTAGACAAACAGTAACAAAGATGTTAAGTAGAGGCATTCATTTGTGGCTTTGGTTGTCATTACACTGTACCACGTCAGTCCCTATTCCTTTTTCCCCTCCACCGATCTACGTTTCCTTTTTTAATTAGATATCCAACGATAATCTACTTTGGTTGGCTCTACTGGTATTCTTCTCCGCATGTACTATCTATCGCAACAGTCATTTCTCAATTATATTATCCCTATTTATATGAAAAAATCTCGTTGCTGATTCTTTTTGTTCAGAAGATGAGCTCTTAGACCGGTTTTGGAAGGTGTCTCGGTTTGATTTTTCCAGATATCCAGATATTTACTCATAAAGTAGGAGCAAGAGTACATCCTTGTTTTGCTTTTTTAAGTTTGTTTTCTTGCTTCTAAACCCCACTTGCATTCTATAAATGATGAACATTGCTATGATAAAAATGTTTAACATCGACAGTTCCATTGAAGGATTGTAGACAGTTTATCTGTGAGGAAAAGACGCAGAGCTCCTCACAGAAGCAGAGAGAGGAGAAGATGAAGAAGGCAGGGGGCGGCGAGAAGAAGGCGACACTAAACGATACGCATCCACATTCATGCCCTGCTCGCCAAGAGAAGCAAGGCGATTTGAAATAGGGATTGATGGTGCTGCTGTGGTAGTCCCATGTGTTTTTTGTGGTAGCGAGTTTTCCTGACGATTTTGTTTTTGTGTTCTTGTCTGTGTGAGGTATGGTATTCTTCTCCTTGGAATGCGATGTTTCTGACTGGTAAAGAAGGATGCTAGGAGTGTTATGCTTGTGTGGTTTGAGAATTTTGTGATGACTGGGTGCTACCACAGCTTGTAGAAGAAAGAAGAGCCATAGCCTGACGGACTGGGACAGGGCCCTCAGAACAAACCCATGTCATGTTCGTCTGGGTAGATTTAGAGGTTACCGTTTGTCTTGCAAACGATGCTGAGTTGGAAAGGGAGCTTACAGTAGAAGATGCTCCTGAGAAGCCACCCACTACACGACGGCGAGCATCGGCGTAAGAGACGACAGATCCCCCGCGTACGCGCTGAATGGCTGAATGACGATAACGGTAACAACGACGAAGAAGATGATGACTGGGCTGATGCCTACCAACAACAGGACATAAATATGGCACCAACCATTGCTTTGAAAGCAGACCAATATGGAACGTCAAATAGGGAAACTGAGGTCGTCAGCACAGAAACATTGGTGTACTAGATTGGAAGACCGCATCAATATTGTAGATAATCACAAAGTATGAAGGACTCGAAAATAGTTGAGAAGGGTTATTAGGGAAACTCCTTTAAACAATGAAGAAGAAATCATGGCAATATTTTTTATGTGAGAAAAAGGGAGACAAGTTGTACAGGATAAAGAAAATTGAAATCTGAAGAATTCTACGTAATTATTAGTAAACCCGGATCATTCTGTCTGTGCTTTTAACACTGGAACAATGCACAAATTCTGCTAATGCGGATAGCATTCACAGCACAATTGAAGAAAGGGAATTACAGACAAGATCATGGCCTTTGAACCCGACAGCACAGCTGTGAATCGTGAGAACTGTGGTAGCCCAATACATCTGTTAGACGTTTACACTGGTCGTCCTTTGCAGTTGTTCATTTTTCTCTTTACACTTCAACAAGCTTCCATTCCTCAAGCTCTCCAAACACTCATTGGTCCAACTGAAGGACCCACACTGGGAAAAGGAGCAATTGGAAATGCATTGGCTTATTGTGGATCCTTGCCCCCTTTTTTCAAAAGCACTTCTACTCATTACCGACGGTGATTCTCTTCCAGAAATCTAAGTCAAGGAACTATAATACTGACCGAACCTACCTGTGCAAAATTATCACAGCTATTAGAAGTGGAAGCATCAGTGACGATTTACGGCAAGAAAAGACTGGACCCATGTCAATGACCAAATGGTCAACAATTGCTAGAAGAATATGTTGGCTGCATGTTTCAACAGTGCAACCTAGTAACGAACTGTATTCCCTGACACACTTAATAGTCTTCTACTATGGACCTACATGGTTTAGCATCAACTGTCACAGAAGATGCACTGACAAACCAAAGCTCTTGCTTCACAATAAAAAATTCAGCAACAGTTTGTTTTAATGGCATTGATGAATATAAAATGGCCCTTATTGCACGGCACAAGGGGCCCATCAGTAAATTGTTCTTTTGACGATGCTTGGAGATGAAGATGAAGTCAATAGGAAGGCAGCAGTTGACATAATAAAGACCATTCACCAAGCAGCTAGTGGGTTTCAACAAGCAAGCAAGAGAATTTCGACCTCGCTAAGTCAAGGAGAATACTTAAACATTACAAGACTTACTGTCATCAATGCAGGAACTCACACTGGAACTAGCTTTCACAAGGCACCTCTCACATGAAGAACTTCAGCATTTTCTCACTCATCCCTGAATGTCAGATACCTTGCCACTCTCAGGGAGTCGAACGCTTGTGTCAGCACAAGTGAGTGAAGCATCAGTCTATGGTATGGATGTCAGGGATAGTTACACTCAAGCTGTCATCTAGCCAAGAGATGTTATGCCGTCATTTTACACTAAGGCAGATTTTCGCTTGCCGCGTGCCCAGAAACGAAAACTGGTGCCTGTACTGTTTATTATGACAATACAAATGCTATCACAAACTGATCTTTTCTTGCAGTTATTAAATATAGAACTTCTGACAAAAAAAGGAAACAATTTTTGCATGTTCTGGGGCAAAAAAGAATGTTCTCCCCATTGCAGATTCATTACTATATATATATAAACTTTTTAAAACTCAGCATATCCGGGTTGTACAAACCCCAAAAGTGCCTGTTAATCCAATTCATCGGATGACGTAACACCCTACTGTACAACTCACCAGTCTCACACTGAGAGCCCTTGTATGAGGTCATTTATGTGACTGTCACACACTCCGGATGGACATGCGCATTCTTTCAAAATCAAAATCCCTTCAGGTTTGGGAGCGTCAATCCAAGGCAACAAATAGTTTTTTAAACTAAATAAAAGTATAGCAATGCACACAAATGGCTTAATACGAAGCTAAATGAACCAAAAAACAGAGGTGAGCATTCCCATAGCAGGCATATACGCTATTTTAAAGCAAAATTAAATGGTACCAAAGTTCCCCCCAAAAGAAAACGGAACAATTGAACCACAGTGTTATTAAACAAAAAGTCACGTATCCCAGCGTAAGATACATGTACCAGCATAGGTTTAAGCAGTTACGTACAATACACACAAATGACAAGGCAGTAATTGTAGCCATTGACCTAACTGCAGGACTCAAGAAACTAAACATTCACCCTCTTCAGACTGGAGCATACCAAAAATGGATTGGGACCAGACTGTCCCCCTTCCCCGTTTGTACCTCACTGCTAAGATAGAAAAAGTCTTACTGTGTATTTCATGCTTGCTACGCGGCTGCCCTGCGGGTGGCGGTCCTCTATACCTGTCTCCCCGCCAGATTTAGAGTAGACGATACCTGCCCTGCACTTGTTCGAGTTGCTACTGCGCCTCCTCGTAAAAACATAGAAGCAGTTCTACCCCCTTCCCCATCCTCACTCTACAAGTTCTGACCTTGACAATGGCAGAGCCTGAAGTTTCTCAAATACTTAAGACCTGGTCACGACAAGGTGGTAATCCATTAGAGGCACCTAAAGAGTGACTTCCTCTCAAATACAAAATGGCGGTGATAGCTATTCTTTTTTGGAGGGAGATTATATGACTACTCCTGATGGAGACAGCATCATTTACCAACAGAAACATCCTTTGGAAGAAGGATTACATGACCGGAAGAGTACTGATTCTCAAGAGAAACTCAAATATCACATGTAGCTGCAAAACCTTTTTTCCGTTTTATCCTGATAACAACTTCTGTTTAAAGCCCCTTCTGACTGGCTGGTAAACTTGTTAATTGGCGATAAGAAAGCCTGCATAGATCCTTCTGTGAAAATGTGTGAACAGCGATGTGCGAATGTTTGTGTCTCTTTAAGTGTTCTGTTTCATGCTTTGCCGTCAGAATTGAATGAAATTAGTATGTGGTCTTTGTCGACATGGTAATTGTCCTTACCAACATAGCCAAATGATCAGTTATTCATAGAACAGAATTACTTTTTATAGACTGTAAATAATTGAAGCAATAGAAAACGAATCAAAAGGTATTGTTAAATAAACGAATCTACATCGCAGACTGGTATTATTTTAAACAAACGACTCAAAATGCTCACCCCGTTTGCCTGGATCCACTCACACCTGTACCTCTTCTGTGACGAATTAGTTTTCTTAATGTCACACTGGCCAAACACAGTCCAGCTGTCGTTTCGAAACTGAACTGTGCATGATATATTTTCAGGTGAATCTGGGGATATAAATGCATGATTGACTTTACTATAGAATATCTTAAGCATGTAATCTTATTGCTAATAAAGAGAACTAACAGAGAACTCCATGCAAAGAGAGACAAGAAAAAGTTTAGCTAGTCGTGTATTACAACCATTTGTTTATCCTATGATGCCTTTGTAATTTGTTCACATTGTCTATTACTCAAACGTTTTAAAACAGGTATTAACAATATTTGAGATCTATTTTATATGTAAAATGTTAGAAGAGTAAGTTCAAATGTTTTACATATATAATCCAAGCGACAACCAGCAGCAGCATCAGCTGACCCCAAAACAAAGCAGATCAGTTGTCCTTTCTCAAACCATGTCGTTACTGAATTCACCGTTGTATTAACAACCACTATACTAGCTTCATTGGAAATTCTGCTTGGTTTGAAAACAGGATATAAAAACATTTCACAGACAGGTTCACTTCCATTTGATGGACGAGGCGGACATGAGCCAATGTTAGTGTCCACAGAAGTGATCCCCCGTAAGAGCCACGTCACTGTGTCTTGTGCTGACAGTCCCGTGCAGGTGAATGTGTTGTCCTGTTTACCCTCTCGCACTTCCCAGTAACTGTCTGATGTGCCACACAAGGACATTATGTTTGCTGGAAAAGTAAACGTTTATAATCATATTAACATCTAAGATCAGCCTATCAAACCATAATGATAATTGGCATTGCTGTTGATAATATTGTTGAGAAGTAGAAGTCCTTCCACTAGAAGGCAGGTTTGGATTGTTTAGGTATTGCCAAAGGAAATAAGGGGATAAAGTTGCTATTATGTGGTGGGGTTGGCTTAGGTATTGACTGATGTTCCATTAAGGAAAATTAGTTATTACTGTTTGTGGTCCACAGTTTGTTACCTTTTCTTTTGTAATTTTATTTAAATCTAGAAGTGGGGCCAAACGACTGGATGCTTAGTCTCAAACACCATCAGCAGATCATCTGCCTGCGCACCGGACACTGCCAACTGCGTCACACTTGTACCGTCTGGGGCTATCATACACAGAACGCTGCTCGTGCTAGACACTCCTATAGACCCCATAGCATATCCTGCAGCTCTGCTGACTACGCAGACAAAGTTGTGGCATCAGGGAGCTACAGTGAAAGAAAAGATTTAGGGAGTCAAGGAGAACTTAGAAATAAGAGCTCTCTTCATCACAAACGATAGCTATTGTTACAACTAATGATATCATAGTATGCCTTACTCTTTTGAAAAAGAACAGTAGGGAGCGAGGCAAAGGACATCGGAACCACATGGGCCCAACTGAGAAGGGTTGCCCTGAGAAGGGTTGTCCGCTGTTGTTGCGGCCCTATGCCCTTCGAGGACTTACAAGGAAGAAGCCAGATTTTTTGGTCGTTGCTTTGGTAGAGCGAACAGAATTGAAGAAAATGATGTGGTGTTTGGCCCTTCTCGTCACGAGAAGATATGGCTGAAGGCTACATGCCAATCTGTTGACATAACAGGGTGGCTGTTGAGGTTGTAATGTCCGGTTTGTCTTCGTGACGTGACAGGTGTTTTAAGGCGCCCATGTGATGGGTATGAGATCAAGAAAAGGGAAACAATTCCTTGGATATCAATTCTCCAGAAAGTGTTCTCATCTCCCTTAGTTTGAGCAGTGGCGTGGCGTTAAAAAAATGAAGCTAAGCGACTTTTGATGAAGACTAAAGTAAGTTTAACTAATCAGTTTCTTGTAGAATGTACTATGTAATAGTTATAAGAGTTTTTAATCCCAAATTTGAAGTATAATAAATAATTTTAGTTTATTACTTTATAGAAAATACCATCTTTCGATTTAATATATCCACCGCCATTGTCCATTACATTTTTCGCATAACCTTATCTTGGGGAACTTAGTCTATGATCTTTTAATTGTACCTGACAAGTAATTTACCACAACAAAATACATCTATATACAAGTAAGTTCATTCAACTTGAGTTAAGCAGATCTTGCATTATTCTACGGTCAAGAGTATTAAATTATTCTGACGATTAACGATTATAGTCATTGAGACGGGTGTAGAAAGTGCCTGGTATGGCAGACTGTGTGCATTTAGATCGCTATTATTTTCTTTTTAACAACTTGACAGTAACTTTTCATCAACTTACCTTGACTTAATCTCAGTAATGCGAGGAAGAAGAAGTACTCCACTAGTGTACTCGTTTTTTCGTTCATTGGTGCCTAGTGTGTGGCAAACAATGCACAAAAAATATCTAAATCTTCGAAAGACTCAATATTCGTTTAGAGGTGGTAAATTTCAGTTTGTAGTGTTTACGCAAGCTTGCCCTGTGCTGCTGACACAACGACTCGTGAATCACTGTGTAGACAGGTTAATTTTACCCGAACACGGAAGGTGTTCGTGACTCCAGCTACTGTGTCAACAGCGAATTTAAACACTAACGCTGACTGTGAATGCAATATTGATACTGTGTGTATAGTTTCCTGCAAGGTAGATAGATATTCCTAAGCTATTCTGGTTGTTGTAAGAGTTCTTTGCTCAAGTAACTCATTATTTTTGACACTAGTGACAGTCTTTGAAGGCATATCTGCACAAATAATAAAAAATAGGAAGTACATGTACACAAATGTTTTATGTAAGAAGGAGCAGTATACACTGATGCTGCTTCTTATAGATGTTGTACAATGCATTAGTCGAGTCAACATGTATCAGGCTAGTTAGTATTTCTCCAGTTCGCCTTTCTCGGCTTTTTATATGGCGGTATATTATCTTCGTCTCTCTTCCCTTCTATGGCTGACAATGACATAAGCGTAGACATGTGTGGCTTATTTCAGCTGAATTGTAACGGTACAAACAAAGGTGTGCATTACCAATGTTGTCATTTTATCTACAGACTAGGGACTTCGTACTCTGTACTCACTAACGTTTCTCACAAACACTCGGTTCTTTTCAGTCATTAAGACGCCTGCTAGTTACTGTCATGACACTGATCTTGTTGCCTTCTCAAATACTATTTGCCAAAAAAAAACCTGAAAATCACAGAATCATATCAAATAGATTTTAATAGAACGTAAGACTGTATATACCATACACACTAAATGCAGCGTATTTCAGCTTTTCGTCAAGAGCGCGAAGTGAACAGATGTTAAATTGTCCTCCGATTGCTGGGGGAAACCCGCACGTTTACTAGAAGTTGGTTTGCGCATGCTCACACGGTAAGTTCCCAGGGTATTCCCTCAAAGGTCGGGGTGTTGAGGCCGCGTATGCAAATGTCGATGGCCCAATAGGTGACTTGCTGTCAAACGGGTGACACAGGTCGCACGCGTGGCGCTCACCAAAATTCGTTCTTTATAGATCAGTTGCCATGACTGCTAAATGTTTTGGTTGTATGTGTACTCGCAAATGCAAATCGTATGAGTTCTAAGAGAGACCACGACAATTATGAATGGTAATATGTAAGCCTCGTTTTATTTTTTAAAGTTAAGCTTATACATATGTATTCCAATATTTTTGTTGATAAATGGTTCACTTCTGGATGGAGAGGGGAAAGCGCAGTATTTGCTGTTCACAGAGGGCGCTTCACAGCCTTGCCACAGCCCTTGTGCACTGATAAGTGACATCGAAATTTTTGTAACACTCTAGTAGTGTACTGACGAACAGTTCCCAGGACTGTCCCTTGTGTACTGAGTTATGTCTTTGCTTGTAAAGGGTAGGGGTCGACAGCTCCCAGGACTGAATCATTCTCACACCGGCTGCGTACGTAATAGCCTTGAACTGACCACCCACGGCTACTGGCTACTGGACCTAATGTTACAACCGAAGCTTCGAAGTTGCCTGAGCCACTTGGGGAGACCATGACCAGACAGGAAGGGGTTACAAGAAAACAGCAAGGTCGTCACGAGACCGTGGGAGAAAAGCGGGTGGATGGCTCTGGAACGTTCGATGGAAGATAGAATAAGTACTGTAGCTTTACAGTTGAGAGGCTTTTTGATTTTGGAAGTGAGAGTGGAGAGACGACAGGTCAGCAGCCGAGTGACAATCTGAAAAAAGTCTACGGTTATGCGACAATTTCCGTCTTTGTTGTGCTCTTGTACGACTAGCCCACCCCTGCGTAGCCATCAGGAACTGACGTGTTGGTTACAGTTTTCCTTCATCAGATTTTAGAACTGCACCCTACGCTTCTTTCATCACCACACCTCTATAACCCATAATCTTGTTAAAATAATCTCTTTTTTAAGATGCACAATGAACACAACTCTCAAAATTCTTCCAATGATCATGATGAAGATCCCTTTTTTTTTATTTTTTCCTTTCAAAATGGAAGATGAGCGATGGAAGAGTGCTAAACACTCACTTGGAACAGACAACAAATTAAAATACAAATTGTAAAAGAAACTGATCCTTCTTTTATTTTAAAATATATGTCCATGGTCCACACGAAAAGTAATTTAAAATATTTCCTTAACTGCCGCTTTTACATTCATAGTTTTAAATTTTCATCGTGATTTTATTTACAATATCTTTCACATATATTTGTAAGACATAGTAAAAATAAATTTCTAAGAGACATCAAATTTCAAAACAGAAACCTAAAAAAGACAGTAACATGTAAAAAAATCTTAAAATATATACAGTTTATTGAAATCTGAAACTAGCTTTTCTCTTGTTTTATTGATACATGATAGCAAACAAACTAAATTTTAGTCTAATTTAACATTTAACACAATAATTTTTAGTCTGATAATAGGCAAGGCACCTGTCTGGATTCATTCAGCAGTTGTAAAAAACGTAAATGTGTCAAATTTAAGAGGGCAGCGAACCCCTAATGATCACAGGACAGATTGGATGCTTCATATCACAGAATAAGTAAAACAGCCTTCTCAAGCAGGTGAATAAAAAAAATCGCAAACTAATGATCTGAACTAGAACCTTGATTTAAAAGTGTAATGTATAATGTCATTCTCTCAACAGAAATGAATCAGTAGAAAATAAATACATTTAATGTCGCTCCCAATATTATGAATTATGGTGATAATTAGATGAAATAAACATTACAAATGGTGAGATGGTACCATGTGATATTTATTTTGAACTGGTTAGTACTTTATTTAAATAAAATTACACATATTTCTGTTTACGTCGAAGGCGTGCAATTTTGGGTCAAGATAGATGGAGTATAACCGATTCATATTGTTTCACATTACAAATGAAAAATCATGTCTCGTTTAGGAATTCTGTAGCTGCTGTATATTTGATCTATGAAATGAGCCAAAACTCCGAGAAAAATCTTATCTGCCTTAAAGTGAACGGTTTATCATTGCATGGCCAGATTTGCTTAAGTTTATATTTACTGAATGGGATGTGTTTACAGACAGTTTATGACCATCTCTAAACAAGCTGCTTCTCCACTTTTACGTATTTCTCTCTAGGCAGTTCATACACATGATGTCACATTTATTTAAATCATATTTATGGAACTAAATGCTGCAAATGATCTTTTAAGAACCTTATAATAACGGTGACATATTTCTTTGAGATACAAGGTCTTGGTTTAACACAAAGATAGTATCTCTTCAAAGTATATTTCAGATCATGAACATCAACTGTTGTTCACATTATGTTGCAGTGATGCTGTTTTCTGCAGATCGATAGATACATATTCTGTTTCTTCCGGTCTTGGAGGTGGTGGCTTGGCACTCTTTGCTTCATCAAAATTGAGAGACAAATAAATTAAGCCATCTTGATTTCGTTGTACTGCGTTGTTGGTTTCTTCTTCCTGTTAAGAGAAAAAGGAAAATGAGATTTGTAAACAATAATTTTTAAAGTAAATTAACTTTAAACGCTTTAAAAAGCAGAGCCGATAACAATATTAAATGCACATTATTGCTACAATTCTATGTGTTGTTAATGTGTCAGATGTTTCTGTTAACAAATTTGAGGACTGCAACATTCCACTTGGATGGTACTTGAAGAAAACCAATATATATTTTCTTCTTCATGACAATCCAATTGTACTATTCTAGAAGAATGCTATAAGATAGTTGTAGATTAAGTAGCAGCAGATTTATCAGAATATTCAATGATATACCCACTTTAACTTTAAGTCTATTAATAAAATGGCAATCATGAGTAGGTAATGCATACCAAGTGTGACATATACACGGTTGGGTTACTTCAGACGCATAGTTTACCACTTTAAAGCACACTAAGTATCTGATTTGCTTGAAAAATATGGGACAACAAAATGAGAAACACATTAAATTAACACCTCATACAAAAATATTTAAACTATAAACTGAAGCAACATAAAAATAAGGATGCACATTTGTCATCAACTTTTCTTCTTATGATCAACTTTTCTTTGGTCACTCTAGTCATCCACTTAAAAGTAACTTATGACAGCATTGCCAGTCACAAATATCTTCCATATCAGAGGTGAGATTGTCGCCTATGTCCTACAAAATTCACTGTTTATGACAAGCACTTAACAGCTGTGCAATCAAATCATGTTAAAAAATTAGATTAGGTTTGCATGCCTGACTATCAACATGTACACTTAACAAGTCTCCAAGTTGCTTAAATAGGGTGTGAAGATAGTGATGGTCAGCTATGGGAACACTGATACTTCTTGTTGGAAGGGAAAAGTGCTTCCACCTTAGGGCAATTTTGCACTGTGATGGGATGGGGGGATGTGGAAGAGTGGAGAATGGAAGTGCCAAGCAGGTGAAGGGGTTAGTGAAGATGTGTAAGGAGGGTTTGCTGCTCTGGCACCACAGGTGTTATTTACTGTTGCTGGCTCCCTCTTTTCTTGTTGTCTCTTGCCAAGTCCACAGTGGTGGTGTGCTGTTCTGATCTCTTATACTGCCCTACTCCTATATTTTAGAGTTTATTTCATTTTAGGTGCGTCACGGTCTGAAGAGGAGAGCAGTGTCTTGACTAGGCCGACTACCAGATGTGGTTCACTTGGCAAGAAGTCGGGCGCTACCAAGTGTATAATGCTCAATGTTACGCCGCAAAAGAAACAACATGCCAGATCGGTCGAGGCCAGGTTCAACAACGACCATGCTCCCTATCGGCAGGCTCCAACTAGGGTTAGGAGAAGTGTACTACCGGAGCCAAAACAGAAACCAAAGCTGAAATCGAGCTGAGAGAGGAAAGAAGTCACACCAAAGCGATAAAGTGCAGCAACTCACTGACGAGCTAAATAGATACCTGTGGTACATTTTGGAACTGGCAGAGGTTAGATGGACAGGATTTGGGGAAACAACAACGGACGACGCCCACAAACATGTATTCACTTCATAGCAGTTGAATAACATTTGGCAAATAAATCTTGTGTCTGCACCTATGCTTGCTGTAGCTCTATTGTGCCAAGATTTCATCACTTGGCATATAAGATAAATACTGGCTATTATACTTTTACTTCTCAAATATAAAAAGACAATGTCATAAGCAACACTTATATAAAGCACCTACAAACATACCTTATTAAGATTATCAGAACTATTTCCATATTCTGTTTCTGATGTTTGAAATGCAACATTCTCATAGGCAGACGCTTCAGACGAATCCTTGGAGAGTGGACTTTCCACTGAAACAGATCATAATATATTTCATTGTTTCGCTTTGTCTTACCACACATATCCATGTCAGGCCTTTTAATTCTTTATGGCTGCATAATGGTTTTTGTAGTCTTCTATCTATAGAGTGTTATTTACTCAGATTTTGGAAAATAACATGTTACGCTGAACTGAGCGAAGTAATCTGAAAAAGCTCCACTTTGTTACAGGGTTCACACAGGTCCGACCACATTAAAAAAAATTAAGACCTTCTAAGCACATTGAAACTCATTATAAGGACCATTCAAGATGTGGAGATCAAACCAACCACAGATAAATATATAATTCTATTGTTAGGTCATATTTTATTGTATTTTATATCATATTTGGTCATTTCTTGCAGTTGCAAAAAAGGAAGCTTTAACTTGAGGCAAACAGTCATAAATTTACAATAACAATGACCAACTTTATTAATGTACAAAACCAGTAGATGTTTAAAATTAAAATCATTAGACTCAACATGGACAAGTTCATGGTCTCAATGTTAGAAGGTATGGTTGTAGTGTATTGAATGACAACGAAGTGTACATTCCTGTAGCCGGAATTCTTGGCGGTATTGTGATATCTAGCAGTTTTGTGTGTTTTTCTGCTGGTTTTTTTTTTACGCGATCCCAGATAACCAAATGTATGGTTAGTTGAAGACCAGATAATCGGGGTTCCACTGTACTTTTTAAGCATTAATAATTAAAGCTCTAAAATACTTACCTTTCTTTTTATTCTTTTTATTTTTGTTTGTCCTGGAAGTCTCCCCAATACCTGTATTTTTTCCTTTTCCGACTGATGCTTTGACTTGCTCTGAAGAATCCAAACAAGTATAAAGCATATCAGCTAAATAGACAACTCAGAACTTTTTAAGATAATTAAAAAGCTGGTTTTATACTCTTTATGGCTTTTTTGTCATTTTTGGATGTGTAGTGGTGGTTATCATTTACAGGTAGTCCTCGGGTTGCGACGGTCTCGAGTTACGTCGTTTCGTGGTTACGACGCTCATTCCGACTTACGAGGTCAGAGCATCATAGAAAAAGGAAGGTCACCACCATGGAGGTGAAAGTGGATATCATAAGGCAATCTGAGAAGGGGGAGACAGCAACTGAAATTAGCAGGTCTTTAGGACTTAGTCGTTAGACTGTCGCTACGATTATCAAGGATAAAGATCGCATCCTTGAACACGTGACAGGATCTGCTCCTATGAAAGCGACAGTGATAACAAAGCGT
The DNA here is from genome assembly GCA_004794325.1 of Pomacea maculata. Taxonomy (NCBI): domain Eukaryota; kingdom Metazoa; phylum Mollusca; class Gastropoda; order Architaenioglossa; family Ampullariidae; genus Pomacea; species Pomacea maculata. Next base: position 34,552 of record SRHC01001895.1, on the reverse strand, counting down.
ACTGTACTGCACAGTATTGTACTGTACTTATGTTTATTGATAATTATGTAGGGTACTGTGTTAGGATAGGTGTTTGGATAGGCTAAGTGTTTGCAGTACTGTACTGTTATTATGGTACAGTACTGTATGAACGTATGATCCGACTTACGTCGAAATTCGGTTTACGACGCCACGTTAAGAACGGATCCCCGTCGTAAGTCGAGGACTACCTGTATTTGTTTCACATTTATCAGCTCATAAACGCTCAGTACCTAAATATTCACTACAGTAAAACCTCCCTATTAAAACCAAAATCAGGTCATGACTTAGAGGGGTCGTAGCAGGTAGATCAACCAGCCAGCTTTTATTCCAAGAACCATGAATTCAAGCACCTATAAATTCAAGTCAATTTATTTAAATGTTGAACTAATGAAGCTCCTAAAAATATTTTTCTTTGTCTTTTTCGCTTTCGCTTGGTCATCCTTACTCGGCCTTCGTGTTTGATTAATGATTTACAGGGAAGCTAATTCTCCAGGTAAGAGCAATCGACCGACACACATGTTCACTTAATGACAAAACACACTCTCTTACAATGCACTATTTATACTTTAAACGTGGTTTCTGCAAAACGTTTCAAGGAACCACAGTCGTTTACAAGAATTGTATTTTTTATAAACGTTTGACTTCTGCAAAAGGTTTGTTTTGATGACGTATTATCGACTGATGTGCGCTGGTAAAAAACACGATTGGTTGATTGTATTTTATACCGAGCCAGAAACTAAGTCGACATAAAGTAAAATTATTTTTAAAAGTTTAGGAGCAAGTTCCCAAAGTGCTATAGCAACAAAATCTTAATCAATAAAAGTCAGCACAAGATAATAGAATAATGTAAACAAGTAAGTAAAGTGTTAAAGAAGGGTTGTGGCCCCAATGCCAACCATAAATCAAAACCAAAAACCCAAAACTATCATAACATAAAAATTTAAATCTTATGATACAGCCCTATCCTTCTTAAAATTTAAAATAGGTGCCGATGGGACGGATATTAAACATGGAAAAAAAGAATCTATTCTAAAAAAAAGTGCTGCTGGACACTCTGCAGTTCAGAGCAAGTAATTAAAACATGTGACATATTCAAATTTCCTTGACACTTCGGACAACTGTGTGGTGATTCGCCTCGTAAAAAGTGCGATTGCGTGGAAAGGCTGTTTCCTAAACGTAGATTTTTCAGAACTACCTCCTCTCGCCGCACAGGAAGGGCGAAGGTTTGTTTGTTGTCTGTGTTAAACGCCGAGCCAGCAACTAAGGCTATATCACGGCAACAAATAGTAATATTACCTTAAAAAGTTTAGGGACAAAACCACTCGAGTGATATAACCATAACATTCTTGAAATAAAAGCCAACGCAAGAAATAAAGAATAATGTACAAGAGTATGTAAAGTGTAAGAAGGAGTGTTGAAGGCCAAAAATCCCCCCAACAAACCAAACAAACCAAGATATAATAGTTCTTTAATCTGATGGTAGAGTACTATCCTCCTTAAAAATGTAAAGACTGCTGCCGATGAGACTGACTTGAACAAAGAAAACAAAGAATTTGTCGTTTAAAAAAACTGCCGGCGGACACTGAAGCTCAGGACAAACAATCAAAACATGTACCACATTAAAACTTCCTTTACACTAAGGACAAACTGGTGGTGGCTCACCTTGTAAAAGAGTGGCTGGGTATTCAGCCCCGGCACAAGAAGCCGGACTCAAGGGGGCACGACAAAGTGAGGCCAACAAATGACCCCCTTGAAGAGTAGAGAGATCGGTAGGGAGTTACTTTTATGGGTCGGTAGACAAACTGTTTTTCGTCCCTACGGCGCATTACTAAACTTGCCTTCTGATTTGCGCACTGGAACTGTCCAGAGCGCAGACGTTTAACAGCAGAAGAATGTTGAGAGATTTTTCTTAAACCCTTTTGCTATACGAAAGGGGAGAGGGACGAGAGCGGCTACCACAAGAAAACTGGGCCAGGCGCCCTTAACATTCTTTCTGACGTTTTTTCTCACCTCATCCTCATAATCCGATGATTAATCATCTCTTACGCGTTTACCAAGTTTGTTTTTTGTGACTGAATTGAAAGAATAGGGTTTGTTTCTATGCTCTCCATCCACTATGGAGTCCCACAAGGGGATGCGACCGAGCGGTACCATTAAGGGCATTGTCAGCAGTCGCACCAGGGATACATACGGATTATCCTATGGGCTTCCAAGTATGAAGACCAGATTGACCCCAGCCGCAGTCTTCTAGCAAAGCTAGGGCAATACACGAAGGGTCGGTTGATTGGTGTGGGCCACACAAACCTCCCATCTAGAAGAAATACGGGCCAAAGAGGTGTGTTGGTATGATGGGCCGCAACCCATTAGGGACCTCAACCTCCAGGATCCCATCCTCCCCCGACACGGGTCGCTCTGCTTGGAAAACGCAGGGGGCCTAAGGGAGGCTTCAGAGAAAATCTATGTAAAAAGAAAGGTATTGTGAGAAAAATAAAGCAGGAGAGAGATTAGTGAAGACAGAAGATAGGAAGAATAAAACTGAAGTGTAACAGGGAGATGTTTATGAAGAAAAAGAATATAGATAAAAGGACCAGGTAAGGGAGAAAAGGAAAAGCATAAAAAAAGGGGTGGGCCACCTTAGTCACAGCCAGAAAGAGGCTGAGTGCTCACCCCCGGCAGGAGAAGCCTGGCCCACGGTAATAAAAATAGGCATATTGCATTGTAGAGCGTGTGCGTTTTCATCGTGAAAATGAATGGTAAAATGGTATGCGGACCCCATTTGAGGTTAACGCTATGAAACTTCTATAGCCGTTAGAAGATTAAGAAATATTCGTCCAGATCTTCTCTGGGTACAGAAATTAGGGATTCAAAATCCAATTATAATAAAATGGCATTTATAATCCATTTCTTTTGAGTTTGAAACCATACCAAATGGTACTGCGTGAGTAGGAAGTTGCTCATAGCTACATGTTCATGTTTCCTTTTAACTCTTTGAAAGTTACACCACCAGCACAAACTCTGCTTGATGTATTCTTTGTATCAGTCACTCTATACTTTATAGCCCGAATTTTTTTTTTAAATGTAAGAACGAAGGTGTGCAAATGCATTTGAATCCACAAGGACGGTAAGTGTAGAAGATAAAATGAATAAAAAAATACTGCATACCTAAGTGACCTGATCCAGCATACATGTCATTATCTACCATTGCAACAGCATCTGTAGAAGAGAACAGTATGAAATATATATTTTAATCAATAAATCTTAGAGGAATAAACATGCTGAGTGAAGTTCAAATTATTACTAGTCTGACACAAAATCCTAACAATTTAAAACCTAGGAAAAAACAGTTACACCAAAGCTTAACAAAATAGATAAAAGACAGGAGAAAGATTAGTTTACCTTTATAGCTAATGTAACAGATCCCAGAATTTATTTTGTACCACAACCTTTCCAAGACAGTACATAAACTTTTGTAGAACACCGTTAAAATAAATGTTAGATACAAATAATCAGTTTATTTCAAACCATAAATAATGTAACCAGATTTTTCGTGAAAGCAAATGTACTGCGCAAAAATCTTCACAAAAAACATAGATCAGTCAGCTAATCTGTATAATAGCTCATCTATTTAATTCAAATTGCCATTAAGTACACTCCTGTCTAATCTTTAAACAAAATTACAATCAAATCAATGGCTTGAAAGTAGAATAAAATTGTCCAGTTGAGGCTGATAAAAAAGCAAAACAAACCAAACTGTGCTTAATTAAATGGTGGATAGTGACGTTCTGAATGTTTCCATTCAAAACTTTTTGTTGCTAAAATATCAGTTTTTCACAATGTATCTAAGACCGTGACAAGGATCTTCTAACTACAATATTAGTTTCATACTTTCCTCTACAGACAAAATAAAAAAGGGTCAGTTGCAACTTGTCATACATAATATAAATAAAAGTTTGTTGTAAAGCATTGTGGAATAAAGTAAAAGCTGTGAGGCGTGACTGTAGACAGTACTTGAATGGCCCATACTTGTTTTGCTTTTATTGTAATTACATAAGCCGGCCAAGGTCCAGTGTCTAGGTATTCATGACCAGGCCTACCCACTAGCTGGAAAAGAAGATGGGAGCCACCAAGGTTGGTTGGTTGTGTTTTACACCACACCAGAAACTGAGGCTGTATCACAGCGACAAAAAAAATCTTACTTTAAAAGTTTACAGGAAAATCCCCTAAATGATATAGCCACAAAATCGTAATCAATAAAAGCTAACACAAGAAGCAAGAATAATGTAAAAAAGTGAGTAAGGTGTAAAAAAAAAAGAGGGGGGGGGGTTGTGGCCAAAAATGGCAACACACGACAGCACGAAGGTAGACAGAAAGACACGGAAGGGTCGCATGTAACTTATTTTGGACTCGAATTTCAAAATGGCGTTGCCATAGGGACTGAACGTAGGTCGACAAGATTAATTTACAGTCAGACGATACTAACAAATGTAATTTGCCAGGAGACTGACATATAACCTTGGCGATTTGGTCCGCTCGAACATTGCCTAGGATACCGTCCTGACCAGAAGCACAGATGAAAACAATGTCTTTGTTCCGATGAATGAGCACCGCATAAATTTTACGAAGTTAGACCACGAGAAGGTTGTCAAATTCATTGTAAAGAAGAGTTTGAATGGCAGAAAGGGAGCCTGAAATGATAAAAAAAATTATGCTCCGAAGAGCGATGAACATGCTGCAAGACAAACAAGATGGCGTGAAGTGCCACAGAGAAGATGGAGCAGCCTTCCGCAAGTCGGGCTGAAGAAGCCTGTTCCGCTTGACAGGACTAAACTGCTGCCGCAGCTACAGAGCCACTGTTTGGAACTTTAGATCCATCTGTAAAGATGTAATAGAAACTAGTATGTATAGAGAGAAGTTCCTGAAAGCACTGAAGAAAGATGAAGTTATGGTGTCCCTTTTTCTGACGGCTGTGAGATCAAGACGAATCTCTGGAAGTGTCCACGGAGAAACTGGTAGCAGAGGTTGAACTACCTGTTCTCTACCTGTTGAATATTTACTCCGGCAGCTTGTAGGTGAGGTGCAACACGGGGTGATAATGGTATTTGTTCCTTGGTATGAGAGGCGCACAGGGAAGCACGCTGTTGTCCAAAAACAGCACGGTACGCATGTACGGTTTCCAGTGTGAGTTTTCAAGCGATAGACATGGGAAAGCATGAGTTTCAGACGACGGAGTGCACATATAAAAGATTCAATGGTAGATATGTGGCACATATGGAAGGAAAGAGAGTTTCACTGTTTTGCTGCACAGTCACCAAAAAGTTGGTGTTCTGGTGACACTCATTTTCTCTCTCTCTCTCACATCCCACATTCTGCTTGATATACAAGATTGATTTTGTTTCCTGAGGTGAAAGAGTAGTTTTTGAACATTTTTTTTTTGTTACTTTGGTATATCAGCTACTCCATCTAATCTTACTGTAGCTACATCAGTAGCTACAGCAAGTTAGTGCTTATAATAATGAGTTGTCAGCCTAGTGTCTAACACCAGCTTATCAAAATAATGTTGTGTCTATCACCCATCTCTTTTCTGTTGCTTTATTAGAAGCAAATGCTTTTCTTGACATATTTATAAAGTATTTTTAATATAATCATTAGAATATTCAAAACAAAACATAGTAATCGATCCAGCGGGAGTGGTTGGGATCGAAGGTATGTATTAATTATTATTAACAACCCTTTACATAACGCTAGTCACAACTATAGGAAACTTAAGTTATTCACATATCAATGAAACACATTCATTCTAGGCAATATTCATGGAAAACACTCAAATAGGCCATTAACCATAGGTAAGAAAATGCACATAAATAATGTACAAGCCAACTGAAAATAAGCTGCATAGACACACAAAATGCATATGAGAAGCTCTAGTTTATTTTTCAAATTCCAATACAGTGGAACCTCGGTTAACGAACTTAATCCGTTCTGGAAAACTGTTCGTTATCCGAAATGTTCATTATCCGAAACAATTTTTTCCATAAGAAATAAAGGAAATAGATTTAATTGGTTCCCAGCCCCTGTTGACTCGCTAATATTTGAAAGTTGCAGGCTATATAGGTATGTTTTAATGAGAACAGTTATAATGCAGTTTTAATGAAGTTAAATATAAAAACATTAACGAAAGCATTTAAACATCAGATAAAACTTGCCGTTTTGACGGCGTGGATGGAAGCAGGTGTGGTGAGGATGAGGTGGAATTACTGCTTTGATTCCCCCTCCATGAACACGTGACATTATAAAATCGGGGGTAACCTTTTTCTGTAGCTTTGAGGTTAAAGGAAAAAAAAACTTGTCCAGTGTCTGTTCCTTCTGCATTTTTTGTAAAACTCTTCGATAATACATCACATATGCGACAGACGCATGCCACCTTCATACTTTGAAATCATTTCCTTTTTCAATTTATTTGTTGGCCGCTTCCTTGTCATTACCTCACTACTATTAATTGCTCTTAATCTTCTTTGGAGCCATGATTGAGGATTATCTTATTAAAATAAAGCACAAAAATCACTAAATAAGAAGGATGCTCACAGATAAGGAACGACCGATCGTAACTGTGTCTCGAGCGCGAATGATGACATGTTGGTCGGTCACGTGTGGTTCACGTGGCTGTTCGTTATCCGAAATTTTGTTCGCTATCCGAGACAAACTTTTAACGAAATTTTTGTTCGTTAACCGAAATATTCGCTATCCGAGGCGTTCGCTAACCGAGGTTCCACTGTACACATTTATGAATGATGCAAAGTCATCTGATTAAAAGTTGGCAATGAATTTTTAATAAATAATACTCACCAAAGTCACCTGATCGACCATAAACGCTGTTGATGATAATTTCTCCCTCTGACGCAAACAAACATTGGCAACAGTAATGAGTCTGTACTGAATCATAAAATTTCTGTTGCCCCCAAAAATACACATGTGAGAAAAAGCCACCTTCTTACAGTACATTTTTATAAGACTTCAGTTACACACAGAAATATAATTATGATATTGACTTAAATTAAAGAAAATTCAGCTTATACATCTTTAATAATAAGACAAAAATAATTTATAACTTTTACTCACCATCAGAAGTCTTATTTCCCTGGACTTTTTGATGACTGTCAGTCCTATATGAATCATAATAAAGAAATGTTCAAGTTTCACTTCTTCTAATAACAGCAACAGAATTTAGAATACAGGTAGTCCTCGACTTACGACGTTGATACATTCTTACGCGGCGTCGTAAACCGAATTTCGACGTAAGTCGGATCATACGTTGATACAGTACTGTACCATAATAACAGTACAGTACTGCAAACACTTAGCCTATCCAAACACCTATCCTAACACAGTACCCTACATAATTATCAATAAACATAAGTACAGTAAAATATTGTGCAGTACAGTACGCTTTGTTATCACTGTCGCTTTCATAGGAGCAGATCCTGTCACGTGTTCAAGGATGCGATCTTTATCCTTGATAATCGTAGCGACAGTCGAACGACTAAGTCCTAGTGACCTGCCAATTTCTGTTGCTGTTTCCCCTTCTCAGATTGCCTTATGACTTCCGCCACACGTGGAATGAGGCGCACGTACAGTTCGACTTACGACGCTAAACCTCGTAAGTCGGAATGAGCGTGGCTTACAGCGTCGTAACCACAAAACAACGTAACTCGAGACCGTTGTAACCCGAGGACTACCTGTACAAAGAAGATAATTCAACTTTTGATAACATTTGGAGATTTACTCTTTTGAAGCTTGTAAATATCGCAGATGCTTGTCACTAGTACAAATCTTGTCCAGCGCATGTTACTATGAAATTTAAGACAAGCCATGTTCCTTGAAAAATGTGTGAATGTGTATATGACAGGGTAACGTAGCTTTGTGAAGATAATGCTGAAAGTGTATCCATAGGTTGTTGGGCACTTTCAGCTTCCTGCACCATCACCATCTAACAGCGCAAATTCTATGCTAACTTCCCAAGTCTCCAACTACTGATAAGATGGTTATCTGCTGGTGGTGCTGTAACATTCCATGCTCTCTTCAAGCTTCTCTCTCCCCCATTTTATGCTCATCAGGATATTTAACGTGCCAAGGGTGCCTGGCCATATTGGAGGACAGTGCTGATTGTGCTAGCAGGGTCTGGCTTAAGAGGTTTAAGTGTACAGTCTTATTTATCCCCTCTGGACAACAAAAATGCATTCTAATCAATACTGCCAACCAACCGACCATCAGCTGACATCTAAGCCAGCTTCTACAAGTGAAAGAGACATAGGCTGTGGGTGGATGTGGGTGTGGGTGTGTACTCGCCTTGAATTCCTGGGTCCACTTCTTCCTGTAAAAATAATATCCCTCTTAAAAACTGTTCATACCTAAAAGCGTTCTTTCTGCTGATATTTCTTATTTAAAAGATAGAATAAAATGAAAAATAATGTACTGTTAACTCTACTGCTAGCTTCCAATTACTGCATTAATATCAACTGCTTCCTAAACCAAGTAACACATGACATAAAATTATTACTAGAGGAAATCATCATTAGCCTAAATTTGATGGAACACGCACTAAAATAAATAAATGGAATCTTTTCCTCGTATTTGAAAAGGATAAAATTATTTACCATTCTATTTTATATTAAGTGACACCAGTTTCTATCCTGGATGTATGAACTAAAAATACCATTATGCATTGAAAATGTAAAATAAAACATTACTTCTCCAACGCTTCCATAAAACAACTGTAATTGTTATGATGATAACTGCTAACAATGCAGAACAAACTCCACCAATGATTGCTGGAGTGCTCAAGTCTTCTCCTCTTACAGGTTTTTCATCAATACCACCTGAAACTAAATAAAAAGATGCCTACCGATACCAATTGCCACTTCTATTTCAGTTCACAATAAAAGTTTACATTTTTAATGAAACTTCATATTAAACTAGTAATGCTGACTAGTAGCCAGAATGAACATCACTAAAGAGTTGTGATGGATATAAGATGATATGTTACTTCTCCATCTTCCCCTTTGCTCCTTTGTGTTTCTAGCAATGTTTGCTGTACATATGCATTTGTCTGATTGTGATGCCCTTCTTTTTCATACACCATCATTACCTACCCCATCCTTTTATCTTGTAAAGCAATGAACTTCAAGCATTGAACTTGCCACTGTACGTGGAAATGAACTATGTAAACTCCATCATTATTACCATATGATGAAAACCTTATGTTCCATTGTTAATTATGAGATCCCTCTGACTGTACAAGTAAAACCTTTCTCACAAAGCTTTTAGTATCTACTTTCAATACTCCATTACTTTAGGATACTTTAGTATGCTGTGATTAGCTCTTTCATGAAAGGGCATGCTAAGATTTTCATGTTTTGTAAATGATCTGTTATAACTAGGCACAATGAAAGAAGTCCATATCTGCAGAGTTAATAAGATGGTTTATAAAGCATTGATAACCATGCCTACAACGGTATGTGACTCAAGAAAACAAATCTTGGTGTATCGATTAGGCACTACCATAGTCAGCCAAAATCGGCAACACACATTTGCTGCATGGTCCTTGTTGTTCCTCAAGATGCTGAGATGGAGCAATCTTGGACATGATACAGTCTGCTATGGCCCTAACACCAAGGCAAATTGTTCCTCATGCTACCTCGTTTTAACTGACTAGAGCTCACATAGGTATGTAGAATCAATATGACTAAAAATAAAGCCTAAAAATACAGCTCCAGGTCTTGTAAAATTTATCCATTAAAACATCCTAATAAATGAAGATGTATGACATATAAACCTCATGTTAGGTAGTGTGCTACATGAATTAAAAGAGTGCAGAGGACCTATTGAAATCAAATAAACATTAGATAGTGAGGATAAGTTACCCCCATTCACCTAGTTATCACCCCAAAAAGAGTCAAGATTGCATCCCAAATGTTGATTAACCATATCTATGTAAGTATCCAGCACATCACTGAAGTATGTATAATCGCTGTGTAACCACTGACTGTAGTGATCTCTTTCCTGGGGCGCAAACCTTGAAAAGGCCTTGACAAATCACTGAGCACAATAATGCTGGACAAACAAATAGTGGCGTATATTTGTAGGTAGGCATACATCAGTAGGCATACATCAAAGGTGCCCCTTATCCCCTGTGCTGTTGTTGGCAAACATCATGCATGAAACCTCCATTTGCACTGGTGGAAGGCCAGTTAGCAAGCTATGCTTTGCAGACAACATAGACCTGTTAGCAGGTGCTAACAAAGAACTCAAAGATCCTACCAGCAGACTGACAGTTCAAATGGAGACCAGCAGAGATAAGAGCAATGTTATGATCACTGGCAATGGCAAAGCCAAGATCTATATAGATGGGGTAAGCAGTTTCATGTGCTTGAGAGCCACCCTCTCCAGGGAATGCAGCTCTTCACCATTTCTGTCATATCCTAGAGAAATGACTATAGAATCGACCTTGACTCTGTATGGGTAGGGAGACACAAAAGGCGGGATGCCGATATACGAGAAGTTAGAGGTTGAACAGTGAGAAAGCAAGGTCAAGAGGAACTGTAGAGCAGTCAGTGAGACTTATATGTGTAAATATATATATATACAAACGTTCAATCAGAGTTACGTTTTTGTATAGAGAGAAAAGATATAAAAATATCCATATCAGGATCACAACAGCAGTGGCGGCAATGGCAAGACTGGACAGGATTTCTGGTTCATTACAAAGTACAATCTCTGCCAATCCCTTATTATACCAAACCTGACTATGCTTACCAATATGACGAGAAGAACCCAGACATTCAAAAGCAAGTGCCTAAAAAGACTGCTCTGGATCTCATACAGAGAACATAAAACCAATTAACAAAATATGGCTGCCAGGCTTGTAGGACATCAGGAAACTCTACTTGCATGTGATCCGGCACCACAATCAGTCGAAGACTATCCTTCAAGATACCTTGCCGTGGTTGCCAGATGAAGAACTGGCTTGTAAATGTCAAAGACTGGACTGGTCAATGGTCAACTGTGTAGGACTTGTTACCTATCACCCAAAACAGGCATAGTTGGCAGGCCTTGTCTGCTGCTACATCTATCCATGTGCTCCCTCCAACAGCAGGTACCAGTCAAAGGATAATGACTCACTACTTCTTTACAAATTTTGTGGGATTTTCCTGCAGATCTCTAAAATTCTCCAAAAAATAAAATATATTATACTGCAGAACTCCAGACTGCCATTAGTTTAACAGCTGCGCTTAAAAAAATAGGGACAGAAAGCAGAGTTAAAAAAGAAACATAGTTGCCATGAAACAAAACACGATGAAAAAATATCTTAGTAAGTTTATAGAAAACTTTAAGAATACAAATGTGATCTGCAATGCCATAAACCAATTAGTATACAAGTCAAGACAAACCAGACCTAAAACAACGATATCCCCTAAGACACTAAACATGGATTTTGCAGGTCTTGCCACCAGAGTAATCTCAAACAATAAATAAAAGAAAAACAACTTAGTTTAGTTTTAGTTTATTTCTTGTTACTCCTCAAGGACGTTGACCGCAACAACGCATCGCCAGCGGACCCGGTTTTGGGCAGCCCTCCTCCCCCTCAGTTGGGTCCATGTGGATCCGGCGTCCTTTGCCTCGCTGTCTACTGTTCTTTTCCAAGTCTGCTTTGCTCTCCCAACTCTACTCTTCCCCTGAGAGTTCCATTCAAATTCCTGCTTGGCAATGGTGTCTGCTGGTTTGCGGAGGGTGTGTCCTATCCAGCCCCATTTGCGCTTTCTCACATCTTGGCTAGTGTCATTCTGGTAGGTTCTTTTTCCACAGGTTGCTGCTGGAGATCTTTTCAGGCCATCTTATTCCCAGAATATGGTGTAGGTATCGGTTGGTAAAGGTCTGAAGCTTGCTGTTGATGGTATTTGTCACTTTCCAGGTTTCAGAACCATATAGTAGAACAGCCTTCACATTGGTGTTGAAGATGCGGGTCTTATTGCAGAACAAAATCTCGGAATTCCATATGGGGCGTAGGCTGTTGAAAGCATGTCTGGCCTTGTTGATGCGGCTTTTGATGTCATCGTCCGCTCCACCGTTCTTGTTGACAATGCTCCCCAGTTACACGAAGCGATCTGTTTCCAGGATGTTCTTTCCTTGAAGTTGGATTGGAAGTTCCTGCTTGTTGTTGAGTCTCATCACTTCGTTCTTCTTTCTCTTGACCTTTAAGCCAGTCTTTTCTGCTTCCTCTGCTAGCTTACTCAGTTTGGTTTGTGCATGTTGTTGGCGATGACATAGGAGACTAATGTCATCTGCAAAGTCCAGCTCCTCTAGCTGTTTGGTGAAGGTCCACTGGATACCGGTGCTGTTGTCTTGGGCCGTCTTCCACATAATCCAGTCAGGAAGATTGTAGGTGATAGTATTCAACCCTGTATTACACCGGTCTTCATTACGAAAGGTTTAGTGAGTTTGCCATACAGTCAAATCTCCCTACTATGCCACCTACCGGGACCGAGCAAAAGTGGCATAGTAGCGAGAGTGGCATAATATGGAGGGTTCGTAAAAACGGCTTTATTTGCTCAAGTTACCCGTCAGTCCAAAGCTCTCAAGAATAGTCGGCTCGCGCTAGCTGTCTCCTCTCATTCTCCCCCTCACCTCTTCATCCTCCACCCCTCCCAACCACATCCGCACACCTGCATCCTGTCGCTAGTCGACCCCCTCCCGCTCTCCCTCTGTCACGTGACTGTCACCCGGCCAGCGACCTCCCCCCATCGCCACCCTCCACCCTCCCTGTGTGCGTGCTAGGTTCCATCCACCTAACTGCAATGTCCCACACTACCATAGAGTATAATAATCGAGCACTGCGCGGAATTTCACAACTTGTGCCTTTTAACAATCACACAAAAGTGGCAGAGTAGCGAGAGTAGGGGTGGCATAGTAAATTTTTTTTTACATTGAATTTATAGTCAGGACCGAGCAAAAGTGGCATAATACCAAGAGTGGCATAGTAGCGGGGTGGCATAGTAGAGAGATTTGACTGTAGTGAATAATTTTGGCAGGACGAGTCTTCGTACAGTCCCTGGATAATGTTTATGACCTTAGGTGGAATGCCGTAGAGGATCATTAGCCTCCAGATGACGTCCATGTCTACACTGCCAAAGCCCTTCTCAAGATCCACAAAGGTTATATAAAAGGAGGATTTCCACTCGATAGACTGTTCAATGATGATATGAAAGGTGGCAATGTGGTCAGTGAATGAACTATCCTGGCGAAACCCTGCTTCTTCTGGTCTCAGTCCATTGTCTAGTATCTTTTTTCAGTCTCTCTAGTATTATCCATTTAAGGACTTTGTTGAGGATCGACAGCAGCATGATCCCCCGTCAAAAAAGTAGGCAGATGATAGCAACTGAGGTGTTTACTAAGCTGCTTAAGATTAACATAGTGTTACAGAAAATTATAAAGACTAGAAACCTCAATATTAAATGTTATAAAGCAAAAATGTGAGAACTAGTATACATATATTTAATTTATATACATTGATAGAAGTTTACATAATACAGATTTCAATTCATACAGGCATAAATCCAAGCGGCCTATTAGTCTTATATGAAGAAAATTATCTAAACTGAGTAAGCATTTAATCATAAAAGTATAATTACCTTTGACATAGAATGTAAAAGGCAACTCTCCCAAACTGTTGCCGAAAAGAATTCTGTAGAAACCTTCATCACTATTTGTTAGGTTGACAACTCTGATATTGCAGGCTACTCCAGCTGGGGCCAAATAGTTGAAAGAAAGCTCCACAACTACAATACCACTCCTCACAGGATATTCATCTAAGGTCTCGTTTGTGCCAAGATAAGTAATGTTTTTCACCTCTGGCACAGGGTGCGAAGTCATTTTAAAGGTGAGCTCTCCTTTACCATTGTTAGTAATGATATTTGGAGCCGCTTCTTCACTAGAGGTTTTCCTAGGAGCACCTGCCCATTATATAATATTGTTATATGTATTTTTAACAACACTTTAACAATCACAAATATTATACAACACACATTCATGTAGCTGAAATAAATAGTTCCACTAAAACCTTCTCCCATGTTAGCTATTTAAAATCAAAATCGAAATTCTGCATCGCCTTCTAATGCATTTTCAGTTCAAAGAACCATTTATAAAGCCTGCAGTTATAAGGATATAATGATCACAATAGTGTACATAAACTATTATTTCACAACTTTTTAAAATATCTCGAGTCAGTTATTAAAGTGCTCCCCAACTTTTTCAAAAGGGGATCCTTTTGTGAGATCTTTATTCGTGCTTTCTGTTGTAAAAAAATGTAAGAACTAGAAACTGGTACAATTTGCAAAAAATACATACACGATACAAGTAATGTATGATTCTCGCTGCCCTGACCAAGACTATTGTTGACGTCACATCTATAGACTCCTGAAGCCTCACATAGAACTTCATCAATGCTGAAGCTAACTTCCTCTGTATTTTCATCATCACTGATATCGCCTGTAGGATAAGTCTGGTTTAAAAGCTGTTCTGTTTGTGCTGAATTAATGAGTCGCATGCTAGGAGTAGGTCTGCCCTTACACAGGCACTTCATCTCCACACGGGACTTCTCCTCAACATTTACAGTTGTGCTGTTCATGTTGTTTATCGTAAACTTCACAATACTAGAAGCATCTGCAATGTATGAGAAAAACACTATATGATACATGATCCAATATTTGAATTATATATGAATATTTATCTAAATAGAATTGTATTGCCAATAGACTAAATACTTACAGCCAACAGTAACTGTCAGTATGGCAGATGATGCAAGGGGAAGGCGTCTGTCCCCGTTTTGTTTAGTGACAACTGTACAGGTGTAGTTGCCGTGGTGAATCAAGTGATCAGCAGACATAATCACCAGCTCACTCATATTAGAGTAGACCTCTTTGTTTGGACTCAACCACTTGAATGATGCAGGCTGTGGATTGCTGTCAGCGGTACAATTGATGTGAACCCTTTGTCCCTCAGCTACAACACAGTGTTTGTAGCCAGACTCCATGGGAACTTCTACACAATCATTTCCTTCAGAGATATGTGTGAAGCTTACTACAGGCTCATCTGGACACAAAAGGCAAAGAAAGTTCAATTACGAAATATTGCAGTTGCTTTGTTTGTCTTTAACGCCATGACAGCAACTAAAGCTATATCATGGCGACAAAACATAATCTTACCTTTAAAAGTTTAGGGACAACTCCCCAAGTAATATAACCATTACATTCTTAAAAAAAAACAACCAACGCAAGAAGTAACCAACAATGTAAACGAGGTGGTAAAGTGTAAAAGAAGTATTGGAGCCCCAAAAATGCCACCAACAAACCAAAAATAAAGAACAACAGTCATTATGACATAAAATTTTTAAATCTGATGGTAGAGTCCTATCCTCCTTAGAAATGTAAAGACTGCCGCCAATGGGATGGACCTGAATAAAGAAAACTAAGAATTTGCCGTGAAAAAACTGCCGGTGGATATTCTAGAGCTCATGACAAACAAAACATATACCACATTAAAAATTCATTTACACCGTGGACAAACTGTAAGAGGTGTCCTTGCGTGGCATAGGTGTGTATAACTTTAATCTAGCAAGGACCACCTCCTCCCGCCTCACAGGATCGCGAGAAGGTAGGCGGTCAGACAGACAGGGAAGGGTGGCATGTAGCTTTTTTTTGCCCAGAGTGTCACAGTGGCTTTGCCGTAGGGAGTGCGCGTAGGCCGAGAAGATGGGTTTACAGTTTTATTATACCAGTGAGTGCAATTTGCCAGGAGAATGACATGCAGCCTTGGCAGCCTGGTCTGCTCGAACATGCCTGGGATACCAGTATGTCCATGAGCCAAAATAAAAACAATGTCCTTGTTACGATGAGTGAGTGCTGCGTAAATTTCCTAAAATTGGACCACAAGGTCCAAGTAAGAGGGTGGTCAAAATCATTGGAAAGAAGAACTTGGAGAGCGAAAAAAGAAATAGGAAATAATTAAACAGTTCTGCTCTGCAAAACAAGCAAGATGGCGTGAAGCTTCGCAATGAAAACAGAGCAGTCCTCTGCCAGTCGGGCTGAACCATCCAGTTGCGGTTGGCAGG
This sequence comes from Pomacea maculata, assembly GCA_004794325.1. Lineage (NCBI taxonomy): Eukaryota > Metazoa > Mollusca > Gastropoda > Architaenioglossa > Ampullariidae > Pomacea > Pomacea maculata. The sequence continues at coordinate 18,372 of SRHC01001895.1, read as the reverse complement.
ACAGAACTACTGCTGAAGCAACAGGGCCACTACTTGGGACTTTGGAGCCATTTGTAAAGATAGAACAGAATCCAGGAGAGTCAAAAAGAAGTTCCTGAAAGCATTAGAGAAAAATGAGGTCGCTAGTGTCTTTAAGATCGAGATGAATCTCTGGAATAGGAAGGGTCCAAGGGAAGGCTGGTAGTCGAGGAAGAGGCTCTACCAGTCTAGGAATATCCAAGGCTTTCTGACAAGAAACGAGTAGAGATTTGATTTGAGAGAAAAGACAGTTTACGGTTAAAGATGACCCCAAGGAATTTTACTTCTTGGACCACTTTGAGTACCGTGCCATTAACAGAAATAGATGTTTACAAAAGTGGATGCATACTGACTTGGTAGGAGAAAATTTGAAGCCATTTTCTGTCACCTACCTTTGTACAGCTAAGGCAATACACGACCAGCCGCTAGGGCCACACCAACCTCTCTTATGGGAGAAGTCCTGGCCAAAGAGGTGTGTTAGTATAAGAGGCAGCAGCCATTGGGGACCTCAACCTCCAGGATCCCATCCTCCCATGACACGGTCGTCCTGCTCGGAAAATGCAGGGGAAGGGAGGGCTAGGGGGCTAACAAAGGCCACAATGAATAGAGGCATTATTAAAAAGAATACAGGAGAAATACCAGTGTAGACAGAAGAAAGGAAGGATAAAACTGTAACGTCACATAGAGATGGTTAATTTAAAAAAAGGAGTACAGGTGAAAGTGCCAGCAAGAGAGAAAAACGGATAGCATAAGAGAGAGAGAGGGGTTCCCCAACTTAGTCACCCAGCCACAGAGAGGGTAGGTGTTCCCCCCTGGTACTAGAAGCCGGGCGCACGGGATTGAGTGAACAACAGAGAAGAAACAAGAAATACATGAAGATATGACAGCACTAAATGGCACTTGAATTGGTTATAGCAGAAAGAGATTCAAACTATGCAACTAAGAGGGAACTGAGCTAAAGAAAGAATGTTATGAAAAAATGAGATATGGCTATCAACAAAAGGGTCATTGATCATAAAGGCTTTTAAATGTTTCACATATTGATAACATCTATGAACGTAGGTAAAGGATATCACACAATTCAATAGGAAACATTTAAAAATGGGGCTGTAAAGCTATTTAATTGAGTGAACAAAAAGAAACGATAGATGAATATGGTAAAAGGCTAACTACACATATTACAATTAAGTTCCACGTTCCTTTCAAATTAGGAGAAATCAAGACTGGATAAAAGACTTTCTTGGTATCGGAGAGTGAAAAGTACAGTATATTTACTTAAAAGTGCTAAGAACATGCTCCTTAGAAGTTTGAGTATGCACTTAGAAAACGTTTGCGTTTGTTGTTATAAGACCTAACGCACTCTCATGAAGGGTTTTCTCTAAAAAGTACCTTCTTTTGTTACCTTGCTGAAAATGAGACCTTGACCTCTTTCTAAAATTCTGGTAAGAACTGCAATGCTGATGGGTGAATTATTTGCTTGGATTTGGGGAATTAGTATCTTGCAATAAACTTCACCCAGTCATTTGGGGGAAAAATCTTTATTGGGGCTAATTTGCCATGCAAAGTAAGCGAATCCTGGTGAGTCTTTTAAATAAGAGTACAATGCGCTTAGAATACTTACAATCTATGGGGTGGGTTGGTGAAATAATGTAAGTCTCTATTTCAAAAAAAACAAAACAAAAACGAAGTAAAACATTTTTGTAAGAATTTACAATTACTCAACCAAGAATATAAAGCACGGGTGCAATTAAAGAGAAGAGATTTTGTATTAAACTTATAGAAATAATATACTTTCATGTGCTTATACAATCTTATACAAATGCAGACACATGAATGCATAATTCTAGGGACAGTTTAAACGTCAAACTTTTAGCTCATGGCAAGAAAGAATCATTCGACCCAAGGAAGATTGATAGGAGCACACATGGTGCTGGCTACCCAAGATGTTATTCTTCTTTAATTGCTTCCATCATATCTGACTATTAGTTATCGCTTCCATCTCTTGAACTGAATCCATTCTTTCATGCTGTATGGCAAAAGTTCGGCCTTTAACTCAACTATATACTCACAGTAGACCTGTAGAATAAAAGTAGCATCATCTACTGGCCACCTGTTCTCCGTGTAACTGTTGCTGGCCCTGCACTTCACTGTTCTCCCGTTATCTTCTCTCGACAGGTTGTAGAAAGTCAGGTTACTACCTGAAGTCTGACCAGCAGCACTAACAGGCCAAGAGAAGGTGGCTTCTGGTCGACCTAGCTGATTGCTCTGACATCCTAGTATACCCGAGGTACCCGCCATGAAAGGATACTCTTGTCCCCTTGTGTCATTCATTGGAAAAATTCTTGGCACAGATGGAGGGGCTGGAATGCAATACGAAATGAGTGAATCTGTGAGTTAAATTACTAATTCAGATCAAATATATCTCAGAAAGTCATTATCAGGCTCATATGTGGCTGTAAAACCCACTTTGATGACTGATAGCATATAAGTACAAAGACAGGCTCAAAAATACATTCAGACCATGTTACCACTATATAACTCAAATCATGAAAAGAAACTATCGATTACTATTTATTCTTAAATGAAGCCTTTTAATTTTCTAAAATAAAGTCGTGGAGACAAATATCCTCAATGACAATATGAGTAAGTGTAAAGTTTCATGCAGGGACAGAAGGGGGCTAGTATGGGGATATCAACAATTTTTTTTAAAGAAAAATTTAAATAACAATAAATTAGATATCCTTTCATGCATATACAAGTATTCTAAACAATGCAAATAATAAAAAGAATATCTTTCATTCTTACTTTTTAGCAATAACTCCAGTTCTGTCAGCAGAAAATATGAACTACGTGTATTTGCAAGGATTGATATGTATTATGACTAGGTTTTGAAGGTAATGGGTACTGTACTGAATCCATATCTGGAAGGCAAGTAATCTGGATCTCTTGAAACAGCTTGTTTAAAATGGATGACACAGAGCATACATTTTCTGTACTGTGACATAGGCCTTCTTAAAGATCAACTTGAACGGTCTGCGGTGCTTTTTAAAGATTTTGGTAGATATAGACGATATAAACCTAACCTGTAAATTTCAGCCTCCAAAATCCATCCGTTAATTATCCGCTACGATTCACACCAGCGATCAATGAGCGCCGTAACTGTACTACGTCACGTTGGTACACCATTCAAGACTTTGCCCGCCGTCAACAGAGAAAGAGAGAATGAGCGACAGTTTGGATTATTCGGACGCTGGCAGTCTGCATTTTTCTTTGTTCTGAAAAAATGCTACTTTAGCATAAGAAATGAAGACTCTCTACTTTTTATTTGAAGCCTCCTCTAAGGGTGAGATGAAATGTTGTATGGGGCGCAGCACTGACTCACAGAGTATTTGCAAAGTACTCCAGTCAGCCGATGCTAAGTTCCAGCGGTTCCCCTGTTCAGCTGAATCAGTTGGGACAGAAGTAACGAGTATAGGGCAGTGATCACTGTAACGTTTTAGGATGAGTGTGTTAAATGTGTCTGCGAGCGCGTGTAAACATCTACATGTAAACCACGCTCGACGCACTCTTCCACCTTTTTCAGCAAAAAGGTCTGGCCAACAATGAACACATTTAATGTTCAGGAAACTAAATAGTGACGAAATGTGAATGAAACAAAGAAAAATAGCACTACCCCCTCACCGTCCTACCCTCTCCTATGTTTGTCTGACGGGCTGGTGAGATGACAGACTGGTCCGGCAGATTAAATCCAAACGGGTTGCATCACAAAGTCCGTAAATCTAAGGTGGCTAACGCCGTATCCTTTGTATGGGTGAAGTCGATATACTCCTATCGAATCAATACACCTCAGAATACAAAGCGATGACTGGCTCCACCTCTCACGGATGCACGTTGTAAATAACGTTGAAGGCCGTTAACGCAATGATAATCCTCTTCAGAGCTCTTGTCTCACTCACTGCTCGTTCTCGTCTGTCCAGGGGAACGTTAGACCTACTAAGTTAACTGGTCATTTTCTTCCTCCTGACCAATCAGGCACCCTTAGCGACCAGGTAACTAGGACGACCTCTTGACAGTCTTTCTTGGAGACTGTGCCAACCAATCATAAGTGCTACATGGCTTCTCCCTCCATTGACTACCGTCGCCCTAGTTACGCTGTGCTAAGCTCATTTACGTCATTCCCTACATGACGTAAGAGAATGAGTCACGCAGAGCCGTGTCAGCGCTCGCGCGACTGCTCTTCCCTGACCACAAGGAGAATTAAAAATAAAATGAATCTAATTAGATTCGCCTGAATCGCGAATCGTTACAATCACTTCCACAAAGATCATCTCACACCTGCCGGTTGAACTCAACTGTCAGTGACGGATCACATATTGAAAGATCAATTGCAGTCATTGATGCATTATGCATTATGGCGCCGAAAAAGGTTAGACTGCCATCATTTATGATACACAAGTCAATATCAGAAGAAAAAACCTGACAAAAGTTCACCACGGGGATCACTAACATCCTCACCCCAGAAGGGATGATGTCCATTAAAATCTCCTGAGATGAATAAAGGAGAAGGAAGCTGCTGAAGAAGATCTTCTAGGTTTAGAGATGTTAGTTGAAGGAGGGAGGTAGACACTGCTTACTTTGGTGGTTTTCTTGAGTGATATTCTTGCTGCTATAGTTTGCAAAGAGGTTGTAATAGGAATGGGGCTAAAGAGAACTTCTGAAGGAATTAAAAGAGCCACTCCCCCAGCATGGGAGTCATTTGCAGAGGTCTTTCAGAGTATCTGAAAACCTTCACAAGAGAAAACATCTGCGTCTTGTGAAAAAGTCTCCTGGAAAGCAATCACTTAAGCATCTGTTTGATGTAAAAGACATGTAAGTTCTTCATAATTTGTACGAATCCCACGACAGTTCGATTGTAGAAAATTTGACAATTTTTAACTATGTATGGGATGAAGACATAGAACGTCTTGTTGAAGACGAAGTACTTAAACGATCTGGGGATGAGGGTGAAAGAACCCTTCATTCCTCCACGTCCATCGTACCATCTGAAAGTGCTGTGAACCGATTTGAGCTAAGTGAACAATGGTGCTGCTGTGCACGCGGGCTAGTTGTTTTGGAACCAGAGGGCCGGGATGTTGGTGAAGGTCGAAGAGAAGACTTTTGATGGATGGATGGCTTTGTACCGTGAGATTTTGTTGTTGCAATCTTAGAAGTTTGATTTCAAGTGGGTGCACGTGCTGAAGATCGGTTCATGGACGTGTATAGGTGGATTGCTGTCTGCCAAGACCAACGCTTGTCCTCTTGCGAAGTTCTCCGCTGTTAGTCTCAGCGAGCTTGAACAAAGAATGTGACTAAACCGGAAGCTTTGTAGTATCATGCCTCGTATTAATAGTTAACTGGAAAAAATGGTCTGCCAGCAGTCCAATAATACAAGTTCGTGATTGGATGTAGCTGTATGTTGGGATTAGATGAGGATAAGGGTTTTGGTTTGCTGTTTGTTATATGGAAGGGGGTGGCATGAGTGTGTGTGTGAGAGATAAAGAGAGCTGAGGGATTATTGTATGTAACCATGTAATATCTGTTTGGTTAAAAGAAGATTGCATAGTCCACCATGAGAACACACCTGTGAAAAGGGGTTTCCAGATGTTTGGGTGGAAACTTGAAAGTTTCCCAGGACACGGCGACGAGCCTTTAAGTAACATAAACCCTATTATACTTTTATACGTTGGATTACGGCTTCCTCCTTCCAGTGGGGACAGTCCAGGTAGGAGGCTGAATGGTATCCTGCACACTTTGCACATTTGGGTTTCCCATGACATTCGTCTGTGGAGTGTGAATCGCTGCATTTTACACAGCATGCAAATGATCGGCATGCTGCCGACCCATGTCAAAACCTTTGCCAATGGAAACAACGTTATGGAGAGGGATGAAAAATGACACAGAAAATATCCAATCTGGATAAACTTTAGGGGTCTTCGGAATAGAGAATTAATGTCAGAAAGTATTTGAAGATTTTTTTTCATCTTTGCTAAGAGTGACCTTGTATACATGGCATACACCTCGCATCCAGAGTTCAGAACGTATATCTGATTCTGATAGTATACCCAATCACTACATCTGATGACTTCTCTATAAGAGTTTACAGTTTTGTGAATTAAAACTTTAACGGGACGGTCCACAAAGTGTTTTCCGTCCCATTGTCTTAGTGCTTCGCAAGCTTTATGGGTTTTGCATTGGATCAGAAATTATCCAGATTTGAGACTTTTTATCGAGGAAAAGTCTGGAGAGATGTTTTGGAATCCTTTTTGTATGGAAAAGTGGGACAGTCCCGTGATGGGTCTTTCAAGATTCCCCACTTTTCACAATCAAAAAACATGGCAATGCCCCATCTAAAAGTTTAGTAGTTGAATTACGTTCCTCATCCTCATCCTCACTTTCTGAGGAAATATCATTGAAAAGTCTAGAGCGTTTTCCAGAATTTAAAAGGGTGTTTTTGCCATTTTTTTCTCCTGCTCCCCACCCCCACAGAGTCCATCTATGGGATGCAGTCGAGCGGTACCTCGTGGGTATATCCAACAGGGCTGCACCAGGGCTACAGGAGAAATATACTCTGACCCACCAGAGTATGGATCAGATTGACCCAGTCCGCAGCCTTCTAGCAGAGCTAGAGCATTGCACGACCAGCCGATTAATTGGTGAGGGACAGCACCAACCTCCTATCTAGGAGAAATTTGGGCCATAGAGGAATGTTGGTATGATGGGCCGCAACCCATCAGTGACCTCAGCCTCCAGGATACCATTCTCCCCCGACACAGGTTGCCTTGCACGGAAAACGCAGGGGGTCTAAAGAAGGCTGCTGTAAAAACAGAAACCATAAAAAAGAGATTTGTGAGAAATATTGAAAAAGGGAAGGACCAAAAGGCAGAGGATAGGATAGGAAAAACCAGCAGTGGAAAAATAAGAGTTTTAATGAATAAAGGAATAAAGGTGAAATGACCTGTGAGATAGAAACAAGTACAGTGAGGATGAATGAGGCAGGCCACTCTGTCACCCATCCAGAGAGGTGTCCAACCTCGGCACTAGAAGCAGGGCTACAGCTTTTTGCAAATCGTTATTGTGTATACCTATGAGAGTGCTCATGAACAGCTATATGCATTCACAGATAGCTATGGATATCTTTCTAGCAAGAAAGTGTATATATATATATCGTGTTGATCTTTTCCTTTCTACCTATCGAATTGTACAGGACGAATTTAAAAAAGCTGATCTCAATGAAGTAAATACTTTACACTGTGCTGCCAAAAATCTTTTTTGTCAATCAAATTAGTTGAATTTAATGAATACTACACCTTGTGAAATAAAGTACCTGTTAGAGTCGTTTTATGCTTGATTGACGTCAGGGTTAAATAGCATAAAATATTATTAAAACCTAAAATTTACGCAGATAAGTACCAAGCCATTCTTAAGTCACAAAACACTGCACGCTAATGAAAAACCCCACAAGAAAACAGTAACACACAGTATGCCACTCACAATAAACAGTGATATTCCAGCTGACTGTCTTGTCATACCAATCAGACTCTTTCCATCTGGATTTACAAACACAAAAACCATGGTTCTCCGACTTCACTGGTAGAAACATCAGGCTGCTGGTGATGCTAGATGAGTTAAAGCTGTCAGGTGTGTCTGTCTTGTTGGGACAGCCAAATGTTATGACAGTTGCATTAACAGGTTTTCCACCATTGACTGTGCAACTCAGTGTGAGGTTATCACCCTCATAGATAATGTTGGTGAGATTTGGACTTCCTGTAATCATTAACGATGAATTTGGGGGATCTGAAAAAAGCAAAATAATAGTAATTATTCAGATTATGTAGACATTTATTTAGTATTAATTTAGTGCTTTAAATAGAACTTTTAAGAAGTTTCCTTTCTACTAGTATATAGTACATTCAACACCACACATTGTTAATTATTATGAAGTTGTTACTCTGGGACAAGAGGTTCAGATATGCCTCAACACAATTTCATGAATCTGATGTAAAATCTTGTTTTAAGTAAAAGAAGTAAAAATTGTTTGGAGCTTAAACTGCTTTGTAAAAGACAATCTAAAATTATGAAAGCTTTCCTAGTGCATCTTCACAAAAATTTGGTTTCTTCTTAATTAAAAGATTAAGCATTGTAAAATAAAAGTTCTAAATAATCCAAATCTCATCCTAATAGTGTCAAAAGTGGGACAACTTCTGAATCGTACATTCAGTAATAATAATAACCAACTTTATTTGTCCCAATGGTCAATTTAAATGGGAGGTGCACTCTGTTTTCAATTTATATGAAAGTCATTACAATTACAATGCAGTGGAATATTAACATTAACATTAACATTCAGTGACACAGCCATCTCAAAATATTTTTGGACGTGCATTTATTCTGCCAATGCTTGATTATTGTAATTCGATCCTTGCTCTTGGTCTGGCATGCATACCTCATTCAAAATTTTCACAAAGCACAGAACTCTGACGCCCATCTGGTACTTAAAGCAAATAAACAGGACCATATGTCACGCCTCTCTTTCATTATCTAGACTGACTGTTCATTTATGCTCTCATTCAGTACAAGCTGTCTGTGCACTGCCTTAATTTCTTATCAGGCCCTTGTTTTGCCTATTTCTCCGTACTTCTACTCCCCTACATCCCAACCAGAACACTTCTATTTTCTTTTACAAGCGCATGCTGTTTGCCTCTGTACCATAATGTATGGTCTCAGACCTTTTAGTTACTGTGCAGCAAAACAGTCTAACTCCATTTCCTTTTATATCCCCCATTTACCCACCATCAAGTCTTTTTCAAATATGCAATAAAACATTTTTCCATGGGCACTGCTCCTATACTCAGTTCACTTAATGATACTAACCTTTTCTAATTCTTACTCTGCATCTCTTCCCCTCTCAATCTTTTATACCCGTTGATTAGTTCTGCAGATATCGCTTTGTTGATTTCTTTTTATCTAGCCGTCTGTGTCTAATACCATGTTTATACCATCTTTTATACTGCATCTTTATCGTTGTCCCTCCGTAAGTTCTTTCGTGTGCTAGATATACTATTTTGTGTCCAGCGCTGAGCACATGTTCCTATATGAACTTTATTCTGTGCTATATAAATTGCAGATTTACTACTTTTAATACAACAAATTTTCCAAACTCCTCTTAGTAGATTTTGCATGTCTGAGTGCATCACAATGCACAAAAAAGATGTTAATACACTGATGTCACAAATGCCAGTGAAGACGCCTGCTTCACAGATCTCAGCTTTCCCATTTGCTGTAAATGAGGTTAAATAAATTCCTACTGTCTGTCGGGTTTGTTTGTTTGTTTGTTTGTTTTTCATTATTCCTTTCTTCTCGTACCCATCGTACGAGGGAACGGGGGAGTCTACAAGAACCTACAAGTCCTGTGTGCCTTAGGAAACTAAGTTGCTCAGATTTACATTTTGGGTACTTTTTGTAAACTTAAATTGTCAGGAGTGATTAAAAACCCTTTAAACACTGTAATAGACTACCTTGTGAGCCTGTAGTTTCAGCATATGTAATTTTTCTTCAGGAAAAAAAAAAATCTGACCACGATAGAATTTAAAGAGACTCTAATTCTACAACAGAAATAAATTACTTAGCAGACAACATTTACGTAAAGTGTACCTATAGCTTTTACAATGGCGTCAGCAAGAACATGCAGTGAATAGTTAAACTTTTAAAAAATACATCAGAAATAATAGTAAAAACTTTTTAATATATTACTAACTAGCAAGGATGCTGATATTACAACTATTAATATCTCGAAGGGGTGGGGGTGTTTTATCCGCTGGCTGTTAATAGTGACCACTTTTTTGCTTTAATTTGCCATTTTGGGAAACATCTTCAACATAAAAATAAAGATACTGTAAAGCTAAACACTTGATAGTGTACTCTAGGTAGCGTACGACCTGTGGACAAATGGCATGGATTTGCATAGACACACACACATATCTGCTTCATTATACGAATTTTGTGAATACTTACAATTAAGTGCTACTGTTAGGCTGCTTGATTTAGTTATGTTTGTAAGTGGATTTCTGGCCAGACATTGTAAATTAATTCCATCATCGTCAGGAATCTTAGGAGTGAAGACACACAGCTGACTGCTGCACACAACAGTTTTGTCCACTGATCTGACCCAAGTGACGCTGGCAGGTGGATTTGACTCAGACACTGAGCAGTTCAGAGTCATTTTCTGGGCTCCATCTGTATCAAAGGGCTGAGGACTGACCACTATTGGTGACACAGTATTTGGTCCATCTGCAAATATCACATTGTACTTCAAAAAAAGTAATGAAATAAAAAGTAATAAGAAGATATTATAGATATTTCACATTTAAAATTCCTCACTGAAACGTGACGTGTATGAGAGAGGAAGAAACTCCATTGGTGCGTGCGTGTTTGTGTTTAACGCCGTAAAAGCAACTAAGGTGTAGTGCTATAATATCAGGAGAGAAACGAGATGCTAATCATCGGAGTTCTTCAAAGTTGGCTGGGATCCATCGACAGTTCCACCAAAGGATTGTAGACATAGTTTATCTGTGAGGGAAAAAAGAAGAGCGCCTCACAGAATCAGAAGGAGGAGAAGAAGAAGAAGGCAAGGTACAGCGTGATGGAGAAGGCGACACTAAATGTCACTCATCCACATCCATCCCCTGCTCGCCAAGAGAAGTTAAGCATTTAGAAACAGGGATTGATGGTGCTGCTGTGGTAGTCCCAAATCTTTTCTGCTGAGTAGTGAGTTTTTCTGACGATATTGGTTTTATTTTTATGTTCTTTTGTGTCTGCGGTGTGGTATTCTTGTTCCTTGGTGATTTTGTGTTGCCTTCATGCTGAGGTGCAGTGTTATTTCTACTGGTGAAGAAGGATGCTTCGACTGTGATGGTTGTGTGGCTTGAGATTTTTGCGATGACTGTTTGTGTTTAATGTCGGGCCAACAACTAAGGCTATATCACGAATACAAAACGTTACCTTACCTTAAAAAGTTTAGGGACAAAACCCACTGAGTAATATAACTATTACATTCTAAAAACAAAAAACAAACGCAAGAAGTAACCAATAAAGTAAACAAAGGATAAAGAGTAAAAAGGAGTGGAGATGGCCAAAAAGGACACCAACAAACCAAACAAAAACAAAAAACAACAGGATATAAAATTCTTAAATGTGATGGTAGATTCCTATCCTTCTTAATAATGTAAAGACTGCTGCCAATGGGACGAACCTGAACAATGAAAACTAAGAATTTGCTGTAAAAAAAACTGCTGCGGATATTCTGGAGCTCAGGAAAAACAATCAAAACATCTACTACATTAAAACTTCATTTACACCGTGGAAAAACTGGTGGCGGCTCACCTCCTAAGAGATGTCCTTGCGTGGCATAGTGTGTGTCCTAACTGTAATCTAGCAAGGACCACCTCCTCCTGCCTCACAGGACGGCACGAAGGTAGGCGATCGGAAAGACAGGGAAGGGTGGCATGTAATTTATTTTGGTCTAGAATGTCCCAGTGGTGTTGCCATAGAGACTTAGGCGGAGAAGATAGGTTTACAGATGCCAGCGAGTGTAATTTGTCAGGGCTTGTATTCATGTACGTTAAAGATCGTTCGTTGGTTATGGAACCAACAGTGAAATCCTAACTGACGGAAAGCAAAGCTATTGGCATATTCATGGTCAAAAAAGCATGCTCGGTTACTAAATCGATGGTCTATTAAACACTTATGATATCCCTCTCGCTGCGCATGCGTTTACGAGTCGAGTACGTGGAAACCAATATGGCGTCAAACCAGGCTACGAAATACCAAAGGCAAATTTTTTCTCATCGCGAGGTGATGATGCTGGAGAACATTTTAGAAATAGAAAAATAATTATGTTGGACCTATGTTCAGATTTGTTCAAAGGGACAAATCCAACATTTGCCAGCTGATTGCACACATTTTTGTACATTTTTGTAATACTTTGTAACATCACCATTTTACAATTGACTCCTGTAGTTCGGAGAACGTTCCATAGAATATTTCGGCTCGTGGTACCTAAAGCTTTCGGAAAATAAAAAAACAAGCCAGAGAGATGCTAGGTGTTTGCCCACAGCACGATAAATTGAGGCCACATTGGCGAGAAATGGGAGGGCCAGCCCAGTCAAGGAACCAGATTGAGGCAAAGATGCTCACCCCCACCCCGCCCACCTGCACACCAGAAGACAGACGCACAGGCAGAATATTCAGAACTGCAACTGAGCGAGCTCGCTGCTTGAGCGCAATGTTGATGCAAGCGTTACGCCAGTGAAGCGTGCGACTATAAAAAAGCTATACTTGATTTTTGTGGCCTAAGCTGTCGGAGGGTCATTTCTCAACTGATCAGTAAAGTGCAACACAAGCATTGCACATGGAGTTGCAACTTAGCGCAATTTAAGCATATTATCTCTTACATCCATGTCATCTGGAAAGACTCAAACTTTCACTGATACCTAAAATTTTCCAGCTGGGCCTTTCCTTCACAAACAGGTTTCATTCTTGTCAGATATATATATACGTCTTAACAAAAGTACCCTAAGAGGTAAGACAATACACAAAAAATAGATTTTCCATTGTACCTGCAAATATCACACTTCTACGATTTAAGCATCCCCCACTAAACATATCCATAGCTTGTTATTTTACATTACAAATAAACAGTACAAAAAGACTTCATAGAAGCAGCAGTATCTATGCTAGCCAACTGATATATTTTAACAATTGAAGGAAACTTAATAAAACACTTTCAACGTAATATATTACAAGAAAAGAAACTTTTAAAAAGACCTAATAAGCTTGAACTAAATGTGGACTCCTCATATAAACTGATAGATGCATTCACTCATCGAAAGAGCGATAAACACAAATATTAACATACAAAATTTAAAGATCAACTCGATTAGCAAAAAGGAGAACATCATTAGCCTTTTTTTGAACATAAACTGCTTTATAAAAGTAATGTAACGCACGCGTATTTTTAATACTTGTGTATAAACCGTGCTTAAAAACGTAGAGAAGATATATCCAGTATATATGTAAAAAATAAAATAGCAATTTCAAAGGGTAAGTAGAAATATCCTAATGGATGAGAATGCACACACACACAAATGAAATGAAAGCTTTAACTTACATGCCACATTTAAGGTGTATTTCTCAAACTGCACAAGTGAATTGTTCCACAAAAGCTGGCAGACATACGTCTTAGAATCTGTCGGCTTCACATTTGAAAGAGTCAACAGTGTTGACAGGGTAGAATTCCACTGTAAAACACCGGGTGGGCTGCCAAGGTCACGGACAGAACAAGTGCAGCTAAGGCTGTCCCCCTCTGGTACATATTGTGGACAGTTGTGAAACGTTTTATTGGAGGGGCGACCTGTCAATAAAATTTTGGAATAGACATATATAATAGACATATATTTCTACGTTTTTTACATACTCCTTCACATATTAGCACATGGAGGCTTATACTATGCCAACAATGAACATCGTTGTACCACTATTTTACCACTATTGAATCGTGCATGGATCGACGTCAGTCCGTGCATCAATGCAAATTCGCCAGCTATCACATGTATACTTATGCCCTGGCGACTATTGCAGACACTTCAAGTCAAGTTGTGCATCAATTGATAGTGGGAAAGACAAAATACAAAGATTGCTCTTGTTTTTGTGTTTTGCGTTTGGAGCGTGTACCATTGCTGATGCTATGTATATCTCCAGTATGATTAATATTCTTCCATCAGTCTTTTTTCATTCTATAATTTGTCTACAAATCGGAGATACAAGTTTTCTTACTCTGGAGCGGGAAGTTATTCGACTGCTAAAGGAACCAAGGAATATAACCACCACTAACACAGGACAAGGACAAGTTGGAAATTTGGATGGCACATAATACAACTACAAGCTGAAAAAACAAGTGCAACTATAAAAGCAAGACTTAAATATAAACTAACAAAAAGAGGACAACATTAGCAACAAATCCCTTTGCTATTATTTGAGGAAAGTTTATGACAACCATTAAACTCTTTTTAAACACTATGCGTAAGTCGTCTTTTTCGTTTCGCGAGTGCGAGCAGAAATAGAGAAATGTTTCTTGTATTCTTGTTTACTATCCTCAAAGGAAAAAAAAAATTCTCTGCTTCATTGCGTACTTTGATAAATTACTTCAGTCAGAATTTGTTTTATGATGATTCAGTTGATATTACACAGCATTAATCGCTCATTAAGTTTAGAAAAAGTCACCTATCCAACACATACAAAAGGTATCTTTCAAGAGGGCAGTAAAACAAAGTACTTACGTATTTCACTACTTCCTATTGAACTTCCGTTGACTATCACTTCGCCGGGAACAATAGTCACACGGTATGTGTACTGACCGTCGGGTGGCAGGTAGCTGGTGAAGTTGCAAGTTCCGTTGACATATGCTCCATTAGGAGGTAATACTACCATTGATGAATTGGCAAGGAGGATTTCTTTTTTTGTTAACTGCAAAATGTAACAAAAGTTTAGTTTTAATTTTTTTCTAGACCCGCGTAATCACATAAAAAGCAAGTAGCCTACTGGTTATACCACCAGCGTCGGAGGCCTGAGGCTAGCACATTAGTCGGTTCGATACCCGTGCTTACTTCCGCAGTTAAGCAAGCTATAGGGTACAGCAGCGTCATATGGTCTTGTAAGGAAAACTAGCTTACGATTGTTTGTTTAACGCCGAGCCAGCAACTAAAGCCATATCAAGGCCACACAACGTAATCTTACCTGTAAAAAGTTTAGGAACAAAACCACCAGAGTGATATAGCCATTATATTCTTTAAAAAAAAGCCAAGGCAAGAAATAAACAATATGTAAAAAAAGAGGGTAAAGTGTAAATATGAGTGAACCCCCAAAAAAACCCACCAACAAACCAAAAGATAAGAGTGATCAGCACATTTTTTTAATATAAAGCACTTTGAGCCTGACTGGTGGTGTAGAGTGCTATCTAAATCAACTTTATTATTATCATTATTATTATTATAAAAATTCTTCAATTTGATGGCAAAGTCTTAACCTCCTTAAAAATACTGCCAATGGGACGGACCTAAGCAAAGAAAAAGAATTTGCTTTAAAAAAAACTGCCAGCAGATCCTCTGGAGGTCAGGACAAACAATCAAAACATGTACCACATTTAAAAACTCATTTACACCTTGGATAAATTGATGGTGGTTAACCTCGTAAGAGGTGTCCTTGCGTGGCATAGGTATCTCCTAACTTTATTCTAGCAAGGACCACCTCCTCCCGCCTCAAAGAACGGCACGACGGTAAGCGGTCGGAAAGACAGGAAAGGATGGAATATAGTTTATTTTGGCCCAGAAAGTCCCAGTGGCGCTGCCATATGGACTGAACGTAGGCCGAGAAGATAGATTTAAAGTTTGACGTTACCAGCGAGTGTAATTTTCAAGGAAACTGACATGCAGCCTTGGCAGCCTGGTCTGCTCGAACATTGCCTGAGATACCAGCATGGCCAGGAGCCCAAATGAAAGCAATATCCTTGTTACGATGAATGAGTGCTACTTGAATTTTCTGAAATTGGACTACGAGAGGGTGGTCAAAAACATTGAAAAGAAAAGCAGAAAGAGAGTCTGAAATAATTAAAACGATTTGCTCCGAAGAGCAGTGAACATGCTGCAAGGCTTGCAAGATGGCGTGAAGTTAAGCAGTGAAAATAGAACAGCCAAGCGCAAGTCGGGATGAAGCAGTCCATTGCGGTTGGCAGGACGGAACTGCTGCCGCAGCGACAGGAACACCACTTAGGACTTTAGAGCCATCTGTAAAGATAAAACAGAATCCATGTTAGTCAGAGAGAAGTTCCTGAAAGCATAAGAGAAAAAGAAGGTTGCTAGTGTCCCATTTTATTTAAATAATGTAAGATCGAGACGGGTCTCTGGAACAGGAATGATCCAAGGAGGAGCTGGTAGTAGAGGTAGAGGCTCTACCTGTTGAATATCCACTCCGGCAGCTTGTAAGTGAGGTGCAACACGGAGTGATAATGGCTTTTTTTCCTTGGTACGAATGGCATACAGAAGAGTTGAGGGATCGGTGTGGAGTTACTTTTATGGGTCGATCGACGAACTGTTTCTGTCCCATCGGCGCAGGGCCTCAGTAGCTCTCTGATTTGTGCACTGGACGAGAAATTGTCCAGAGCGTGGCCTTTGAACAGCAGAGAAGTTTGAAGAGATGTTTTAAACCCTTTTGCTATTACAACAGGTGAGGGACAACAGCGGCTTAAGAGGCTCTGCGCTCTCTACCACAAGAAAACGGGACCATGCCCCCTTAACATTCTCTCTTACGCAAACTCTTATATTTTTTTCACTATCCGAAGATTCCTTCTCTCTTATGAGTTTTTCCAGGTTCGTTTTTCCCCCCTAAGGGAATGAATATGAATCGTTCTTTATGCTCCCCACCCACTACAGAGTCCAACAAGGGGATGCGACCGAGCGGTACCACTTAGACAATTTCCAGCAGGGTCGCACCAGGACTACATAAGGAATATACTCTGACTTTCCAAGTATAAAGACCAGAATGAGCACAGCCGCAGCCTTCTAGCAAAGGTAAGACAATACACGACCAGCCGGTTCTTTGGTGTGAGCCACACCAACCTCCGGTCTACGAGAAATCTGGGCCAAAGAGGTGTGTTGGTCAAAACCCATCAGGGACCTCAACCTCTAGGACAGGGGTGGGCAATTAATTTTCCCAAGGGGCCGCATGAGAAATTGGGATGGTTTTAGAGGGCCGGACTAATATAGTTAACTCAGTTTTACCCAATACTGTATGTATAGTATATATACTGGCGGGCGAGCTAGTGGGCGGGCCGGTCAGAGACAGAAGGCGGGCCGGCCTTTGCCCAGGTCTGCTCTAGGATCCCGTCCTCCTCCGACACGGGTCACCCTGCACGGCAAAAGCATGGGGCCTAAGGGCCACAGAGGAAAAGAAAGACATCAAAAGAAAGGTATGATGGGAGACAATAAGACAGAAGAAAGACCAGTGTAGACAGTTGATAGAAAGTATGTAACTGTCGTATGATAGGGATATGTTTGATTAGAAGAAGATAGATAAAAGGACCAGGTAAGGGAGAAAAAGGAAAAGCATAAGAAAAAGGGGTGGGCCAGTTTAGTCACCCAGCGAGAGAGAGGCTATGTGTTTACCTCTGGCACGAAAAGCCGGTCCCACGGGGGTGGGGGTGGGGTGGGGGATTGGTGTTTTACGCCGTGCCAGCAGCTAAGGCTATATTACGGCAAGCAGCCAGCCCTGTAAACAGATGCCACGTGCAGAGAAAGAACAGCGTGCCCGAGACGAGAAATGAACTCTGGGCAGCCAGCCTTCACTGTATTGGTGACAGGCGCTAATAGTTGCGCCACCGGACCGCTAACCGGTCCCACGGAGGCAAATTAAAAGAAAGTCACGATGAAAAACAGAAGGGAGAAAGACCAGAATAAACAGAAGATAGGAAAGGTGAAACAGAAGTATGACAAGGAGATGATTGTTTGGAAGAGGAGTAAAGGTGAAAGGGCCAGTGAAGGAGAAAAAACGATAGTATAAGAGAAAGGGATAGGCCAGCCAGAGAGAGGTTGGTTGTTCACCCACGGCACGAGAATCCGGGCTTATGGAAGAGACGTTTCGGCAAACAGTAAAGATGTAAAGGTAGGTAACAGAATAAAAAATGGTTGAAGAAAAAGGATTATGCCAGCCATTCCTTTGAAAGGAAGCATCGTGAGGAAGAAACAACAAAGTCCTTTTCTTATCTATGCCAATAAAGGATTGCAAAGAATAGTCTAAAGCAGCGGTTCTCAACCTGTGGGGCGCGACCCCCTGGGGGGTCGCGAGGTGCCTACAAGGGGGTCGCGAAGGTGGTCCTTTTTTAAAAGTTTCTTATACTGGTATTAGTGAAATTAGTTTACATTGTGTAACCGAGTGGTGCGGGGGCTCAAACTCCAAATCTCTTCTTCCTATTCAAGTACACTGTCTCGGCATGCAGTGACTTCTCACTTCCAAAACTCAAAACACAATCCCCCTCTCAACAATTAAGCCTCCAATCTCCCTCCTCTCGCCTTTTGCCCTCTCTCTTCCCCAATCTCTCATCGCTGACTCCCCTCTCACTCTCCAGTCACACCTCTCTCTCTTTTTTTAACAAAAACATCTAAAAGGCACGCATTCAGGAAACGTCCATCATTCACACCCTTTCATTCGCAGTGCTCAGTCCTAGTACTCTAGGTCCCTGACAGAAGGCCATGACCAGACAATGCGCTG